>CM061561.1:251049231-251649231 GCA_030864225.1 Capsicum baccatum var. pendulum | reverse complement strand
TTAGGGGTGTAATAATTCCACTTTAAAATAGTCTACGGGGTAATAAGATCCCCGCAAAGTATAGGTGTGTAGTTGAGATTTGAGGTAAAGGTTGGGGGATGGGCTTTTGGCTATTTTCTCTCTATATATATAAAACCAAATTAAAAAATAATAATATATATAAAATCAAATTAAAACTAAATAAAACTAACTTGGAAAGAAGGTATGATGACATGGAATAAAGAGGGTATTCTGTAAATTTTTGAAGGCTTGTGTAACACCCCGTAGCATTCTCGACTTGATACCATACTTGGTAGCAAGCTTAAAGATCTAAAAACCTAAAGTTTTCTAAGGGTTAAAGGACTTAGTCATTTTATGCTCCTAAACTTAAATGAGTTATAAATTGGCCTTTCCAACCCCGAGA
Organism: Capsicum baccatum var. pendulum; assembly: GCA_030864225.1. NCBI lineage: Eukaryota > Viridiplantae > Streptophyta > Magnoliopsida > Solanales > Solanaceae > Capsicum > Capsicum baccatum. Next base: position 251,648,828 of record CM061561.1, on the reverse strand, counting down.
TGTTGATTTTTGTGTTGATTCCTATTCAGGGGTTTAAAGGGGATATTTCGGGGGAGTTTTGGATTTTTTGAAAAAGGGATTGGACGTGTTTGTATTTAACAAATAGAACGTCACCGCGATATCGATGTGTCGTGGTAACTATCGTGTTGGTCCTCCAAGCGCATTGTATCGCTGGTCCAACTCCATATTATACTGCAACTTTTAAATTTTGAAGGGCAGTTTGGACTTTTTTTCCAAAATCCCATGTCGTGTTAATAGTTGATTAAAGAATTATTATGGCACTATATGCCTATAATAACTCAATTCCATCAAAAATAAAAACACTAACTCCCCTCACAAAGATCAATAATCCATTTTAAGTTCAAGATTTCTAAGAAACGAGTCAAGATTCGAATCCTATTTTTTGAACTAAGTAATCTAAGGTGCGTGTGGTTTTACTAAACCACACGGGTATGGTCAAATCATCTTTAATAATATTTTGAATGTTGAGAAATCATGTATTCGTGAAGGGTCTTGAATTATATTAAAAAGCACGCATTGTGGACTCTTTCAATGATATTATGTTTTGGTCTTGAGGCTTTACCTTAAATCTGGATTTTCTCGTGTATATGTATATATGTTATTTTCATGTTTGAAATATGAAGTGAGAACCTGAATAATGAATTTTCCCTCTATAATTGTGTTACTCTTGAATTACAAATTATGGGTTACTAAATTGCATGTCTTAAAGTATCAGTCAAGAGATTTTACTATCTAATTTGATCTTTATGTTAATTGAGAATTGAAGAGAGGGATAAATTCTTGTTTTTAAATGCTAAATGTGACAATCAAAAGGATTGTATGATCATTTTGAGAAATTGACCACCACTTGTCGAAACATTGAAAAAGCGAATATTTATATGGTTTGACATCTATTTTGAAATATGAATCCTCTTATACCATTTAGATGTTTTTGGTGGTCTGAGCATTGTATTTAATGAAAGATTTGTACATGATACTTTATGGCTTAGAAGATATGACTTGCAAGTCATGGTATGACGATACAAAATAGATTAATGACATAACAGAGTAAGATTTTTAGATTTTGATTTCAAAGAATGCATGTCTTAAAGAGTTAAAAATAGGCTTAAAGAGAGTTAGGTGGTTATCCAAAGAAGGAATTTGAGTGTAAGGGCTCATTGCCGGAAATCGTGTTTTGTCGATACGTGTTTATTATGTCCCCAAGAGGCATCATATGCTGGCCTAGTTCCCTTTGGCGTATTAGAGATAGAGACTTCATCCCTTGCGGCAAACTTGAGTTTGGGGCTTGGCCTCCGATTCAAGGGATGATTCCATGTAGCCCATGGAATTGTAGAGTTATAGGGTGGACCACCTAGCTCAGAACCAAGATAATGAGTTGAGTTGCTATTTATAGAATTTTTTTAAAGCCTATTTATTATTCCCATGTATTTGAACTATTTTAGATTGACATGTTTTATGAATTACTCTAACTAATGGTGTATAAAAGTACATTATTTTGGACTGCTCTGTGTACCAGTATGTTTGTATTGACCCCTCATATTTCAGGATCAGAGACTCAGTCCTGGGGTCCCGCTAAGTAGTAGATTGGTGCATTTAAGAATTGTAGTTTGTGAGCCTCTCTTATTTTGAAAGGTTGTGTTTATTAAAATATAGTTATTTATTTTGGTTCGTGGTTCGACTGGGGCCTTGTCCCAGTTTTTAGACAAAGGCTGATTTTTATATTGGTACAAATTTCACAGACCGGTGTCGTATGTTTTTAATATTATCAACTCAAATTTTGCATTGTTCAGTTGATGTGTGAGAATGACCATGTTTCTATTTTACTATGTTTTTCTACATTTCCTTACAATATATGAATTTTGTATATGATTGCAAGTTAGAGAAGGGCTGTTGGGCCTTCATGGTTTGGGATGCTCATCATGGTCTAGTTTTCGGTTTGAGTTGTAATAAACATGGTATCAGAGCACAGTTAATGTTCCTAGGGGTATATGCAAAATCATATTGAGTAGAGTCCTATTTATGGATATGTAGCGTGCTTGACTTATAAGTAGCAAGCTACTAGGCGTGCAGGAATGTCTTTTATTTTCATTATTTAGTTCCTGCCATAGAGTCTGCATGTCTTCTAATCAATAATTTCCTGTAGTTCAGAATTTGATCATGCCTCCTCGTAGATCCAACGAATAGAATACCCAAGCTGATGAGGTCCGCCCTACTTATGGGATGTGGAACCAAAATAAAGCTCGTATTCCTGAGTTTATTGCTACACCAGGAGTCCCTCCTGTCCAAACTACTCCACCTTGGGTTCCACAAATCAATCTTAACCTTCCCCAGCCTTCTTAGAGGGTAGTTTCGAATGTTGAGTTCCTACAGTCTATCCATATAATAGCTCAGCCGGTGGCCTCTCAGACCCATCAGGTTAAAGATACGGTTTTGTGTCTGGTTCATCTGAGGTTACATGAGTTGGTCAATTTATGAGGCTGAACCCACCTATATTTATTGGCACAAAGGCTGAGGAGCACCCCTAGGGTTTATTTATGAAGTGGAGATTTTTCTTAGAGTTATGCATGTGAATGAACTTAAAGGGGTTAAGTTCGCATCCTATCAACTGAAGGATGTGGCCAATTAGTGGTATAAAGAATAAAAGGATTCAAAGGGTGGAGATGCAGAGCCTCCAGTGTGGAGGTGAGTTTATAAAGGCTTTTCTGGAGTATTTCTTTCCCCACGGATTGAGGGAATCAAAAGTTGATAAATTTATGAATTTGAAACAAGGAAAGATAAGTGTTATGAAGACACACTAAAGTTCACCTAGCTGTCTAGGTATGCTCTAGAATTGGCGGGTAATATGAGAGATCGTATGAGGAAGTTTGCTTCTGGTCTCTCGGATAATCTAGTGTTGGAGTGCAAGGGAGCAATGCTGAATAGATATATTAATTTGTCCAGGTGGTCCATTCATATGCAATTGGTTAAAAAGAAAAGAAAAAATTGGCTGAGGTAAGGGAGAAAGAGAGAAAAACTAAGTGAGCTAGACCTACAGATCGGAGTAACAGTAAACACTATGGTGGTAATAATTGGGGCAACTAGCGGTCGAAAAAAAAGTTCTAGAGTAATGCTTAGTCTTCCGCTTGCACCCCAGGGCCAGACTGACAGTTGATTGATGGTTTCATAAATTTCAGCATAAAGATTGATCGTGGGTGCAAGGTACTCAGTTCAAAGGTGGTATATCTCTGATGTATCGATCTTTTCCTTGATGTGGGAATTGTGGCAGGATTTACCCAGGGAAGTATCTATTTGGCTCGATGGTGTGCTACGCTTTTGGCCAGCTAGGCCATATTCAAGAGATTGTCCGACATTTAGAGTTAATATTGGGGGTGCAAAGTCTTAGGAAAATTTCACGATACCACCATCACCCAAGGTTACTACTTCACCTATCGGTGGTGGTATCAACCAGTTATATGCTTTATCTAACTGCCAGGATACAGAGATTTTGCCGAATGTTGTTACTGGTACACTACAAATTTTCTCCCATAATGTGTATGTGTTACTTAATCTAGGGTCTACCTTGTCCTATGTGACCCCATGTATGGTATTTAGTTTTAGTTTTGAGACTGAAATTATTCTGGAACCTTTCTCTGTTTGCACTCTTGTTGGTTACTCTATTGTGGCTAGGAGGATGTATAGAAATTATCTTATGTCTGTTGATTATCGTGATACTATGGGAGATCTCGTAGTGCTTGATATGGTTGACTTTGATGATATTTTAGGGACGGATTGCCTTCATTTGCGTTATGCCATGTTAGATTGGAAAACCTGAAGAATCATTTTTTCCTTTCCAAATGAGCCAATGATAGAGTGGGAGGGGTATTCTTTAGCACCTAGTGGTAAACTTATATCTTATCTTAGAGCCCATAAACTTATATCAAAGGGTTGTTTGTGTCATCTTATTCGGGTCAAATATTCCAGTACTAGAAGTCTATCCCTCCAGTCTTTCCCTATAGTTAATGAATTCTCAGAAGTATTTCTCGATGATCTCCCTAAAATACCACGTGATAGGGAGATGGATTTTGGCATTGAATTTTTGCCGGATACCTGATATTTTTATTCTGCCATACGGAATGGCTCCTGCAGAATTAAAAGAGTTGAAAGCATAGTTGAATGATCTTCTTGATAAGTTCTTCATCCATCCTAGTGTTTCTCCCTATGGTCAACCTGTACTCTTCATGCATAAGAAAGATGGCTCCATCCATATGTGTATATATTACCGTCAGTTAAATAAGGTCATAGTAAAAAATAAATACCCTATTCCCAGAATTGATGATTTATTTGATCAACTCCAAGGTGCTAAATGTTTCTCTAAGATAGAATTTTGTTCGGGGCATCATCATTTGAAGGTTAAGGAGGCTAACATTCCCAAGACTGCTTTTCGGACCCGATATAGTCGTTATGAATTCTTTGTCATGTCCATCGGATTTACTGATGCCCTTGCAGCTTTGATGGACCTAATGAATAGGGTATTTTTTAGTTTCTAGATATGTTAGTCATCTTATTTATTAATGACATCTTGGTTATTCTAAAAATAAAGAGGATCATTACAATCACCTCCAAACCGTCCCTCAGACCCTCAAATATCATGAGTTATATGCAAAATTTTCCAAATGTAATTTTTGTCTAAGTGCTATTGCTTTCTTGGGGCATATTATTTATAGTGAGGGAATTAAGGCTGATCCTCAAAGATTGAGCCAGTGATAAAATGGCCCAGACAGATGACTCTAATCGATATCCGAATCTTCTTGGGTTTTGCAGGTTATTATCGAAGGTTTGTATAGAATTATCCTCTATAGTTGTTCGACTTACTAGATTGACTTAGAAGAAAGAGAAATTCTTGTGGTCTGACTCCTATGAGGAATTAAAAAAAATTGACTACTGCTCCAGTTTTGACCCTTTTCGAGGGTATAAAGGCTTTAGTAGTGTACTATGATACATCCCGTGTGGTACTTGGGTGTGTGCTTATGCAACATGGTAAGGTGGTGGCTTATGCATCTAGGGAGTTAAAGGTGCATGAAAAGAATTATCCCACCCTTGACTTATTATTAGCAGCTATGGTGTTTGCACTTAAGATCTGGTGACATTATCTTTATGGGGTGCATGTAGATATATTTATTGATCAGAAAAGTTTAAAGTATGTTTTCTTATAGAAAGAACTTAATTTCAGGAATAGGCGGTGGTTGGAATTATTTGATGATTATGATATAAGTTTGCTCTATCATTTGAGAAAGGCCAATGTAGTGGTTGATGCCCTTAGTTGGTTGTCAATGGTTATTCTTTCTCATGCTGAGGAAGGACAGAGAGAGATGGTGAAAGATATTCACCGGATTACAAATTCGGGAGTTCTACTTATGGAACCCAAAGTTGGGGGAGTGATTTTCAATGAGATAACTAAATCTTCCTTGTGTGTTGAAGTTAAGGAAAAGCTAGCCGAAGGACCCATCTTGTTGTAGATTAAGATTGATGTTAGTCAATATAAGGTAATGGCGTTTGAGATTAGAGATGATGGGATTCTAAGTTATCAGGGTAGGCTTTGTGTGCTGAACGTGGATGGATTGCAAGAGAGGATTCTTGATAAAGATCATACATTGAGGTATGTTGTTCACTCACGCTCCACAATAATGTATCATGACCGTAAGACTACTTACTTATGGAATAATATGAAAAGAGATGTTTCTAACTTTGTTTCCACGTGTTTGAATTGTCAACAAGTCAAGGTAGAGCATTTGAGACTAGGTAGAACCTATTAAGATATAGTTTTACCTGTGTGGAACTGGGAGATGATTAATACGGATTTCATTATTCCAAAGTCCCGGAACCAATATGGCTCTAATTGGTTAATTGTAGACCAAATGACTAAGTTCGCCCATTTTCTTTAATTACGGATGAACGATGCGGGGGATGACTATGCTAAGTTGTACATTCAAGTGATAGTCCATTTGCATGGTGCTCCTGTATCTATTATATCTGATTGAGGTATGCAATTTTCTTTGATGTTTTGGCGGTCTTTCAAAAAGGGCTTAGGCACCCAAGTGAACTTGAATACTGGCTTCCACCCTCAGGCTGATGGAGAATCTGAACGGACTATCTAGAACCTGGAGGATATGTTGAGGGCATGTGCGATTGACTTCAAAGGAAGTTGGGTGGATCATTTACCATTGATATAATTCTCCTACAACAATAGCTTTTATTCCAACTTTCAGATGGCTCCTTTTGAAGAACTTTATGGGAGAATATATAGGTCACCAATTGGATGGTATGTAGTTGGTGAAACCTAGTTGTTTGGGGTTAACCTTATTTATCATGCGATGGAGAAGGTGAAAATCATTAGGGAGGGATTGAAGACTGTTCGGAGTCTCTAGAAGTCTTATGATGATATTAGAAGGAGATATTTAGAATTTGAGATTGATGATTGTGTGTTCCTAAATGTCTCCCTTATGAAGGTAGTCATGCGAATTATAAAGAAAGGGAAGTTTAACCCTTGTTATATAGGACCCTATCAGATTGTTAGAAGGATAGGTGGGCCTACATATGAATTTGACTTGCCTGTGGGTTTGGCTTCTGTACAAATAATGTTCCATGTCTGCATGCTAAAAAAATGTATTAGAGATCACTCTCTTGTGTTGCCTATACAACAAATCAATGTGAAGGACTCCTTGTCATATGAAGAATAACCCATTTCCATTTTGGATCGCCAAGTTCGGAAGCTAAGGAGTAAGGATATATCTTCGGTTAAAGTGTTGTGGAAGAATCAAAGAATTGACGAAGCTACGTAGGACTCAGAAGATTCCGTATGAACTTCATACCCAAACCTTTTTGACACCATGGATGATGACATAAAATGTACAAATAATATATACTCTCTTTATCGTTTCCTTAGTGTGATTGAAATCATGCTTGCCTGTGTTTTAAGCCATCATTCGGGGATGAATGACCCCAAGGGGTTGCTATTGTAACACCCCATAGAATTCTCTACTTGATTCCACACTTAGTAGTATACTTAAAGAGCTAACAACCTGAAATTTTCCTAAGAGTTAACAGGACTTAGTCATATTGTAAGCTCCTAAACTTTAATGAGTTCTAAATCGACCTTTCCGACCCCGAGACATATATTTTAAGTTGATTCATGTTTATGGGTGAAAAAGGGATGTCTCAGGGGAGTTTAGGATTTTTTTAAACGAGGAATTGGAAGTGTTTGGATGTTTTTGGAAGGTCACTGTGATATCGATGCGTCTGGTGACTATCGCATCGGTCCTCCTGATGCATCTTATAGCTACTCCAACTCAAGATTCAGCTGCAGCTTTTAAATTTTGAAGGTCAATTTGTACTTTTTCCCAATATCCAAAGTCGTGTTAACAGTTGATTAAAGAATTATTAGGGCCCTATATTCCCATAATGTCTCAATTACATCAAGAACAAAAATCTTAACTCCCCTCTCAATGATCAAGAATCCATCTTTAAGTTCAAGATTTCTAATAGACGAGTCAAAATTTGAGTCCTATTCTTCGAACAAAGTAATATAAGGTACGTTAGGTTTTCCAAAACTAAATGGGTATGGTGAAATCATTTTTAATAATTTTATGAACTTTGAGAAATCATGTATTCGTGGGTATTGAGTTACATTCAAAAGCATGCATTGTGGACTCTTTCAATGATATTATGTTTTGGTCTTGAGGCTTTCCCTTAAATATAGGTTTTCTCATGTATATTTATATATGTGATTTTCAATTTTGAATATGAATTGAGAGCATGAATAATGAATTTTCCCTCTCTTATTGCGTTACTCCTTGAATTACAAATTATGGGTTACTAAATTGCATGTCTTAAAGTATAAGTCAAGAGCTTTACTATCTTATATGAACTTTATGTTTATTGAGATTTTAAGAGATGGATAACTTCTTGTTTTTAAATTATAAATGTGATAATCAAAGGGATTGCATGATTGTTTTGAGAAATTAACCAACACTTGCCGAAATGTTGAAAAGAGAGAATCTTTGGATGGTTTGACATATGTTTTGAAATATTAATCCTCTTGCACCATTCAAATGATTATGGTGTTTTGAGAATTGAGTTGAATGAAAGGGTTGTACATGATATTTTATGGCTTAAAAGATATGACTTGTAAGTCTTGATATGAAGATACCAAATAGATGAATGCCATAATAGATTACGATTTTCAGATTTTAATTTCAAAGAATGCATGTCTTAAAGAGTTAAAAGTAGGCTTAAAGAGAGTTAGGTGGTTACCCAAAGAAGGAATTTGAGTGTAAGGGCTCATTGCTAGAAACCGTATTTTGTAGATATAGGTTTATTATATCCCCAAGAGGAACCATACTCCGGTGTAGTGCCCTTTGGCCTATTAGAGATAGAGATTCCATCCCTTGTGGGAAACTTGGGTTGGGGGCTTGGACGCCGAGGTTAGGGCTGATTCCATAAAGCCCATCGGATTTAAAAGTTGTAGGGTGTACCACCTAGCTCAGAAGTAAGATAAAGAGTTTAGTTGTGATTTACAGAAATATTTTGAAGCCTATTGATTAAGCCTATGTATTTTGAACTTTTTTAGACTGACATGTTTTATGAATTTCTCTCACTAATGTTGTATAAAACTATATTCTTTAGGAATGCTCTACGTACTAGTACATTTGTATTGACCCTCTATATTTTAGGATCTGAGGCTTAGTCCCGGTCTCCCGCTAAGCAGTAGATTGGTGAGTTTGAGAATTGTAGTTGGTGAGCCTCCCTTATTTCGGAAGGCTGTGTGTATGAAAACATAGTTATTTCTTTTGGTTCATGGTCCGACTGGGGCCTTGTCCCAATTTTTGGACAGATGTTGATTTTTATATTGGTAGAGATTTCAAAGACTGGTGTCATATGTTTTGAATATTTTGAACTCAAATTTTGTGTTGTTCATTTGAAGTAAGAGAATGACCAGGTTTCTATTTTTCTATGTTTTTCCGCATTTCCTTACTATATATGAATTGTGTATATAATTGCCAGTTATAGAAGGGTTCTCGGGCCTTCATGGTTTGGGATGCTCGTCGCGGCCTGGGCCTCAGTTCGGGTCGTGACAACTTGTGTCTAAACTGTAGAGAATGTTTTAAAAGTAGGTATTGGCAAACTTACCCTACTTTAAGTCTTCTTCTTCTCCCATTAACAATCGAGTAGAAGAACTTAGTGGTCCTTTCTTTATCCTTGAACCATTCCATGCAAGCTTTTTGTTTCCAGAATTCCTATTTTCTGTGTAAGTACATGTTCAATCTAGCTTGAGCCTCATGAAACTTCTCCATATTAGCTCCAGTGGGATCTACTCCAAACTGAATTTCTGCCGCTGTTATTACCTCCTCCAATGTTGCTATTTCCTAAAAAATGTTGCCAAATATTTCCTTGCTCCATTGAGTAAGTGCTTTATTCAATCTTTTCATTTTATAATGAAACAGACTAAAGGGATTTCAGAAAAATCTGCTTTCCAATGGTATTTCACTACCCCCATAAAACTTTCCTCCATTAGTCAAACGTTTTGAAATCTTAAACTTTTAACTACATTTTCATTGATAGTACTTTAGGAAAGTAATAATGGAGCATGTTTAGATCCACTTCATATCAATGCTCTACTTCTATTACTGGAATTATACTCTTAATCCTATCATTACAAATTATTCTATCCAATCTTTTGAAAATACAATCTTCATCAGTTCTTCCATTTCACCATGTGTATTTACTCCCTTAAAATCCTTTATCCTCAAATAGTCACATATTAATACAATGATTAAAGTCCCTAACCTCTGATTTTGTAACTAGGAGTCCACCTAACTTGTCTTCTTCATTGGTAATGACATTAAAATCAGCTCCAACTATCCAAGAAGTTTGTGTAGCTTGAGAGATTTCATACAATGAATCTCATAAATAAAGTCTTTCTTCTTGATTACACTTAACATATACTAATGTAAACACAACTTCCATCCCATGTTCTTGATTCTACAATCTGAGAGTAAGTTATTGCTCTTTATCCATTATGATCTCCATTTCTAGAAATACATCTATGAATTCCCATATTTTCCCATTAATATTTGACATAGCATGCTTCAGTCCCAACTTTCTTCAATACACCTCTAATAATTGTTTTTCCTGAAACGGTTCCATAAGGCCCATAAAGTAGAATTGATGTTGTTTCAGCATATTAACTAATCTAGTGAATGCTTTTTGAGTGTTCACTAATCTTATATTCCATATAAGTGCCTTTATTGAAACTTGAGAGATTTAGTGATGGTTCTCTTATTGACTGTTGTAATACCCCATATTAAACTTATCTTAATTTAGCTCCTAGATTTTGCACATAAGACTGATAGCCTGGAAATTTAATAAAGTATTGGGGGACTTAGTCACTTTTTGACTCCCTTTAACATTGAGGAATTTTAAAGTGGTCTTCCTGACCCCGAGATAAAACTTTTGAGTTGAATAACGTTCAAGGGTGTAAATAACATGTGTCAAATGAGTTTTGAATTTTTGGACGAGGATCGAACCTCAGTTCGATTTCCAAAACAGCAACACATCGCGGTGGCTATAGCGCTGGCTGCCTTGGTGCTTCACGGTGGAGTGTAAAACAATAATGTCTGTTTCTAGTGGCTCACCGGAATTGCACCGCTCCATGGTGAGTATAGAAATGAGGGAGTAACCGCATCGCATTTAAGGTTTAACCAACATTCTAGTTGTGAATCTTAATTTCCAGGGACAGATTTTGATTAGAATTGTTAGAAAGTTTCAAGATTTTGATAATCAAGTATGAACCCAATAATGATTTGATGTGAGTTAAAGCATGGGATTTAAGCCCTAAGTTGACTATTGATATTTTAAGAGGATTTTGTTATTAAGCACCCTATGACTAGCTTATATTCTGATTTTGAGAAAAGATTTGATCTTTTGATCCTCAGCTAAGATATGGAATCCACTTTACAGTTTTTATTACATTTCAATGTAAACAGATGCATAACTGGAATTTTCTATAAACCCTTATGCTAGTTTTAAACTGGATTTCCTAAAAAATGAGCATACAAATAAAAGGGAGTAGTATTTATAATCGAGTAGGGTATGTGTCCTAGTTCACATACCTCAGAAGTATGAGCTAATATAGGTTCAGATTATCATTATTCCCATTTATATGGATGTAGATGCAAATTGTGATCACTCAGCTTAGGTTATATACCTTGGCAAAAGTGTGACACCTCTCCCTAATGGGAGGTTTTTCCCTTAGGGGAACTAGACATTGGACACCTATATAGCTCATATCGTGTATGTCGATTTGAAGAATCTCCCTAAGCCGTAATAGAAAAAGATAACAGAAAAGCTTTTAGTAACTAAGTGTAAATGCTTACAAATTTACTCAGATATAGTCATACTTGGAACATTAGTTACAAAATTTTAGACTTTAGTTTTCATGTGATAAAGGTGAGTCCTTTCTATACTTAGCTTGCATGATTTAAAAATAGAATACAAGTACAACTTTTAGAACAAAGAGTTATGGCTCACAAGATTTTTACAGTATGATTTATTATTCATGATTTATGATTTTCAGCTTTCAGTTATTCAAGCCAATGTGATTCATTTACACTTAGCATGCATTCTTTTAGGAGATTATATGAACATTAAGATATTGTTTTACTTATGCATTTACTCCCACATGCTCAGTACATTCCGAAAGAATTGATCCATATATATATATTTGTGTGCTACATTGTTTAATAATGTAGGTTCACATGCTCAGTTTCTGTAGTATGATTGACCGCGAGCATTTCTTCCTACATCCTGATAGTTGGTGAGTCCTCATAGTTTGGGGACCCAGTTATTATGATTTGAAGTTTTATAAAGTAGCTTATTTAGTTATTTTTAGTTAGTCTGAGTCAGCTAGGGATTTATCCTAGTGATTCTCTAGTTAGTAGTGGTAGAGGCATACCAGACTACTAGATACTTGTAAGTTTTACAGTGTTGATTATTCAGATCTCCTAGTTAAGTACTTTTAGACATTGTGTTCATTTAAACTTAGTCCAGTTCAGACAGTATTTTAGTATTTTAGTGTTTCACATCCTTATATTTCCTTTACTTTCAGTTTCAGAATGAGTTACAGGGTTAGCTCAGGAGTACTTGTAGTTCAGAGCACTGTGTGATGTCTCGGGACCCGTGTTAATGATGTCACAAACTTTGTATCAGAGCCAAGGTTTAAAGAGTCCTAGGGAGTCATACATGCCATGTTACATGGAGTCTTGGTCATAGGTGCGAAGCATGCCACATTTATGAGTAAGAGGCTATAGAACAATTTAGTAAATCATCTTTTCATTCATGATATTTCGTGCTTATAGTTGTCTTTATCTTCTTTGAATCATTCTCTTATGTGATAGAATATGCCTCCTCATTGAGCTAATGCACGTAGAAATAATGACCAGCCATCTCAGCTTCTTGATCCCTTGAATGGGAATGTGTCTCATTCTGAATTTAGGGATGTTTTTCAAGTGTTGGCCTAAGCTTTGATTGCCAAAGTTTAGGGAAACCATTAGGCTATAATCCCACTTCTGCAGAATGGTTATTTAGCTGTAGCCAAAATTCATGACTTTATAAGAATACATCCGCCTGAATTCTTTGGGTCAAAAGTAGGTAAGGACCCATAGCTGTACCTTGATGAGGTGAAAAAGATCACCTAAATTATGCATATTACTAAGGAGGAGAGTGTATTAATTGGAATCCGATAGGCTAAAGAATGTTTCTTATGATTTGGTGCTTATATGGAAGATTGGTAGGGGTTAGAATATAGCTCCCATGAGTTAGCAGGTCTTCCAGGATGAGTTTCTAGATAGGTTATTTCCGTGTGAACTGAGAGAAGATAAGATAAAGGAGTTCATGAATCTGAGGAAGGTCTCGATGGTAGTGAAAGAGTACTGTCCTAAGTTCAACCAATTGTCTAAGTATGCTCCTAACTTAATAGCTGATACTAGATCGAGTATGAGTAAGTTTGATACTGATGTGTCTAGTTTTGTAGTCATAGAGTGTAGGACTGCCATGCTTATTGGGGATATGGATCTTGATAGGCTGATGACTCATGACCAATAAGGCAAAAAAGTTAAAGGGGAGAGAGAGGGGAAACAAAAAGGCTAAGAACGGACAGTTTGACAATGGCCAAGCACAGTCTGAAGGGGGTTGCTGTTTACAGTTTTAGGGTCACTCTCATATTCCAGCACCATCTTTAGCTAGTGACCCCATACCCAAAACCAAACATGAGTAGTGGGGTAGGAATTTTATATCCAAGTCTCAGAGTAGTATGGGTAGAAGGCACAATTATCTGAAATGTGCTAAGTGTGGTAAGAATTATCCCGGTGTGTTTTTATTGTGATAGAAGGGTTGTTATGGATGTGGTAAGTTGGGTCACGAGATCAAAGTGTGCCCATATGATAAGAAGGGAAGTCGATATATTCGTCTTCAGAGTCAGGCTAATAGTGCACCAGCTCAACTAGGTCGCCCAACCCCTATTCAAAGCGCATCATCCAGTACCAGTGATGGTCAGCACCAAAATTGGTTCTATGCTTTATTATCCCATCAAAAGCAGGATAGTTCACCAGGTGTTGTTACTGGTATGTTTTGTCTCTTTAATTTTGATGCTTATGTATTGTTAGACCCAAGGTCCAATCTCTCTTATGTTACTTCATTAGTTGTAGTAAATTTTGGAGTAAGTCCTGAAAATCTTTCTAAGCCCTTTTTAATTTCCACCCCAGTGGGGGAGTCATTAGTTGCCAAACAAATCTATAGAAGGTATCCTATCAGTGTCCTTCATAAGATCACATTAACAGACTTAAGAGAGTTAGATATAGTCGATTTTGACATTATTCAGGGTGTGAATTGGCTTTATACTTGCTATGCATCTATAGAGTCACACTCGCATAGTAAAGTTTTAGTCTCCTGATTAACCCATCTTTGAGTGGAAAGGTAATTCAGTATCTCCCAAGATTCATTTCATATCCTATCTTAAGGCCAGAAAGTTGATATTAAAGGGGTACATTTTCCACTTAGTTTGAGTCAAGGAAATTAAGTTTGAGACTCCAACAGTTCAGTCAGTCAATGTAGTCAATTGGTTTACTGAAGTTTTTCCTGAAGATTTTCCTGAAGATTTTCCAGGGGTACCTCCCGATAGAGAAATAAAATTTGATATTGTCCTTCTTCCTGGTACTCAACCCTTCTCCATTCCTCCTTATCATATTGCTCCAGCAGATCTTAAAGAGTTAAAAAAGCATCTTAAATACCTCTTACATAAAGGTATAATAAGGCCTAGTATTTCTCCATGGGGTACGCCCGTTCTATTTGTGTGTGAGAAAGATAGCTCTCTCTGAATGTGCATCGACTACCGTTAGTTGAATAAAGTCACAATCAAAAACAAATATGCTCTTTCTAGGAATTCTGACTTATTTTACCAACTTCAAGGTGCAAGCTACCTCTCCAAGATAGACCTTAGATCCAACTATCACCAGCTTAAAAAAAGGTATTGTGATATTCCAAAGACAGCTCTCAGATCTGTTACAGTCACGTTGAGTTTTAGTCATGTCCTTTAGGCTAACAAATTCTCCAGCAACCTTCATGGACTTGATGAACCGAGTATTCAAACAATATTCAGAAAAAGGCCTGAAATGCCCTTCAACTATGTACAATGGTGCAAAAATGCCCACATCTACCTATTGGGCCTGAAATGACCTTTCCATCAACCTATTAGGCCTATTTTGCCCTTTCATTTAACAGTTGACTAATGATTCCACTTCATTAATGACGTGCCACATTTCTATTGGTCAATTAATATTTAATTAAACTAATTAACTTTTTCCTCTAAAATCCCAACCCACCCTAACCGAATAGCCAGCCCCAATTCCTTTAACAAAACAGAAAACTTCATTCATCAATCATAACAAAACAGAAAACTTTCCTCATCTCGTTTCTCCATCACCTTTCTTTCTTAAAAATCAGTATCCTTTTCTGCTTACAACCTGCCTATTCGAAATCCTTAGAACATAAAACAATTCTCCTATATACTTATGGGAGACGGTGAAGTTGAAAAGGACATTCACCTCCTGCTTCTTTATACATTTTTATTCCGGGGCTAAACTCAATTTTCGGGATTCAATTACATAGAACCAAATTGTAAAGGACACTCGGGATTCAGTTACAGAGAGCTAACGAAAAGAAAATAGAATGCTGATTTTCATAAGTGCACTCTCATAGAACTTTAACTAAACGAATTCTTCCCTTATAAGGAGATAGTTAAATCTTTTCCTCCTTCGAAAAATTCACTAGGTAAAACATGTAAAGTGCACAAGTGCCGGTGTGATACATTATCCTAAAAGGAGCTGAAATAATTGAAGTATCGCACTAAATATCCTTTAGGGAGTTCAGAAGCAATAGAAAACAATAAACACAAATATAGAAAAAGTAGTTTACACTATCAACTCAAATTAAGCGTTAGCATAAGTGTACCAGTACAACAATACATCAGTAATATCTACCGCCCACAGCTCAACTCAGTTCATCTTGAGAAGGTTTATGCATCCAGTCCTGACTGCAATATCAGCTATGTAAGTCATCAAGCACATCAAAACCAAATGGCAAAAAGCACGATTGAGACTCACCTAGGCGAACGAGATCGGGAAGTGAAATGAGAAAGAGAGCACGAACTAGAGTAAGAATGCGAACATGAATATGAGTGACAGAGAGTGCATGACTGTGAGCGATATCTTGAATGTCAATGATATCTGGAAAAAGTCCTTTCTCTATTGCGACTTCGGCTATGTCGATGGCTTCACCCATTTAAAAATAACTATGTAGCTAGCAGTGAGATACTAATTTGCAGAAAAATATGATGAGAAAGTCAATCAAATTGTTGTTTTAAAAAATATCTAATAGAAGATTTCCCGAGGAAGAAAAATATTAATACATTATAGAATGGTTTGTGAGGAAACACAAGATGACCTCTTGCCTAATAGTGGCAAGATGACAGCAGACTTTCAGAATTTTCTTCTAAAGATGTTTTCAATTTGTTGGCAAGGTTCGGAGCTTCTTCTCTACTAAAACTGAGGAATAAGAGACTAGGAAATATCCTCCAGGTGTTCATATGGCTACTTTGACAGGCATTCCCCCTAGAATGCAAGTAGAAGAAATAATATTCTCTCCCAGTTCCTTGTCACTTCCTCAATCCCACATTACATAACATTAAGTAATTAGGGAAGAAATATTTTTTTCCTCCACTAGAAGGGAATCTTAACTGAAACACCTAACTACATAGGAAAAAATAAGAGTGTCTTTATCTAGTTCTGATGTCAATATCTTGTTCTGGTAACAATTACTTGTTCTGTCGCTTGAATGCTAACTTTAAAAATATCAGTATTAATGTAGCTTTCCCATTGTTCAGAGTGAAAGTGATGATAATGTTCTATTTTCATTATAACAATAACAACAATATACCCAGTGTAATCCCAAAGAGTCATAGATCATATCATACAAAAGGAAATTAAAAAATCAATTTCAAAAATTAGTTCAATACATGAACTCCTGGATAAATGCTAGTCAAATGTATATAATAATGGCATCCATCCATAAAACCAAAGAAATGTTCATTATTTTCGTCAAGAGGCCAGACAGGTATATACCCATTAATTATAACATAAAATTCCATGAGTATTAGTATTATATATCCTATCACCTATATATGGTAATTTATTCACACACACGCAACCTTGATATAAAAGTTTATGGCTATTCTAACGCCTCGACATGCATCCATGTCTGCTACTGTAGCCTACTCCAACTAATATAGATGAGTAGGAAGCTTATGTCCAAATGAAAAAAGGATGCTAGTAAACTGGTGCCACAAACTCGATTGGATGAAAGTAATTGACAACAACAAGCACCATATCACTCAGCCAATACTTAGTTTAGGTCGACACAGGGTATCATATGTCAAGACTCAAGACATCTTTACCACATATGTCCAAAGGACATACAAGTTCTTACGATCTGAATCTAAATTGTTAGTTTATATGGATATATGAAACAATAGATGTCCATGCCGCACAAAATTGATTTTGTATTAAATTTTCTTTTGAGATAAAAAAAAATAGAAACATAGCAGCACAACCAGCCAGTCAGTTCAAAGAACGCCTAAATTACACTTAATTTAGCTTTGAAAAAATCTGTTACTCCAAGCATGTTACTCCAATAGTATGCTTTTGATTGAGAAGATGATGGAGTGGAGAAAAGAGAGGAGATGGGCATATTATGATGGATGAATAAAGTTTCCTGTTTTGTTAAAGGAGTTGGGGGTAGGTTATTTTGTTGGGTTTTTAAAGGATAAAATTAATTAATTTAGTTAAATATTAATTGGCCAATAGAAATATTCCACATCATTAATGAAGTGGGTAATTAGTCAATTGTTAAATGAAAGGGCAAAATAGGCCTAATTTGTTAATGGAAAGGGTATTTCAGGCCCAATAGGTATATGGAGGGCATTTTTGCACTATTTCACATAGTTGAAGGGCATTTTTGGACATTTTTTGAACAATATTTAAACATGTTTTTCATAGTATTTATCGATGATATCCTTGTCTATTCTCATAGTGCATATGGACATGTAGATCATCTTAGAATCATGTTGCAAAATCTTAGAGATCACCAGTTGTGTGCCAAATTCAGCAAGAGTGAATTTTGGCAAAGATCAGTGGGTTTCCTCGGTCATAATTTTTTCAGTGATAGAATTAGAGTATACCCTCAAAAGACCTAATCCATGAGAAACTATCGTAGACCCATCTCTCCATCAGACATCAGGAGTTTCTTGGGTTTAGCTATCTATTACCGACGTTTTGTTGAGAGTTTTTCATCTATTTCATCCCCCATGTCTAAATTGACTCAAAAGAAAGTTAAGTTTCAATGGTCAAATTCCTGTGAGAAAATTTTTTAGGAGTTGAAGGCTCAACTCACTTTAGCCCCAGTTTTAGCTCTACTTGATGGTACAGATGGATTTTTTGTCTATTGTGATGCTTTTAGAATTGGTTTGGGTTGTGTTTTCATGCAGAGGGGTAAGTTCATAGGCTATTCCTCTAAAAAGCGTAAGCCTGACAAAAAATCTATCCTACCCATGATCTTGAGTTAGTTGTTGTTGTATTTTCCTTGAAAGTTTTGAGGCACTATCTTTATAGGGTGCATGTTGATGTGTTCACGGACTACAAAATCTTACAATATGTGTTTCTATAGAGAGAATTAAATCTCCATTAGAGAAGGTGGTTAGAATATTTAAAAGGCTACTACATAAGTGTTTTGTATCATTCGAGCAAGGACAATGTTCTGGCGGACTCCCTTAGTAGATTGTCTATAAGTAGTGTTTCTCATATGGAGAATAATAAGAAAAAATTAGTCTGGGAAGTTCATAGGTTGGCTAGATTAGGTGTGCGGTTGGTTGACTCAATTGAGGGAAATATTTGTGTCCAGAGTAGTTTGAAATCTTCTTTAGTTTCCAAAGTGAGGAGAAGAAAGATAACTACTCCAGTTTTGTTGAGTTGAAGGAGTCAGTCATAGATCAGAAGATAGGGGTTTTCTCCTAAGGGAGAGATGGTGTATTGAGATGCTAGAGTAGATTATTTGTGCCGTGCGTTGATGGTTTGAGGCAATGAATTATCAAAGAAGCACAAGGTGCACGTTACTTCATTCACTCAGGCGCTACTAAGATGTATTGAGATTTGTGGGAAGTCTATTGGTGGAGTGATATGAAGAAGGATATTGCAGAATTTGTGGCCAAATGTGCTACTTGTCAACATGTTAAGGTGGATCACCAAAGGCTTGGTTTCATATTCCAGGAGTTTAGTATTCCCACTTGGAAGTGGGAAAAGGTGAACATGGACTTTGTGGAAGGATTACCTCATTCGCGTTGTCAGCATGATTTGATTTGGGGTATCCTAGACATAACTCCTCGTACACAATGATCTGGGTGATATACTATATATCAATAGAAATATATGAGAGTCCTCTTTTTAATGAAATTGGTTTCATCCAATTTTAATATCGGAGTAAAACGTTATGGTTGATCTACTTCAGACTATAAAAATTGTCCACCAAAGGATAGATTCGAGAATTATTTGATTTTTAGGGGTGTTTCAGTCATTCCCCCTCACCCAAAATCCTTCCAAACCCTATATTAAAGCCTATTAGAATTATTATATGTTATATTTTATCAAATTACCTCAAAAAGAAAACACTAAACTCCTACATCCAACTTCAAGAACCTCCAAAGTTCACCATTAATTCTGCAAATTTATTCAAGATTCCAAGTTCCTAGTTCAAGAACTCCAAGAACCATCATTCAAAGGCACAATTAACATCTCAAAAACTAGTATCGATCTAAAGTTCATCATTTAAGGTATGTGGAGTTTTTCAACAAGAACTCTTTTTCGTTCTTGTGCCCAAAAGTAATTTTCTTTACAAAGACATTATTTTTATTTGTTTTTTACGAATTTGAAGCATGAACCCATATTTTATGATGATTATTATGAAATGTTGATGTTTATGATTTTGAAAGATAAATTTACATGTGTGGAGATATAAAGTATGAATCTTGAACGATATTTATCATGATTTTGATATTTGGGTCATGAATCCCCATTGGAAATTGTGTTTTTTGTTTGAGAAAGTGTGTGTTATAAGCACGTTGATGTTGAATATTTGAAATATTTTGAATGATTTGACCTTTTGGTCATAATGGAGTTGTTTTGAACTCGAGTGTGAAAGAAATCCACAATGTGGTTGATTTTGATAGATGAAAAATATGATGGCTCCCGATGTATATTTATATATTGCTGAAATTGTTTTGTTGTGGATTGTCTTTGAAATGATCTGAGCTAAGTCTGGGAGAAATCTTTAGCACTTAGTGGGAGGTATAAAGCGACCTTACTTCCATAGAACTACGTGCCCCCGTAGGAGTGAGCCTGAGACTGATTTATATAGTGATCACTAGTTTGAGTGAATTTGATATCGATAGTCCTACTCCGATGGCAAGGATAGGACGGCTCTCCCCAACGTGGGTTGTACATTGAACTCCATGTAGCTCACGTGGTTTATGTCGGTTATAGGATCTCCAGTGTGTGTGTGTTTCCTTGTGTCTATGGTGAGTGGTGAAGTGATTTAAAGTGGAATTGAGAAAGTTATTCTTTCGAAAGATTTAAATGATATTTACATTATGAGAATTGATATTCTTGAAGAACTGAAAGTGATTGACAAAATATGTGATAACTCACATGAGTTTTTGTACTTATTTCATCCTCTCATGATTATGATGATTTTCTTCGGGCTATGTGAGTCTTTCATACATCCTGCATATTTATTATAAATATTTATGATGATGATGTTTATAAAACTTCATACACCCCCAGATACTCAGTTCCTTTCCATGGTACTAACCCATATCTTAGGATGTGGGCTGCATTTTCTCGGAATGTAGGTTCAGGTGCTCAGTTCTAGGTTTGATAGTAATTCTTCAAGCACGCTGTTCTACATCCTCTATTTTGGTGAGCCCTCATGTTCCGAGGATGTGATGTCTGATGTTGGTTTCACGGAATTGTTTACATTTGATAACTGAGTATGAGTCAGTTGGGGCATGTCTCAATGGCTCGCTGGTTTTATTGATTTTCTTGGAGCCTTGTCAAACTAGTATAGATGTTGGGAGTTGACTTATAAGTTGTATTTTGTTATCTTTCTGAAATTCTTTTATTCTTGGATGATGATTACTCTGTTGATATTTGAGGGTTATTTATGGAAACCCCGTTGATTTGTGTTGAACTGAATAAAAATGGCTCAAAGGGTTAGATTGGGGCTACTCGTAGCCTCAAGCACCGTGTAATGCTCTGGGATCCATTTTTTGGGGCGTTACACTATAGTGATGGCTGCCTTGACACATTGCAATGGAGTGTAAAACATAAATTGTCAGTTTCTAGTAACTCACCACGATTGCATCGTGTCACGGTGAGTATAGAAATGAGGGAGTCACCGCATTGTGGTTAAGCTTTAAACAATATTCCAATTGCGAATCTCAATTTCTAAGGGTAGTTTAGTCTTTTTCGATGCCCCCCAAATTGTTAAAACCAAAGATTTAACCATATTCTAAGCAGAATACATTCATTATTCACCAAAATTTCTCTCTAAGAAACCCTAAGACTTCAACATTAACTCCAAGAAATCAAAAGTTGCACCGTTGCTTTTTCAAGCTAACTCTTGGTTTCTGAGTTCAAGAAATGCAATAATAAGCTTTAAAACATCATTAGGAAATTTCAAGTTCAAGCTTCTATATTCAATTAATCGAATAAGGTATGTGGGGTTATCAACAAGGATATTCCTTTCATCCTTATGTCCAATTTAGTTTTTAAAGTAGAATTAACATGAATATACATGATTTGTAGAATAAGGTTTATACCCAATTGTCATTATTTGAAGTTTATAAAGTTACAAGTGATTTGGTGTTGAATTGTATCTCTATTTTCCAATGTCCATACATTTGGCTTGGTTTTACATATATTGAGAATTGAATTTCATTGTATTGACTAGAATAGTTAACAAAATTTTAAGATTCTTATTATCAATCATGAACCTTGTGATGATTTAACATGAGTTAAATCATCGGTTTTAAGACCCAAGTTGAGTATTGACATTTTAAGAAGATTTTGCTTTTAAGCACCCTATGACTAGCTTATAATCAGATTTTTAGAAAAGATTTGATCCACTTCATAGGTTTGATTGCAGTTTTGATTATAGTTCAAAGTAAACATATTCATAGATGGATTTCACTATAAATCCTAATGCAAGTTTTAAAGTGTATTTCCTACAAATGACCATATAGATTAAATGGAGTAGTAGTTTGCACCGAGTTAGGTACGTGTCCTAGTTCAAATGCCCCAGAACTATAAGACAATATAAGTTCATATTATCATTATTCCTATTTATATGGATGTAGATATAGATTGTTATCACTCAGCTTAGGTTATACTCTTTGGAAAGAATATGAAACCTTTTCCCAACGTACGTTTTTCCCCTTAGGGGAACTAGATGTTGGACAGCATGATAGCTCACATAGTGTATGTCGGTTAGAGGAACATTCCTAAGCCCTAATAGAAAAGAATAACAGAAAAGATTTTAGAAACTTAGTGTAAAGACTCACAATTTTACTCAAGTATAATCTTACTTAGAACATCAGTTATGGAATTTCAGCCTTTAGCTTTCATATGATAAAGTTGAGTCCTTCCTATACCTAGCTTGCATGATTAGAAAATATAATACAAGTACAACTTTTAGAACTAAGTGTTATGGCTGACCAGATTTATACAATATATTTTATTGTTCATGATTCATGATTTTAAACTTTCAGTTATTCAAGCCAATGTGAGTCATTTACAATTAGCATGGATTGTTTTATGAACTTTTATTAGCATTGGGACATTGTTTTACTTATGCATTCACCCTCACATGCTCAATATATTCCAGAAGTACTGATCCACATATATGTATGTGTGCTACATTGTTTAATAATGTAGGTTTAGGTGCTTAGTCTCAGTAATATGATTGACCTTGAGCATCTCTACTTATATACCTACTGTTGGTGAGTCCTCATAGTTTGGGGACTCAGTTATTCGAATTTGTAGCTTCATAAAGTAGCTTATTTAGTTGTTTTTAGTCAGTTTGACTCTGTTGGGGATTTGTCCCAGCAACTCTCTAGTTAGTAGTGTTAGAGGCATGTCCGACTACTAGATACAATTTAGTTTTACAGTGTTGATTGTTCAGATCTCCTAGTTAAGTACTTTTATACTTTGTTTTCATTCAAACTCAGTCCAGTTCAGATAGTATTTTAGTATTTAGAATGCTTATATTTCCTTTATTTTGAGTTTCAGAATGAGTTATAGTGTTAGCTCGGGAGTACTTGTAGTTTGATGCATCATGTGACGTCTCGAGACCCATTTTTGGGGTGTTAGAACTCTCTTGAGTTTAATTGAATTTATATTGTATCCCCTAATCCTTTCTTTTTTTTGTTTTGTATGCCGCTCTATCAACGTTTCAACATATTTAGGAGACAAATCAACATTCTTCCAGATATCCTCTATATTAGCTCTTAAATCTTCATATCATCATTAATTCTAGATTTTGTGGCTAGAGGTCGTTCTTCTATGGTCTTCTCTACATATATTACCATAGTTCCCTCTATGTTGTTCTTCTCATCAATTTGATCCTCCTTACTATCTTCTTCAATTTGTTCTTCCATCTTGTTCTCCTCCTTTTTTTTTGTTATTTTCCACTCTTCATCAACTTCTGCCTCTTTTTCTTTTTCCTTTTGTTACGACATTATTTTATCAATGATTTCCATTTTTTGACTAATTCATTTTGTTCATGCATTATCATCTCTTTGCCAAAAACATATTTAACCCACTCTTTGGTTTGCATTTTTCCTGTAGATTTTTCTTTCTCATGTTGCACCTTTTCTTATTCTTCTCTGAGGGCCCCAAAGAAATTGTCATCCTTATACTTAATTCACCTTCTATAGGCCTATAATTCTCTTTCTTGTGTTTGTTCCTCCTTGTCATCCATTTTTGCTTTTGTTGGTTATTATATCTTTCTCTATATGCAATTAGGTGATATGTTGCTTCCTTATCTTTTCCTTCTTCCTGTTCTTTGCCATTTTTATCCTTTTTTTCTTCAAACAATTCTAGCTGAATTGACCATAGTTAGAGCTGTGACCTAAATTTTGTTGATCTGGCCCTAAAAGTTTCAAGGTACGACCCATATTTGTTATTTTCATTGAGTTCTATGGTAGTAGCGTAGGGATCAGGCCTGGTGCCAACCACATATCTCAATGGGGGTTTAGGGGAAAAGCCCCCATGGTATGGACCTTTATGTTTTTGGGCCTAGGACCTATTTGTGCGCATGTATTATTAAGTGCGATTTAGTGGGCTGTTTTGGATTTTTTCAGAAATTACATCTCTCCATACTGTACTCCTCTCCTATCATTGTGAAATTTCTCAGTCTCTGCCCGTGGTTTTTTTCTCACAAGGGTTTCTACATAAATCTGTGTCTTCTTGTCCTTTCATTTTTTTGATTTTGGTTTGATTTATTATGTCCAAATCATAACAAACAAGTATTAGAGATAAGGTCGGTTATTTTATCGGGGATGGCAACCATGTAGTATGATATTTTCCTGTTATAGTGCAACACCAAATATAAGTTATGGCAGGTTAAGATACAGGTTTTGCTCGTGCAAATGGATTTGGACGATGCTCTATTAGGGTTTGATCATATACCATTATCATGGATAGATGATAAAAAATGATGTAATGATCAGAAGGCTCTATCTCAGATCCACCTTCATTTATCCAATCAACTTCTACAAGATGTTTTGAAGGAGACCACTGCCGCTGTATTATGGTTGAAACTGGAATCTTTATGAATGATGAAGAGCCTAACTAGTAAGTTGTATCTCAAATAGTGACTTTATTCCCATCGTATGTATGAGGGTGCATCTTTAGAGGATCACCTATCTATCTTTAAGGAAATCATCTATAATTCAGAGATTTGGAGGTTAAGTACGATGAGGAAGATCTAGGGTTGATTGTATTGTGTTCGTTGCCTGTATCATACTCGACCTTTAGGGATACGATATTATACAGTCGTGATACCCTGACAATAGATGATGTCTATGGTACGTTGTTCTCTAAGGAAATAATGAAGCACCTTGTGAATGGGTCAAAGAGTTAAGGATATGGTATCATTGTTTGAGAAAGGACTCGTAGGAGGATTTATAGGGGTGATGATTGGAATAGGTCAAAATCTAGAAATATAAACAAAACCTGTAATTAATCCAAGACGAAAGGCCATATCAAATTTAAGTGTTAGAAGTTATAGAACAGAGAGAAAAGAGAAGCTAAAAAACTGAAGAAAAAACAAACAGAGAAGTTTGGTGATGCCTGTTTTGTTGAAGTTGGCAGTAGTGATAGAGAACTCTTGGTAGTTTCTGATGGGAACTCTAAACCATTTGATAATTGGATTCTTGATTCACTTTGCATGTTTAATATGTGTGCAATTTGGATTGGATTACAACATATGAAACAATCTCTAAAGGTGTTGTGTTGATGGGAAATAACATACACTATAAGATAGTTGGTA
This sequence comes from Capsicum baccatum var. pendulum, assembly GCA_030864225.1. NCBI lineage: Eukaryota > Viridiplantae > Streptophyta > Magnoliopsida > Solanales > Solanaceae > Capsicum > Capsicum baccatum. Next base: position 251,623,562 of record CM061561.1, on the reverse strand, counting down.
TTGGAACAAACAAAATTAAGATGTTTAATGGAGGAGTCAGAACACTTAGTGATGTACAATATGTTGTAGACCTTAAGAGATATTTTATATCTCTGAATAGCCCTAATTTGAACAGATATAGGTACACTGGTAAATGTGGATTCGTAAAGGTTATTAAAGGAGCTCATGTTCTATTGAAGGGACAAAGAAAGTATGAAAATTTATATGTCTTGCAAGGTTCCACGGTTACAGGTGATGAAACTATTTCTACCTCCTGTTTATCAGAAAGTGACATTACTAAACTTTAGCATATGCACTTAGGCCCTATCGATGAAAATAGAATGGCTAAACTAAGCAGGAGAGGACATCTTGATGGGAAGAGTATTACCAAATTGGAGTTCTATGTGAATTTCATTTTTTCAAAGTAGAAAAAACAGTCAGATTCACTAAAGGCATCCACTCAACTAAAGGCACGCTTGATTACATTCATTCTGATCTCTGAGGTCTTTCTAGAGTACCTTCTAAAGGAAGTGTGAATTACTTATCAACTATTATTGATGACTATACCAAAAAATTTTGGGTGTTCTTCCTGAAGCAAAAGAATGATGTGTTGCCTAGTTTCAAGGAGTGGAAGATTTTGATTGAAAAGTAGATAGGGAAGCAGTTAAAATGTTTTCGGACTGACAATGGTCTTGTTCTAACAAATTTAATGCTCTGTGCAAGTCAGCAGAAGTTGCGAGGCACTTGACAATTCATCATTTTCCGCACCAGAATGGTGTGGCTGAACGAATGAATAGGACTATAATTGAGAAGGTGCGTTCTATGCTCTTTAATGCTTGATTACCTAAGTTTTTTTGGGTTGAAACTGCTTCCATAACTTGTTTTATTATTAACCGCACTCCCTCAGTCGCGGTTGATAAAAAGACTTTATAAGAGGTATGGTCTGGTACTCCTGCTAGTTATTCTTATTTGAGGATATTTGGATGTCTTGTGAATACTTATGTTGATAATGGAAAGTTGGAGCCTAGATCTATCTATTGCTTATTTATGGGTTATAAGCCTGGTGTTAAAGTTTATAAGCTTTGGTATCCATAAAACAGAAAGGTTATAATTAGCAGGGATGTTGTGTTTGATGAAGCGGCCATGCTTCGGGCTCCCTCTGAATCTAGTGCTTCGCCCCTAGATGAGCTTAGTGACATAAATCAACAAAAGTCAAGCACTCACGTTGAAATGCAGATTGGAGTAGATTTTACACCAGTTCCTACTTCTCAATCTAGCCTGGAGATACATAGTGGTACTATTTCTTCTTTACCACCAATGACGCCACAATATTCTATTTCTAAAAATATGCCTAGAAGAGATATTAAACCTCCTAAGAGGTATGCTAAAGGTGATTTGGTTTCTCATGAATTGAATATAGCAGAAGGTATTGATTTCGGTGAAGAACCTTCTTCTTACTTAGAGGTATTTAGTTGGGATGATTTCAGCCGGTGGATGATTGCCATGCAGTAGGAGATGGAATCACTTCATAAGAATGACACATGAGATTTGGTGAAATTGCCTAAATATAAGAAATTTTTTCGTTGCAAGGGGGTATTCAAAAATAAAGAAGGAACATCGGGAGTTGAAGATGCTAGGTTCAAAGCAAGACTAGTTCCTAAACGCCATAGTCAGGTTCCTATTATTTTCACAGATGCATTTTCTCCCGTTGTAAAGCATAGGTCGATTTGAGCCTTTCTTGGTATTATGGCCATGCATAATCTTGAGCTTGAGAAGTTAGATGTCAAAACTGCATTCTTACATGGAGAACTTAAGGAGGACATCTATATGCATAACCAGAAAGCTTTGTAGTTTGAGGAAAGGAGGACTATGTATGCTTGATAAAAATTCTCATTATGGCTTAAAACAGTCCCCCAGGCAATGGTTTAAGAGGTTTGACTATTTTATGACCTCTCATATGTTTTGAAAGAGTAGTTATGATAGTTGTGTCTATTTCAAGGAGGTAAGTGATGCTTCATTTGTGTATCTTCTTTTGTATATTGATGATTTGTTAATTGCAACAAAGGATAGGATAGAGATAATAAAAGTCAAAGCTCAGCTCAATAAGGAGTTTGATATGAAGGATCTAGGAGCAACAAAGAAGATTCTTGGCATACAAATTATAAGGGATAGACAAAAGTGTCAATTATACTTGATTCAGAAAAGGTATAATGAGAAAGTTCTTCACAGGTTCAATATGAAAAATGCCAAACCTGTAATTACTCTATTGGAAGTTCATTTCAAACTCTCAACCACTTTAACTCCAATAACAGATGATCAGCGTGACTATATGTTTAGAGTTCTATAGTCTAGTGTCGTCAGGTCTCTTATGTATGTGATGGTGTGTTCCAGACCAGATTTATCTTATGGCATCAGTGCTGTTACTAGATACATGGAAAATCCTTGCAAAGAACATTGGAAATCAGTTCAGTGGATTTTCAGATACTTTCATGGATCTGCTGATGTTTGTTTGCAGTTTTGACAAAATTGAGATAGAGTAATCAGGTATGTTGTTTATAATTTTTCAGTAGATCATGATAGAAGGATATCCCCTACAGGTTATGTTTTAACCATTGGTGGTTGTGCTATTAGTTGGAAAGCTATCTTATAGACTATTGTTGCTTTGTCAACTACTGAGGCGGGGTATATGGCTATTATAGAGGCTTTCAAGGAAGCTATTTGGTTGAAGGGTCTGTTTGGCAAACTTAGCAAAGACTTACAAATTACTATTGTTTTTTACGATAGTCAGAGTGTTATCTTTCTTATGAAAGATCAGATGTTTCACGAGAGGAAAAAGCACATCGATGTTTGGTATCATTTTATGCATGAAATTATTGCTCGTGGTGATATTATGGTAAGCAAGAATAGTACCCATAATAACCCTGCTGATATGATGACCAATACACTACCAAATACCAAGTTTGAGAATTGCTTAGACTTGGTTGGTGTTAGCTGTTAAAATGAGGCCATTAGGGCTTTTGTGGAAGAGGTGGAGAGTTTTTCTTGAAATGTATTTCAGTTTTAAATTAAAATTCATTTCAAGAAGGAGATTTTTAGAGTTGTGACCCAAATTTTGTTGATCCAGCCCTGAAGTTTCACGGTGCGACCCATGTTTGTGATTTTCAATGAGGTCTATGGTGGTAGTGTACCCGATCCCGAAGCCCACCACTGATCCTGATGGAGTTTTAGGGACGAAGCTCTCGTAGTATGGACCTTTATGTTTTTGGGCCCAGGACCTATTTCTACGGGTGTATTATATAAGTGAGATTTAGTGTGTTGTTTCAGATTTATTCACAAATTACATATCTCCACATTTTACTCCTCTCCGTTCATAGTGAAATTCCTCTTTCTTTGCCTATGGTTTTTCCTGCAAGGGTTTCACGTAAATCTGTATGTGCTTGTCTTTTCTTTTTTTTCTTGTGGTTTGCTTTATTCTATCCGAATCAAAGAAACCATGAAGTTTCCTTATCTATGCAACATTCTTTACAGTACTTTGGCATATAGTCAGATTGTATCTTTATCCATTTACATTTAACTTCACTGGTTTCAGCATCCTCTTTATTAATTTTTACCCTTTTATGGTAACTTTACCACCAAATACACTTCAATCTTTACTTTGGCACAAGTGGGTCATGTTTGATTCTTTGTTGCTATGTCAACTGTTAAACGTTTCCCCACAGCCGATGCTATAGAAAAAATAGCTTCTTTAGAAAAAAAACTTGGTATTAAGTCAAAAAGCAATATCCACGCTAATCCAATAGTAGTTTCAACATCAGGCTCAAACCATGGATCCCACTTGAGAGTCCTTATCTGCCAATATCTATCTCTTGATTTTATGTAAAAAGTCATTTTGGATAACATCTGAACGTAATACTCTAGACTAGTTAATTGAATTAATACATGCCTGGTATCTAATTCTCCTATCATACATTCTTTCTTAGTCCCACATTGCCCAGGAAGAGTTTTCCTCAAAGTATTTATGTCTGGTTTTCCATATGAAAACATTCCAACGATGGTGTATTGCAGATTTTTTGTAACACCCCACATTTTTTAGGCTAGTATGTAAACTGTCATTCCTATGTGTAATAGTTCTAAAAGCCAATAAATTCTATGCAAATTTAGTGTGTTAATCAGTTATGTAGTTTGGGAATCTACTTGGGCATGAATTGAGATCATAGAGGTCCCTTAACTCAAAAGCGAGTTGAAAGCCTTCCTATAGACTGAGTTTTTGTGAGCGTCTAAACTTGGGTCACTTCCATAAACAATAAATTTTTGTATAAATCGAATTAGAGGGCCTACTATATATAAAATTAAAGATATTTGAGTACTACTTCCAACGCCACCAGTTTCGCCTTAATCTGATATTGGAGTAGAATGTTATTCTATTTTTACTTTGAAGTGTCTGTCTATCAAAATGTGATGACAAGAATGGTGAACTATCAATAAGGTGATGGCCCATCATCCTTAGTCATTATCCTAGTGAAGAAAGTGGTAAAATCCATCCCAAATTTGATGACCTAGGTGATGGCCTATCACCTGAGTAACGGCCCATCAATCTTGGTCGTCAACTGATGAAGTTCTCTGACTTTTTTTGGTTTCCTTAGGGTTATTTTGTCTTTTCCTGATACAAGAACAAACCAGGAAACAAAAGAACCAGCCACTAAAGGAAGCAAACACACACTAAAAATCTGAAATTAACAACACATAGAAGAAAGGGGATGAAATACAAGACTCAAAACACACATAGACATTTCAGATTCAACTAAAAAGAAGATAAAAGTGCATAAAATGTATAGGACAGTAGTGAGACATACACTCACACAAATGAATAGCACCAACGTGTGTATCAAACACTAACACACACAATGCCAATTAGAGATAAAACTACACTCTTAGGTGGGCCAAAGGAATTCACACTCCTCAATCACACCTTCCTTGCCAATTGATCAACACAAGTGAAATCTATCAAATGTATTAATCTCTCAAGTTTCGGCTACACTACACTAAGGTAAAGGAAACTATGAACTACAACTACACTAAGAGTAATAGTCCATTTCAATTCATCCAAGTCTAATGAAAAGAGAAGCTAATTTGTTTATTTATACTATTACATAGTAAATGTAAAAAATAACCTTAATGAATAAGGGAAATGAGGCACCTCTTGAATGTGACTTTAGTGTGTAAAATATCTCTATATCCTTCACTTGAGGCACCTCTTGAGTTTAAAGGTTCTCCTCCTAGCTTCTCTTGAAAAAGACTTCAAAATACTCCAAAAGGCCTTCAATCACTTGTCAATTCCTAAGTTTAAACTCTTGATAATGCCTTGTACTCTTTTGTGCTCTTTATGATTGTATCAGTTCCTCACTCCAATAACCTTTCCCATGAATTTAATTACACTCTAAATGTTATTAATCAATCATTATAAGTTATACAACATCAAAACTCTCTCTTCACTCTCAAATAAAAGATCAAAGTAGGGTTTCCACCAAGAACAAGAAATCAAGAAAAATCAATCTTTAAGTCCAACATTTCAAAGGACCAAATCAAGATTCTAGTTCTACTCTTTAAACTAAGATATCTAAGGTATGTTGGACTATCCTAAACCTCATGGGCATGGATTTTTCAATTTTTAAATTAGTTTTAAACTATGTATATATATATAACTACAAATGAAATTGGTTTCAGGAATATTGATGATTATGTGTTAAGGATTTCATATTTTTATAAAAAAAATTGTGGAGATTGTGATGTAGTGCTTTAAACTTGAATATTACTTTCGTGTGATCTTGTGATGTTAACATTGATTAATTAATCAGAGCATGAAACGTTCTATTTTCAATTTTACTATAAATTCCAGTGATTTTGCATGTTGAATTGATCTTATAAACTGTGAAAAGCTCAAGGCTATTAATGAATTACTATGTACAAATTGTTTTATCTTCTTGAGATAATGAGAAGTTGTTCAACTTGTGTTGTAAACAATCATGTTTTTCCCATAAGAATGGTTTTAAGTTGAAAGAAAAGATGACCTCTATAGATAAAAGCATTGCGGAGAAAATTATTGATTTTGAATATTTTGAATGGTGAACTTTCGTTTGATAATTGAACTTTTTAGGGTCATCGATAAATATCTTTTAAAGTAAGATAAGGGCAGTAGAGGTGTGTGACATGACTTACAAATCTGGGTATGACGATATTCTATTTTTATCGTGCCCAAAGATTTTATGAAAGAAATAACTTTAAAATGAAGAAGATGTGTTTTAAAGAATCTAAAACTAGGCTTAAGAAAGTTAGATGGTTATCCAAATAAGGCATGAGTCATATTGCTCATTTCTCAAAATTATGATTTGTCGAAATGGGTTTATGATACCCAAAAGGGAAAATTGTACGTCGGTGACGACCCAATGGCATATTATAGAAATAGATACTACAAACCTTGCAGCAAACTTAGGTTGGGGGCTTATCCACCGAGTCAAGGGCGGATTCCATACAGCCCGTGGAATAGCAAAGTTATAGGGTGTACCATCTGGCTCAGAAGTAAGATAAAGAGTAGTGTTGTGAATTGCATAATATGTTTGTGAAAGTTTTATATTATGCCATGTGTTTTCAACTATTTCAATATGATATGTGATTTATGATATGATATTACCTATATTTTATAATAAAGCATATTTATTTTTGAATTGTTCTATGGACCAGTACAATTGTATTGACCCCTATATTTCAGGGTCTGAGGCTTAGTCCAGAGATACTACTAAATCGTAGATTTTTTATACAAAAGTGTGTAGTTAGTGAGCCTCCCTTATTTTGGAAGTTCGATTTTTAAAACATTGTTATTTTATTTTTGTGTATGATTCGACTGGGGGCTTGTCCCAGTCTTAGATAGATTTTGGTTATCATATTGCTAGAGATTTGGCAAAATGGTATTACATATCTTTAAATGTTCATGAACTCATATTTGTATTGTACAATTGAAGTAAAAAAATGACCATGTTTCTGTATTGTTATGTCTTTCCACATTTTCTTATTGGATATGGATTATATATATGATTGCCTGTTAGAGAAGGGCTATCAGACCTTCTTTGTCTGGGATGCCAATAGCAGCCAGGGACTCGACTCCAGACATGAAAAACATGGTATTAGAGTATGGTTCATGGTCCCAGGGCATCTGCAAAATCATGTCGGGTAGAGTCTTGTTTATGGGTGTGTAGTGTGCCATACTTATAAGTAGGAGGCTACAAGGCGTTTAGAGGTATTTCTCTCTCTTTATGTTCTAGTTCCTATTATGGAGTCTGAATGTTCCTCTTTCTTACTCTAGTTCGTGCTATGGTGTTAGTTATCCCAATTTTTTCCTAACTCTGATGTTTTTAGATATGTCTCATTGTTGAGGCAATTCAAGTGCAGAATCTTAGAATCTAAATCATGTGGTCCTTTCTAATTTAGTCTTGAACGATTATGAAATTTCAAAAGGACTTGAGAGGAGTCTATAAGTTCTTTGAAGATTATTGATTTGAGATTATACCCCTATCTACATCAATCATGCAAGTGATCCTGATGTAAGGAGTATATTTGGTCCCTTTCTAAATTCTTTTTATAGACGTCATGCTTAAGGGTAGTGATATATGATAGAATGTTAGAATAGTATTTTCACCTGAATAGTAATATGTGCTAAGTTGTAATACCTTATTGGTAGTAAAATCTCCTAGTAAGTGATATAACATCACATGCTTACAAGTCAGAACGAGGGTTCCTTTTTCATAAGAAAGCGTGTTTAGTGGTACAACCGTTGATTTACGGGTGGGTTGCCATTTTATAGTGCTAGGATAATGTGGTAGAAATATTTGTAGATTGTACGGTAGTCTATCAAGGAAGTGGCTAGATGATATTATTATTTATTAAAAATATGAAAGGAGCTTAGAATTGATAGTTACGGTGGTTGTAGAAATCATCTATAGGTGGTATACGGAAAAGGGTAGATTCCCCAACAAGTTATAAGTATAGACTAACTTGGGGGGAAACTTAGTAATGTTTAAGTAATTTTTAAATTTGTCTAAATGTGTGCATGGGTAAGTAGACCTAATGAGAAAGTAGAATATGTTGATAAGATTGCAATGAGTTATATTATAATATTAAGATTGAATATCCCCGTTGTGTGGCATTACCCCTTTGATTGCCTTTTCTCTAGTCATTGTAAACTAGTACTACATGTGAGAAAGTATGTTGTGGATTTTGAGGTGTCATAGTGATATCATGGAGGAGATGTAATGGTAGGTAGTAGTTAGGTGAAATGAGGTATTAGGGTTAATTTTCCAATTTGATGGACTACTATAGTATATGACAAGTTTCATTAGTGTTACATGATTGGTGTTAGAAACTAGGCATGAACATTAGATTTGGAGTGTAGTGGTAAGAATAGTAACTCCAAATTAATAATTCATGTTTTGTGGGAATGAATTAGTTGGCTTGGTGTAACGTTTGAAATAGCCTAGGTTGGCAACTTGCCGAATAAGGAGTGGATAATTATGATATATATATATATTCATGAGAACTAGTGTTAGAACGATGAATCGTGGTTGAGTTATTAAGCGGATACGAGCGGGGGTATATAAGAATAAGTTGAACTCCCCTAGGTAGCATGTTGTTATAAAAAGTTTTATTTGTATAAGTGTTTTACGTATCTAGTTTATGTTTTTTAAACTGTAGTATGGAGAAGTCTAGTGAGTTGTTATACAGTGTTTGTTAGAGTTTATTTGAGGAAATATAGGTAGGCAATGAGCCTTGGGTATGGTTTTACAGATTTTGTTAAGTTGTAAGTTATGTGATTAGAGGTGTAAAGCGACTATTCTAAGGAGTTGAAGATAGAGTTTTAAGTGTTTGGAAGCGTGAATATCCATGCCCATAATAATGTTAGTCATAAGTTGATGACTTTGGGGGTTAGAGGAAGTTATGATTAGTGTTCCTGAATGGATGTCCTAGAAAGAATTTAGTATCTTTGTATTAGAAATTAATGAGAGGAGTTTGTTTTCATGTATGTATTAATACCTCCCTCCCCCCCTTTTGTGATAAGGAGTGTTGATGCATATGCTCATGAGAGTGGGAGTTGTAGAGTGATGGCTATAGAGGCTAGCGAAAGTTAAGAGTATCATTTTCAAAAAGCAAGGCCTTCAGAGTATAGTTTATCAAGAAGAGTTTAACGTTTATGTGTGTGGTGATATACCTTTTGTGTTGAGAGTTGGGGCTATGTATTTGATTTGAGCGTAAGTCCCAGGTCTAGGATTGTGACTTGGATCTAAGAGGGAGATGATAGATTAAAGTAGTTCCCAAATTTTCTCGTTGTGGAAAGTTTACGGAAGAGTCATGATAAACCTATTCCTATTCAAGCATATTCCTCCTACATCTGTTTAAGAGTTCATTCTACCAATGTCTTATGTAATCAAGCCCTACAATGTCTAAGGTTAGCGTTCTCATTTCATGTTCTGACCTATAAACTAGAAAGAATGATGTCTCGGTAAGTCCAGTCTTTCAAGTATGCAAGCTCTATGATATGAGGCTCATGATCCATAAAAAAATCCATGTCTTATAACATGCTCTGTTCTAAGAAAAACTATGCTTTCTATATGTTACTGATTCATGCTATGTCGGGTCTAGCCTAATGAGAGAAAGTTTATACAAACTCATGGCCATGTTCAGTTCTTAAATGAGGAGCAATGGATCCAAGTAGAAATCCTTGCCTCAATCGTCAACTTTAGGAATTCCAGCCTTATGTTATACAACTCTTGATGTGTGCACTCATGTTTTCACACCATGCCTAGTCCTAAGAAATCATGTTGTGTTGTGTTTATTCAGAATGACTCTTTACTTATGATCCAAACACTTGATATATGAAAACCTTTGTGTCTATTCAATCGTATTTTCACCTCATGTCCCTCCTTGAGTAGTGCAACAAGTATGAGTTATGATCTGACAAGTGTTACTTCCCTTCATGATTCTTATGCTTGGGTCCCTCAATGACCCTTCGTATGTTAGTATGATAGTCGTTGAGGAAGCGTGGTGATGTTTTAGGTAGGGGAGTAGATGTTCTTAAAGGTGAAAAGTTTTAAGTGATTTCTTGATCTAAGGTTATAAGAGAAGGGGGAAGAAGGAGATGAACTTCCATTACGTTAAATAGTTAAGAAGGAGATATGTGGGAAAAAATCTTGGTTAGTGATTGAATTTTCTGGTCTTAGTGGCGAGATCCATGAAGTGGGAGTAGTAATGATAAGCTTGAATTTTGAGATTGATGAAAACACAAACTAATGTGTTATGTGGTTTCTATTCCTTAATTTAAAACTCGAGTGTGTTTGATGGTAGTGATAAGGTGAAGTAATCCTCTTGATGCTTTATATAGTATAGGGTCCCATAGCTTAAGATATAACCTCTTTTCTCTTAGTTGGGCTTAAACGTACAAGTACGATAGAGTTAGACTCAAGCTCATGGTGAAATTATAAGATTGAGATGTTGAAATGTTGTATTCATAGTTGAAATCATAGTGTAAAAGCGTCACAAAATATTTAAAGGCTATTAGACGTATCTTTTGAGGTAGGAAAGGTTTCTAATCTATTCCTATGTCCCACGGGAATGTCATATCATGTATTGTACCAATCTTAATTAGGCCAAAGATACTTATAAAAGTTCATGCCTTATAGTGTGTTGATCACTTGCCATAAAACCATGGGAAGATCATGTCGACGCCATGTTTCGTTATTTGATAATTTGTGCCTACATAATTTACATGGTGATGTCATAAAGCTCTTCTTGAATGTCTACGTATGTTTCATTGAGGAAAATGAAATTCCTAGTGTGGAAATCTATTTGGGCATGAATTGAGATCACAGAGGTTCCTTGACTCAAAGACGAGTTGAAAGCCTTCCTATAGATTGAATTTTAAGAGATTCTAAACATGGGTCAACTTTTATCTACTATAAATTTTTTTATATATCGAATTAGGGGCCTACTATATATCAAATGAAAGATCTTTGAGTCCTCTTCCAAACGCCACTAGTTTCGTATTAGTTCGATATCAGAGTAGAAAGTTATCCTCATTTTACTTCGAAGTGTCTGTCTTTCAAAATGTGACGATGAGGCTAACGACCTATCAACTAGGTCACCGCCCATCAACCATAGTCGTCAGCCTAGGTCAGAAAGTGGTAAAATCCATCCCTAAAGCCTATCAAACTTAGTCGTCAACTGATGAAGTTCTGCGATTTTTTTTGTTTCCTTAGGGGTATTTGGTCTTTTCCTCACTCCACAAACCTTTCCCATGAATTTAGTTACACTATAAATGTTATTAATCAATCACTATCAGTAATACAAAATCAAAATTCTCTATTTGCTACCAAACTAGGGTTTCCTCCGAGAACAAGAAATCAAGAAAAATCAATCCTTAAGTCCAAGATTTCTAAGGAACAAATAAAGATTCAAGTACTACTCTTTAAACTAAGTAATCTAGGGTACGTGGGACTATCCTAAACCTCATGGGAATAGATTTTACTATTTTTAAATTAATTTTAAAGTATGTATATAAATATATATAACTACAAATGAATTTGGATTCAGGATTGTTGATGATTATGTGTTCAAGATTTCATATTGTTATAAAAAAAATTGTGGCGATTGGGATGTAGTGCTCTAAACTTGAATTTTTTTCTTGTCTTGTGATGTTAACATTGATAAATAAATGAGAGCATAAAACGTTCTATTTTCTCTATTACTACAAATTCCATGGATAGTGTAAGTTGTGAATTGATCTTTTATAAACTGTGAAAAGCTTCAGACTGTTGATGAACTACTATGTACAAATTGTTTTATCTTTTCAAGATAATGAGAAGGTGTTCAACTTGTGTTGTAAACAATTGTCACACCCCTTTTTTTCACTCCCAAAAAGAATCAGTTTTTAAGTTTCGAAAGAGTTTTATTATTAAAGTGACAAAAGATGAAAATTGTTTCAAAAAAGGATTCATTAGTTTCAAAACTCAGAGTCGCCACTTGGCATAAATCAATTGTGCTAAGTCACCCATGGATATCCTTTGTCAAAATGATTTTGACTCTATAAAGCTGATCAGCGAACAGAGATTCCGGCTAAGGAATTCTATTGACTGAGGTGAAGGTGTTAGGCACCCTTCGATCCCGTGGTTCGACCACGGTCGTTTGGTGGAATATATCGCCTAGTTTGGACACTATGAATGTATAAACCACACCAAACATAAATAAAATGATCAATCAAGCAAACAAATCCAAAAATAATGTCCAGTCCTATTATACAGTCCAAAATAGAAAAAGAAAGCCAAAATGTAAATCCTATTCTACCCTACACTAATTTTATACTACGCTCCCATGCTACCCGATGCCTCGGGCCTTCATCACGGACGACCTCCAAATACAAAATACTTTGGGGCATTCCCCAATTAAATGAATACATTTCCAAATGCAAGAAGTAAAACCAAACCGTTCAACTCAAATTCCACATTCAAACATTCAACAAGAAAACTTATTCCTAAATTTTTGTCTACCCGAACCAACATTCGCCTATCCATTTCAAAATATCATAATTTTATCACATTACAACAATATTCATGCTCATTACGAATTACACAAAACAACAATAAACCAAAGCAAATCTAAATTCAACCTTTTAATCAATTTCTCAATTTCATTCCCCAAATCCATTTTTAACCACATTATTAAACCAGTTCGACTATCAAATCACTTTTCAAAATCCAAAACTAACAACATATACCCCAACGAAGATTCAAACATTTAAGTATACCAATTATTCATATCCATAACAACAATTAATATTTTTCTCAAAATATTTAAAATTGTACCACAAAATCACGATATTAACCAACTTTGATGTAATAAAAAAGTAGAGTTGAGAGATGGACCTTTGAAGAATAGATTTCGTTGATACTAAAATCAAGAAAACCCGGACTATAGAATTCCTAATGGGACCTCAACAATGATGAACTCCAACTCTGTATTGAAAAATTTGACACCAAAAACTGAAACACCATAAATCCAATCGAACTCAATAACCGACACTGTTCGCGTACTGTTCACAACACTGTTCATGCCACTATTCACAAAATTGTTCATGATATTGTTTCTCTCTCAATTTTTTTCTCTCTCACATGATTCTCTCTTCTCTCTCGGTGTTTTTTTGTTCTTCTTGTGAGGAAGATGATTTCGTAGTTGTTGTTATTGTGGAGAAGATGATGATGAAAGAATGAGCCTCTCCCTTTTCCCCTTTTCAAATTTTTCTTTTATATTTTTTATTTGCTTTTTATTTTTCTTTATTTATTATCCTATGTGGAAGCATATAATTGGTGGTTTGTGGGAATGTGTGTGGCATGTGGAAAATTTAGTGTGTCATGTGGAAAGATGAGGGTGGCGTGTGAAAAAATGAGTAGGGTGTGTGTCTTTTGCATGCATCAAATGAAAAATGAATAAGTGAGGTGTTGGGTGGCATAGTGAGGTGACAAAGATGTTATGTATTTAATTATTTTTAATTTTTTTTTGGGAGAAATTATCAATTAAATAAAAGTATGGTAAGGTGAATAAAATTTAAAAAATTAAAAATTAAAATTAAAATAAAAAAAATAAAATAAAAATAATTAAAATATTTTTGGGAAAGGACAAAATTATATGTCTACATCATGCCCCCTTTGGATGTAAACACATGGTGTTTTCATACAAAGCAGTAGACAACGAGATACAATTTTGTCCTGACCTTTATTCAAAAGCATGGAGCACGAGGAATGAGGGAAACCAGGTCTTGACTTAGGTCATCCAACCTATCCAAGTTATGAGGGAATCGAGTGACAATTATCTCAAAAGATTGGAAGGAGATGGACAATGCCGAGTTGGAGAGTCGAGTGAGGTCCCATCTTGGTTCTGGTCCGTGGCTCTATTATTACATCAAAAATAAAAATTACAAGTTAAAAACATAAATGAAATTACAAAATACTATCAACAGAGCTTTTGTTGGACTTTTGACTTGAGTTTCATCACCCTATTCTACAGGCGGGCTCCTAATTTGAAATTTTTTCAACTTGTCGCTTGGTTTTCAATTTCATCATCCTGTTCTCCAGGCGGGCTCCTGACTTGCTATTTTTGATCTGTTGACTTTCATTTTCTTCACTTTGTTACTTTACTTTCAACTTCTTCACCTTGTTGCTTGACTTTCCATTTCTTCACCTTGCTGCTTGTCTTTCCATTTATTCGCCCTGTGCTTTGGGTGGGCTCCGAAAATCACATAAAAACTAGAAAGAAAATTATCCTAAAGAAAGATTATAATAAAGAGATTTCAAATGCCAGGAAAGTGAAGTTCCAACACAAGAATTAAATTTTGCCCCAGTGTATCATCAAAGGAATTTTGCAAAAGTCATATCAATATAGGAATCAAGGAGAATGACTCGACTATAAGGTGCGTCTGATAGAAATCAAAGGAATTGACTCGACTAAAAGGTAAGTCTTCTAGGGGTCAAGGAGAATGAATAGACTAAAAGGTATGTCTTATTGGAATCAAGGGAGATGACTTGAATAAAAGGTATGTCTTACTAGGAATCAAGGGAGCTTACTCGACTAAAAGGTAAGTCTTATTGGAATCAAAGGGAATGACTCGACTAAAAGGTACGTCTTCTAGGGGCCAAAGGGAATGACTCGACTAAAAGGTACATCTGATAGGAATCAAAGGGAATGACTCGACTAAAAGGTACGTCTTATAGGAATCAAAGGAGATGACTCGACTAAAATTTATGTCTTATAGGAATCAAAGGGAATGACTCGACTAAAAGGTACGTCATATAGGAATAAAAGGAGATGACTCGACTAAAAGGTACGTCTTATAGGAATCAAAGGAAATGACTCGACTAAAAGGTACGTCTTCTAGGGGTCAAAGGAAATGACTCAACTAAAAGGTATGTCTTATAGGAATTAAAGGGAATGACTTGACCAAAAGGTATGTCTTATAGGAATCAAAGGAGATGACTCAACTAAAAGGTACGTCTTATAGGAATCAAAGGTAATGATTCGGCTAAAAGGTACGTCTTACAAGAATCAAATGGAATGACTCTACTAAAAGGTACGCTTATAGGAATCAAAGGAGATGACTAGACTAAAAGATACGTCTTATAGGAATCCAAGGGAATGACTCTACTAAAAGGTACGTCTTTTAGGGGTCAAAGGGAATGACTCGACTAAAAGGTACGTCTTATAGGAATCAAAGGGAATGACTCAACTAAAAGGTACGTCTTATAGGAATCAAAGGAGATGACTCAACTAAAAGGTACGTCTCATAGGAATCAAAGGGAATAACTAGACTAAAAGGTACGTCTTCTAGGAGTGAAGTTTAATTTAAGAAGTGTATCATCCAAAAACTGAAAACTGAAATCCCTGGACAAGAAAGTGTGTCTCTGAGGGATATAAGATAATAAATTTTTACCATGATTTAATTATCAAACCTGTACAGCAACATTTCTTCCTGCATTTGTAAAAGTAAGAAATTACGGGCCTTGATCTTTAGGATTTGAAATGCTTGATTTTAAGGTAACATGTATTCCTGTTTCATGCAAAGAAAGGTTGTGAGTTTAAAAACATGGTGGCTACTTTGTGGCTTTAGATTTTGTGGCAAACGCTCTTGCCTTCATAGCATTTAACCTTGCTTCCAACCATTAGCCTGTGTCATTGACTTGCTGCTTCATTGACCATACTCAGATTATTAAGAGTGACTGAGAAAAACACAACATCTGTGCTTTGCCATGCTTCTCAGATAGACCCTTGTAACCTTGGTATTTCATGAGTTCCCAGACTTCTCTATTGAAAAAACTTCTACATACCCTTTTTGGCTCACAATCATGTCTCTTTCATGTGCTAGCTTTTGTCTTGTTTTGTGCAATTAATGAAGATGGTAACTAGTTTTGGAATCTTTTCTACTTGTTTTGACATAGAATTGACTCAAATACAAGAAAAGAAAACAGAATGACAATTTTTATTTAGATAACTGACTCAAAGATAAACAAAAATAAAGAGAAGAAAGAAAAGTCAATGAATGTCCCCATTTGAACTAAAGAAATGACAAATTCATCAAAACAATGATAGTCAACTCTAATGATTATGCCATGCATTTTTTATTAAGCAGCATGATCTTTTCATCCAAACTTTCTACCAATTGTTGTTAGTTAACGGCCTTGAAACTGAGTTGTACTCTTAGGCCAATTGCATTTATAACCTCATTCGGCTAGTGGCGCCTTGAAGGGTTTTCGCCAACAAGCCTCTCTTAATTTTTTCTCAGCTCACCATCTCCTTATAGTGCCCGTGAGAGTTTTCACCAATAAGACTCTCTCATTTTTATTTCTCTTAACTCACCATCACCTTACGATGCTCGCGAGGGTTTTTACCAGTAAGACACTATCATTTTTATTTCTCTCTTGATTCCTTATTCTGGGGAAGAAAAGTAGTTCCCAAATGCATTATCATATCCCTTGCATGCTTAGCCTTAACATCCTTAAAGATTGATCTGAAGGTCTTTCTTTGGTTGTAACTTGACTTTTGGGTAGGGTAAAAAAGAAAGGATTATATAAGGCCCAACAGACACTTGAAGTGGGGTAGGACTTACAACTTTTGGAATTGACTTAAACGATGAGGATTAACCCATGCCCCAACTTATTTTGACGGGGAAATTCTAAATTTATTTGGTTGGACCGAGCCCTGAGTAGGGAAGCCTACATATCTCACCCCCAAAAGAGGAGAATTAGGTCATGCATAGTTCTGGGAGATTGTTTTGCTTGATTCTGATTTTTTCTCTTTTTTTTTTTTGATTTTTTTCTCTTTGAAACTTTCTGACTCTATTTTTCTCGACACTCTTCTCTTTACTTTCTATTTTTTAGACATATTTTCTTCTTCTTTTTTTAAAAAAAAAACTTTTCTGACTCTACTATTTTGCTCTATACTTTTCTTTTGAGCTTTGTTGAATCTATCTTAATTCCAAAAGAGGGGTATAAAAGAAAATAACACTAAGGATCAAATGGGGTAAACAAAGGGTGACACAATATTTGAGTAGCAGAATGAAATGATCCCTCTAACTCAATGTTTCATAGTTAAGTTGGATTTTAAAATCTGGCTGAAAATTTCGCTAGCATGTCATATGACTAGAATCAACATAAAATGTATTGTATAAATAAAAAAACAAACGAAACATATTTAAACACAAAGAATAAGGGACAATTCATTTAGTTGAAATAAAAGATAAAAGGGTTTGAACATAAACGACAAAGGGACAAAACAAGATAGATCCCGAACTACAACCCTGAAATAATTTGGATACAGAAAATAAAATAAAACAAACCACCAGACCTCTTCCTAGAAAGGAGGGGGTGACTTCTCAATTGGTCATCCTGATATCTTAGCCACTAGTTTGCATATTAGGATGACTAGAGTTTCCCTCACTGTCAATGTTCTGCATTATAATTGATCCATCTTGAATAATCTTTTCAATTTCTCTTTTAAAAGCACGACAATCTTCAATATTGTGACCCTGAACATCAGAATGATATGCACATCGTACATTAGGATCAAAACTTCTTTAATGTAGGTCAGGATTATACCTAATGAGAGGAGTAATCATGCCCTACTGTACCAATCTCTAGAACAAATTGGCATAGGATTCCCCACTAAAAGTGAAATTATCTTTTTCCTTCCTTCTCTTTACAAACTCTGGCCTCGAATGAAACTTGGATTTAGAGGGTCCTTCATAAATTTGTAGGGTTCGAGGATGATGTTGAGGGACAGGTGCATGCCATTATGGATAAGATGATGGATGAGCATACAATTGTGCATTGTTCAAAGGATATTGAGGAAGTAGAATGTAATTTCTTTGATTTTGGGGAAAGAAACCTTATTGCAAATGGTTATGTTGATCTAATACGTAAGATCGGGATTGAGTGAAATAGTATTGGTGGGCTGGACCTCTCAAACTCTGTTTTGGCCCTGGCATGACAATAGGTGTATTTTCATTCTTTCTTCCTTCAGTTTCCCTTGCTTGATTGCAATGTCATCCCAAATATTTCACAGAATCCTTCTGCCCATCAGGATTCAATCCTTAATAGGCCCTAAACCATACGGGGCACGAACCCAACCCATACCCCCATCCAAGGCCAACTCGAGACAGGTGGCCACCCTTTGGGTGCCATCATTCCCCCTTTCTTTAGGAAAGGTTCATCCTCGATCCTGCGTATGGTGTAAGAGGGATTTGAACCCGTGACCTCTGCTTTGATACCAAACCTTAAGAGTGAACCACTAACCAACTGCACTAAAAGCTATAGCTGATAGCGAGAGGCGCAACCCACCCTTTATAGGCCCTGAACCATATGGGGCATGAACCCGACCCACACCCCCAACCAAGACCAACCTGAGATAGGTGGACACCCTTTGGGTGTCATCATTCCCCCTTTCTTTGGGAAAGGTTCGTCCTCGAACCTGCGCATGGTGTAAGCGGGATTCAAACCCATGACCTCCGCTCTGATACCAAACCTTAAGAGTGAACCGCTAACCAATTGCACTAAAAGCTATAGCTAATAGCGAGAGGCACAACCCACCCTTTATAGGCCCTGAACCATATAGGGCACGAACCCTACCCTCACCCCCAACCAAGGCAAGCCCGAGATAGGTGGCCACCCTTTGGGTGCCATCATTGATGATACGGGTACAACCACGGAGGTGGGTGAATGCGAGAGTGAATGAACCCAAGACTTGGAGTGTACATGTGAAGTGCAAAGAAAGGTCTAACTAGGCTCCAAAATCATTCCATACAATACACTACATGGGAGCCCACTTTAATACTTTGACTAAGGGGTCATTTTGGACATTTCACACTATTCTTGTAATACACTATAAATAGAACCTTCTAGGGATTCAGTCATTAGATATTGATGAATATGAATATTGTATAACATAGAAAGACAAAGTCTTCTTTCCTTGAGGCAAATTTGAAACTTGGAACTAGGTAACAACAAGAGGGTGGAATTACTTTTGTTGTTTGTTTGTTTGGAACTTAGATCTTGAGGTTCATGTGTCCCTCTTGGTCCAAGTAATAACTTGATGTTTATATTCATTTTTCTTAGAGTCCTTTCTCTTTGTTAGGGTTCTTAGATTTGTGAATATTGTATGTCAAGTTACTATTCTTTTTGTATCTTTTTATTGTGGAATCCAAATCTGGTTGTTTTTGTTGTCATATTGTTCATCACATTTTTGTTGTGTTTTGTGGCTGGTTTGGGTGTCAAATACACCTTTTTTTCTTATATTCTTGTTACATTTATCGAATCCGAGTGAGGTTTCCATTTGGTCCACGATTTGTTGTGATTTGTGGACTGTTTTGGAGTGTGTATTGGACTGTTTTATGGCTGTTTTGTGTTCCTATTATTTGTCTCGTATAATTTGGTATCAAAGCATGGCTTGATCTTGTTCCCACAAGATCAATGTTGGGCTTGTTAGTTGAAATTTTTTTTTAAAAAAAATGTTGAAAAACTAAAAATTCCGAAAAAAGTGCAATCTGCCCGTGTTGTGTTCTGGGCCGAAAATTGTGTTATATTTTTTTCTTGGCCGATATTTTTTGTTTGTGTTGAGTATTTATAGTTTTAGCTTTGTTATGCACTAACACTTGAGTCCATATCTAAGTTTAAGCTTTGTTGTTGTTGTCATGAACAAGTAAGACCGTGTGGTAGACATTATTGTTGAAGAACTTGACTTGGTTGTGTATGTGGTTGTTGTTGTTGAAAGAAGTGTTTTTGTTGTAGTTCTTGGTGAATTTTGTTGTGTTCTTGAGACTTGGCAGTTTGTTATTGTGGATTGGAGTTGGCCGTTGGAATTTTTGTTGTTCTTGAAGATTGTTGCTATTGTTCTTGGTGTGGTTGTTGTTGTTCTTGAATTTATTCATATTCCTTCAAATATTATTAGAACATAAAGTGAGTGCTAGATCCTAAAAGGTGAAGAAAAAAAATGTATCTCCTTGTTAGTCTTGAAAGACCCCCAACCACCAAAAGACTTAATATCACTTCTCAACTACTTTTCCATGATTTAAGGACCCATGTTTTAAGGAGAAGTACAAGAAAAAGTCAAGTCTTCAAAATTGAAAAGGCTCCAAGATTTATTTTCCCTCCTAAAATAAAGTCCACCAATCCAAATTAATTTTTGACCAAGACTTGAACATTTGAGAATAACCACTTGATAAAACTGAACCAATACGTGGCCACCACACCATCATCGCTACTATTCACACAATATTTCCAAGCACAAAATTCTAGATTTCTTAGTTTCATTTTGTTGTCTCTTAGTTTCGTTTAATTGATCCTAGTACTAATTAACAAGCTAGTAAACTTCTAATAGGTTGTCACTTAGTTCTTAAATCCGTTGTTCGTGTCTACGTTTCTCTCATGCTTTTTTTCTTTTGTGAATTTTTTGTATTTTGTTGGTTCAAGTCCGTAAGCAAATTTTCTTTGAGTCAACTCAAACAAAAATCTATTTCGGACCAAGGTGGACTCCTCCCTTAATCACTCACGAAGTACAAGCCGGCTTTCAACACTTGTGAAACCAAGTGTGAGGTAAAAATTGAGAGTGAGAGTATGGTGAGGCATTTTTGGGCTAAGTTTTTTGTTTTTTTGTTCGTTGTTGTATTCTCTTAGGTACCATGGCTGCCACCAATCTTGATGCCATGTTTGACAACATCACCGACAATATTGAGGACATGAAATGACACGTTGAAAGGCTACGCCATTTGGTATCCACACTTATCTCGACAAATCTAAAACGAAAGGTCCAAACACCTTGCAGTTAGATCTTCCCGAAGGAAGTTTCTGCCTAAACTTGTGAAGGACTTTCACACCAAGGTAAAGACAAAGGTACTCATGAACGTCAAGGTAAAATAGCTACCTCTTACACTTTGGTACATGTGGATGATGAATATGTGACTAATAAGCCATTGAGTATGAGTAGTAGCTTACCTATGTATGAGTATATTGATTCCTTACTACTTGTGGATGATGTACATGTTGTGCGAGTGGATACATTAGTTGATCCTATAGATGACCGAATCTATTCTTCTAGTAAGATCGATTTGTGTCCACCTAGTGTTGAAGCTATTGTGTTAAATGAAAGTACATCATCGAGTGAAATTTGTGTTGATCAACTTGTGTGTAAAACTTGCCCACCACTTGAGAATATGTGTGATGTGATTAATGGGTCTCAAGTGAGTGAATAATTTCAAAATATTGGTCAAGAAAAAAGGAGTGAACCCATGAGCCTATGTTGTTGTAAATATTCTATGTTTGCTTGGCTCATAGGGTTAATCGTGTGTTTGACATATCTTTGAAACTTGGTAATGATTCCTTAGAGAGTGAAAGTTCCAAATCTGTCCGCAGGTTAAATCATTCACTTTTTAGGTACAATGTCTTGTTTAATGATAGTTTAAACACTCCTAATAGACCTAGTGGTGAAAATGATGGTATAGCTTACCTTGGAAGCTACAGCCTATATGCTAACCCACTATGGTGTGACAACATTCCTCCTAAAGATGGAAATCTCTTCTTGGAAGATGAGAGTACTCTTAAGGGTAAGGAATATGTGGTCTTGGAAACTACTTCTTCTTCTACTTTATGTGGCTTTTCCGAGGACACCATAGTAGAAGTAGAATTGAATCCCACCTTTCTCTACTCTCTCTTTACTTGTGATGCTATGTATGCCAATGTAGAGAGTAGGTCGTGTGGTTGTGGTAAAGACTAGGGGAAATGGATGTGTTGTTTAGACCTGTGACTATGGTCACTCTTCCCATTTGATCCCGGTCCCATGTTAGGGTGGAAAAGATTTACTCTTGGCTTAGGTGCGTTTCTTTTGAGTGCTTATCATAGCCAAGTCCTTGGTGAATTTTTCGATGGCTTCATAATGTTTAACACTAAGGACTCTTTGTTATATGTCAAATATGAGCCACCTTGGTATGTTAAGAGTTGATGTTGGCCAAGACTTGAACTCAAAGGGTCCTAGATTTCTTTTTTTTTTTTTTTTTTTGGGGGGGGGGGGGGGGGGGCTGTTTAGAGTGTTTCGAGTGCATACCATTATTGTTTACTTTTGTTTACTAATTCTAACCCTCATGCCATAAGAAAGTGTGCTTGTTTGTCTTCTCTTGATTTTACAAGGTACGGATTCGAGGTCGAATCCTTTTCATGAAGGGAACGATGATACGGGTACGATCACGGAGGTGGGTGAGTGAGAGAGTGAATAAACCCGAGACTTGGAGTGTTCACGTGAAGTGCAAAGGAAGGCCTAACTAGGCTCCAAAATCAGTCCATACAATGCACTCCAAGGGAGCCCACATGATGACTTTGACTAAGGGGTAATTTTGGACATTTCACACTATTCTTGTAATACACTATAAATACAACCTTCTAGGGATTCATTCATTATATTTTGATGAATATGAATATTGTATAACATAGAAAGACAAAGTCCTCTTTCCTTGAGGCAAATCTGAAACTTGGAACTAGGTAACAACAAGAGGGTGGAATTACTTTTGTTGTTTGTTTGCTTGGAACTTAGGTCTTGAGGTTCATGAGTCCCTCTTGGTCCAAGTAAGAACTTGATGTTTCTATTCATTTGTCTTAGGGTCCTTCCTCATTGTTAGGGTTCTTAGATTTGTGAATATTGTATGTGAAGTTACTATCCTTTTTGTATCTTGTTATTGTGGAATCCAAATCTCGTTGTTTTTGTTGTCATATTTTTCATCACATTTTTGTTGTGCTTTGTGGCTGCTTTGGGTGTCAAATACACCTTTGTTTCTTATATTCTTGTTATATTTGTCAAATCCGAGTGAGGTCTCCATTTGGTCCACGATTTGTTATGATTTGTGGACTATTTTGGAGGGTGTATTGGACTGTTTTATAACTGTTTTGTGTTCCTCTTGTTTGTGGTATCACAAAGTGGGGAACGTAGGTGGAGGCAGCCCACTGGCCCAAGCTCGGTACATTTCCATCATTTGCTGTCTTAGTGTCAAATTCTATTCCTTAAAACTCTCAATTTCCTGACTATTTGTTTCATCCGTGATGCCACTCTCTATATCCTTGTTGGACACAACAAACCTTCTTTGAATTTGGTGTGATATGGAGGACCAGCCAGGAAGCCACAAACCAACCACCTTAAACTAACTGAAAAAGAGGCAACAAATATGTTAGAGTTCAACATTTTTTCTTCAAAACATTTTTTTCTTTTAGAAAAGATCACCGAACCCAAGAAAGGCGCCTACGTATCTCACCCTCGAAAGAGGAGAATTAGGTGTGCGTAGTTTGTGAAGTTTTGCCAAAATGGCCAACCAAACTCTTTTTCCTCTTTTTTTCTTTTTTTTTCTTGAAACTTTAATAAGAAAACAAAAATAACCAATTATCGAAAGAATTGACGAAAATCTTTTTTACATTTTTTTTATGTTTAAACTCCCTATACAAAAATGAAACCTACGATTATCAAAGAAAAATCTTTTTGGATTTTCAATTTTGAATTTTATATGAAAATTAAACTTGAAACTCTTAAAGGAAAATCTTTTTAGAGTTTTCTTTTAAAAATGTATATGAAACACCTACTCTAATAATGACTGAAAAAAATATTTTTAAATTTATAAATAAGATCAACTAAAACTGAAACCTACGACAATTAAGGAAAATCTTTTTGTAGTGTTCTTTTTGAGGCATATGTGAAACACCTACTCTAAATAAAGAGTAAGATTTTTTTTTTTTAAATAAGATACCCGAACCAACAATAGCCTGCCTACGTATCTCACTACCGAGAGAGGAGAATCAAGGGTACGTAGTTCGTCCAGATTGGATAATTAAGGATTATAGAACAAACAAAACCTTGACTTGAGAGACACGACTGCACGATGAAAATAAATTTTTTTTTTATTTTTAATTTGACATTTCATACAAAAATAACATCAACAACTATGAAAGAAAAATATTTTTGGTATTTTCGTTATACGAAATGTAAAAAATTTCTAAGATTTGTTTTCGAATTTTTCTTTTATAAAAAACTCCTATGAATGATTTTTTTTTTTGAAGTTTTTGAATTGTGAATGCATGCTAAATGAGACAAAGAAAAATCTTCTTGATGTTTTTGAGAAAATGAGTGCGAAATGTAAAAAAAATCTTTTTGAATTGTGAAAAACAAAATCCATAAAAAACTCTAAAAACTACGAAACTCTTTTTTTTTCTTTTTGACTCACTTGTTCTTCTATTTTTTTCAACAATTCTTGCCTACGCCCTTTACTTCTAATACATGCTTTCCCTAAATCAGTCCGTCAAATGACAACGTTACCCTCAAAGATGCAACATTTAGCACGTAGGAATGCTTTAGAGGTGAGTATCCTACAAAGGGCCACGTGGGTCCTACTAGTTCTCAATATGATGCAGATAAGTATGACCTAAAGGTCGACCTACGTTGGGGTCCACTAACAATGCTATTCGGGGGAACGGATGGTCAATAGTGGATTGCTTTAGCTGTCCACCTACTCCATACAACCCAACGGCTCCCCCTCCTTAAATAAGGGTGACTCAACTAGAGGCCGTGTACACACGTGTACTACGATCTTGTTGTAGAAAGAAAGACTCAGGGTATGCATATAATGCCAGATATATAAAGTGGTAACACATAAAGTAAAAACTGTAAACAAAGAGCACGTAGGCACTCAACAATGATAAACAATAACACAAAACAACACAAAAAAAATATCTATACACCTATAGTACTAAACTGAGCCGATATAACTCCAAAATAAGTTCGAATTTTGAAAACCCCCAGCGGAGTCACCAGAGCTGTCACACCCCTATTTTTTACTCCCAAAAAGAATCAATTTTTAAGTTTCAAAAGGGTTTTATTATTTTAAGTGACAAAAGATGAAAATTTTTTTGAAAAAAGATTCATTAGTTTCAAAACTCAGAGTCGCCACTTGGCATAAATCAGGTGTGCCAAGTCACCCATGGATATCCTTTTTCAAAATGGTTTTGACTCTATAAAACTAATCCATGAACAGAGATTCCGGCTAAGAAATTTTGTTGACCGAGGGGAAGGTGTTAGGCACCCCTCAATCCCGTATTTCGACCACGGTCACATGGTGGAGTATATCGGCTAATTTGGACACTATGAATGTAGAAACCACACGAAACATAAATAAAATGATCAATCAAGAAAACGAATCCAAAAATAATGTCCAGTCCAATTATTCAGTCCAAAATAGAAAAAGAATGCAAAAATGTAAATCCTATTCTACCCTACACTAATTTTATACTACGCTCCCATGCTACCCGATACCTCGGGCCTTCATCACGGACGTCCTCCAACTACAAAATCCTTTGGGGCATTCTTCGGTGAATAGATACAAGTGATCTCGGGGCATTGCCCGATTAAATGAATACATTTCCAAATGCAAGAACTAAAACCAAACCGTTCAACTCAAATTACACATTCAAACATTCAACAAGAAAATTTATTCCTAAACTTTTGCCTACGCGAACCAACATTCACCTATCCATTTCAACATATCATAATTTTATCACATTTCAAAAATATTCATGATCATTACGAATCAAACAAAACAACAATAAACCAAAGCTAATCTAAATTCAATTTATTTATCAATTTCTCAATTTCATCCCACAAATCTATTTTTAACCACATTATTAAACCAGTTCGACTATTAAATCACTTTTTAAAATCTGAAACCAACAACACATACCCCAATAAAGATTCAAACATTTAAGCATACCAATCTTTCATATCCACAACAACAATTAACATTTTGCTCGAAATATTTAAAACCGCTCTACAAACTCACGATATTAACAAACTTCGATATAATAAAAAAGTAGAGTTGAGAGATGGACCTTTCAAGAATCTATTTCTTTGATAATAAAATCAAGAAAGCACAGACATTAGAATTCCTAATAGGACCTCAACAATAACGAACTCCAAATCTGTATTAAAAAATTTGAGACCCAAAATTGAAGCTCCATAAATCCAATCGAACCCGAAAATCGACACTGTTCATATATTGTTCACAACACTGTTCATGGCACTGTTCACAGCACTGTTCACAATGTTGTTCACTGCACTGTTCACGATACTATTTCTCTCTCAATGTTTTTCTCACTCTCATGCGATTCTCTCTTCTCTCCCTAATTTTTTTTTGTTCTTCTTGTGAGGAAGATGATTAGGTGATTATTGTTATTGTGGAGAAGATGATGATGAAAGAATGAGCCTCTCCCTTTTCCCCTTTTAGCCTTTTATATTTTTATTTGGTTTTCCTTTTTCTTTATTTATTATCCTATGTACAAGCATATAATTGGTGGCTTATGGGAATAAGTGTGTGGCATGAGGAAAAGATAGTGTGGCATGTGGAAAGATGAGGGTGGCGTGTGCAAAAATGAGTAGGGCGTGTGCCTTTTTCATATATCCAATGAAAAATGAAAAGTGAGGTGTTGAGGTGGCATAGTGAGGTGACAAAGATGCTATGTATTTCATTATTTTCAATTCTTTTTTTTGGGGGGGAGAAATTATCAATTAAACAAAAGTATGGTAACATGAATAAAATAAATAAAAAAAAATATTATCGGGAAAGGAAAAGATTACGTGTCTACAAAAATCATGTGTTTTCCATAAGTATGGTTTTAAGTTGAAAGAAAAGATGACTACCGTAGAGAAAAGCATTTTAGAAAAAATTGTTGATTTTGAATGTTTTGAATGGTGAACTTTCATTCAATAATTGAATTATTTTGGGTGGTCAATAAATATCTTTTGATGTAAGATAAGGGAAGTAGAGATGTGTGACATGACTTGCAAGTCTGGGTATGACGATATTCTATTTTTAACGTGGCCGATGATTTTATGAAAGAAATAACTTTAAGATGAAGAAGATGTATTTTAAAGAATCTAAAACTGGGCTTAAGAGAGTTAGATGGTTACCCGAAGAAGGCACGAGTCATACGACTCATTTCCGAAACCGTGATTTGATGACACGAATTTAAGATAGCCAAAAGGGAAAATTGTACGTCGGCGATGGCCCAAGGGCATAGTACAGAAACAGATACTCTAACCCTTGCGACAAACATATGTTGTGGGCTTTGCTACCAATTAAAGGCCGGATTCCATATAGCCCGTGGAATAGCAGAGTTGTAGGGCGTAACATCTGGCTCAGAAGTAAGATATAGAGTAGAGTCGTGAATTGCAGAATACGATTGGGAAAGTTTTAGATTATGCCCATGTGTTTTGAACTGTTTCAAGATGATATGTGATTTATTAAATGCTCTCACTTATATTTTATAAGAAAGCATATTTTGTTTTTGGATTATTCTGCATACCAGTACAATTGTATTGACCCGTTATATTTCAAAATCTGAGGCTCAGTTTAGGATTTTGCTAAACCGTAGATTTTTCAGACAGAAGTGTGCAATTGGTGAAACTCCCTTATTTCAGAAGGCCTATTTTTAAAACATTGTTATTTTATTTTTGTGTATGGTTCAACTGGCGGCCATGTCCCAGTCTTAGACAGATGTTGTTTTTCATATTGTTAGAGATTTTGCAGACTTATATTAGATGTCTTTAAATGTTCATGAACTCATAGTTGTATAGTTCCTTTGAAGTAAAAGAATTACCATGTTTCCGTATTGTTATGTATTTTCGCATTTTCTTATTGGATATGGATTGTGTATATGATTGTTAGTTAGAGAAGGGCTCTCGGGCCTTCTTGGTCCGGGATTCCATTCCCGGCTAGGGTCTCGACTCGGAATGTTACATTTTCTTGTATAATGAGGGTTTTAACATCTGTTGATTTCCAAGTAACGTTAGGTTCTCAATGCTACGTAATGACTTATTTGGCTAGAACTCTTGGTGTAGCCTTAATATGTTGTTTTGGTTTTAGGATATTTGAATATTGGATCTGATATTTATTGCCTCTCTGATTTGTTTGTATAGTCATTATGGCTTGTTGGGATCTTTGGCATGGAAGCGGAGGGAATTCTTCTGGAGTAATTACTGCACCAGTGGAGATATTTGTCATATTCGCCGTTAGAGCTAGGTTTAGGGTTTTTCCTCCTAATTTAATTTTTTTAAAAAAACATTGGCTTGCTATAGCAATGTAAAAGTCCTTCGAAAGGACAATATATAAAGTTTCACTTGTTTGAGAATGTGTAATTTATAAGTTAAGATTTCAATATTTTCGGAATAAAGAGTTGGTGCGTAACACATCAAAATAAAAAGAAGAGAATTTTGAGCCACTACAAAAGTAAAAACGTAAATTTCAACTAACTACTACAGTTTTGGTCTTAATATTATATTTTTGACTTCAATATTTTATTTTGAACGAAATTCTAGAATTGGTGTAGTTTCGAACTAGATATCATATTCTTAAATTGACTATTTTAATTTCAAAGTGAATATAGTATTTTAAAATTAAATACTGTAATTTTTAATACCGAAGATGGATTTAAGGAAAATAATATATAGTGTTATTTTTTGTTGTTTAGTACTAAATAGGATAGATTATGAAAACCTCTCTAATTGATAGTGTATTTATGTTTTTACCAAAAGTAAATAGAATCAACTTATAAAAATAAAAATAAATAGAAGATGGATTTTAACGAAAATAATATATAGTGATACTTTTTGCTACATAGTGCTAATTAAGATAAATTATGTAAATCTCTTTTATTGAAAGTATATTTATGTTTTCCCCCCAAAATAAATAGAGTCAACTTATGAAAAAGAAAAATAAATAGAGACGGATTTTAAGGAAAAATAATATGTAGTGTTACATTTTGTTGGATTGTGCTGATTAAGATAGATTACGAGAATCACTCTTATTGGAAGTGTATTTATATTTTTTCCCCAAAAGTAAATTGAAGATGGATTTTAAGGAAAATATATAGTGTTATTTTTTGTTGGATAGTGCTAATTCGGATAGATTATGAAAGTCTCTTTAATTGGCATTGTATTTATATTTTTTTCAAAAATAAATAAAATCAACTTATAATTAAACTCAACATACAAGGATCCAAATCACCAACAAAAGAAGAAATCAGTACTGTCCAATCAAATTTCCAAAGGTATATGTTTCATTCTGCTATGTGTGGTTTAATTTTCTTTAACAATAACAATGTTTGAGCCGATTTCATACAATTTTATATGGAGGATAAAGATTGTACGTCGTGTCATTAAGAAAATCAATGTTGATGGAGATTGTTGATCAACTAAATCACGAGAGTTCAGGATGTACCAACTGATTTCATTTACTAACATTTGTTGTTAGTTGGACTTAGATTCTATGTATGTTTTATTGCAATGGATAAAAGGTGTTTTTCCCCTATTAATTTACTTCAATTGTTTAAAGTGCTTTAGAGCTAAGGTTTGTTTAGTCGTAGGAATAATGTCTTCGTGAAAAATAAGTGATTTTTTCTACTAAAAAATAAGTAATTTTTTCTTCTTATTTTTCAGTATTTAGCACGAAAACAAAATAAAACACTATACCTCAATTTATATGTAATCTTGCAAATCTATAACTTATGCATCTTGAAAAAGCATATAAAGGTATTAGACAAAATATTTGCTAGCCTCATCACATTGTCTTGTTTAAATTGAGATGGGACCATTTGTGATGTCTCCATTGTAGTAAGTAATTTATCAACCCAATCATAGATTTCTTTTAAGAGTCATCACTTACTTACTTCCTCTACTTCTTTTTTTTTGAAAATATTTTCTAGAATTGTGTCGTACATCATATCATATTGCTAAAATCATCATCATGCCAAAAATTGTTTTAGCATAGCTATTGAATTGTGTCCTTTAATCTTGCGAAAGGTATTGAGTTTCTACCTTCAAAATGTTAAAGCCGCATAAGAAAACAAGACAAATATTAAAACATCAAACATCGTCTGTTGCTCTCTCTTGTTGCCACTGCGCTGGGCCTAGGATCTTTGCTCCAC
Source organism: Capsicum baccatum var. pendulum (assembly GCA_030864225.1). Taxonomy (NCBI): domain Eukaryota; kingdom Viridiplantae; phylum Streptophyta; class Magnoliopsida; order Solanales; family Solanaceae; genus Capsicum; species Capsicum baccatum. The sequence goes on along the minus strand of CM061561.1, from coordinate 251,593,503 downwards.
TAGAAATTTTCTAAATTTTATCTTTTTTATCTCCATGTTTATCTTTTTTAAGCTTTAACTTGAAATTGTATAATATTTGAATACTTAAAATAAAACATCTTTTGGACACATATTCTTGTCTTACTAGGCCATGCCAGTTCACTTTCAAGAGGATATACTTACCAACTTACTCTGTAGGTAACCTGTGTGGTCTCTTCTTCGATTCAAATGTGTTTCTAAATTATGGAAAACATTGATCGATGAACTGCATTTTATGATGACGCATCTCAATCATGCCAAGAATGAGAAAAATTCCCAAAATTTTCTGTTTTACCAACTGCGTCCAATGGAAGCTATATTTTTCGTTATTGTTGGCCTTTGTAATCGGCTACACTTGCTGAGGTTGTACGGGAACTGGATGTCCCTTTAAATGTTAAACCACGGTTTTTTCAAGTCTATTTTTGTTGTGATGACTTGGTTATTATCACGGTGTATGAAAATTTAGTTGTACGCCACAAACTTTTCATATGGAATCCCTCCACGCGAGAATCCGTTGTACTTCCCACACCAATATTATCATCGAATGGTATTTGTTGTTTGTGAATGAGTTTCGACTCAAATACTGGTGATTATAAGATCCTTAGGATTCTCGAGGACCGAAAGCAAGGTCGCAAAGAACGAGGTGAAATACTGGCGCTCAAAAGTTGTTCCTGGAGAAAAATTGATGAACATCCTGGTGTCGTTCAATATATTCTGCTTGGTATGCATTCTTTTGCATATATACATGGGGTATTTCATTGGGTTGGTTTTTAAAGAAATTATTTTGAGATTTCATTCAATATATCCAATGAAGTGTATGGAGAGATACCATTGCCAGAGAATATAAGAATGAGCTACACTGATATTGGTCTTTCAGAATTGGAAGGAATGCTTTGTGCTTATTCTAATATCCATCATCAGGGGAAGAACACTTTTAAGTTACGGGTGATGAAAGATTATGGTGTCTAGGAATCTTGGAATGCATTATTTTGCATAGCAGATCCCAATATTGATATACCTGTACCGAAATATAGGTTTGCAAATGGGGAAGTATTATTCTGGTGCATATATTATGGACACGCAGAGAATGCATATTGAACACAGAGTGGTCCCTTTACATTATTGCCCCGAGGTCTACGTCAGAATGGATTCGTTTTTTGTAAAGAGCTTGATCTCTCCAAGATTCCTTACTTTGTATTTGATTTGATATGATCGAGGCACTTCTTCATTTTTTGTTATCATGTTAAAAACCTCTGATTTTTACTACTTTATCTATCGCTCGCAAACTTTTTGGTTTTCAATTGTATTTATCAGAGCTGTGTTATTTCATGTATTGAGAGAAAGAACATGACCCATTTATCAGAGCTTTGTTGCGAGTGATGCTCTAGTTATTACTCAGATGTATCTTAGAGGTATGTAGCATGTTCAAATTTAGTAACTGGGTGTATGTTTTAGACATGTCATAAGTTTACATCCAATGCTTTTCTCTGAATCTTTTTTATAAGCCAATTAGAAAACTTGTCGAACCTCTAATGCTGGAGAAACCATTGGAGGATTTCAATTGATCCTTTCTGGAGAATTAGATGGTCTTACTCAACAGGTTTTTTATTTAGTTGGTAATATAGATGAAGCTACCGTATGTGAAGCTATGAACTTAGAAATGAAGAGAAATTTGAAGAAATATCAATAACTTAATACTGAGTAATGGATGTATTCAATTCTTACTATTTTTTTTTAACCTTATCCCTTTCACGAAAATTTAAATTTGAACATTTGGTGTTCCTCCCAAAAATAGGCAACTAACCTGTTCTCTACTCCCAGAAATGGAACCTTATCCATTTCATGAAGATGTAATTTTGAAAGATAATCATATAATGAATGCCAAACCTAATGTCTGAGATGAGACATATCAATCTTTATAAGTTATCCATCCAGTTTTGATGAGTCTGTTCTGTTCAGAGGCGAATCTAAAATTTAAAGTTTGTGGGTTTCCCATATTAAACAAAAATAAAACCAAATAGTAATTAAGGGAATTTGAACCCACAACCAAAAAGTCAATGAAACTTCTACAAATTTCTCTACTCCACTAGACTAACAACACTGTGTATGGGTTTCCAATTTATAATTCTTAATATTTACGAGATTTCTTTATATAAATACTAGATCCACACAAAAGTTACTCGGTTCCCTGGATCCCCCCACGGAGCACTTTGGATCAGCCTCTGGTTCTGTTCCATTCATCCTTGAAACCTTGCAGTTATTAAAAAATGAAAATGAAAACATAGAGTATACAGAAGTTATTTCTGCCCAAAGAAAAGGGATCCCTCAATCTTATAATTCTCTACACAGCCTCGTCCTGCAAAAGTGCTTGCCTTTATTATAAAGTTTCTCTTGTTGGAGACTCTGCAATTTACAAATTACATGTTAGAATTTCAAGATTTTCGAAATAAAGAGTTGGTGCGTTATACTTCAACAAAAAAAGAGAATTTTGAGCCACCGCTAAAATAAAACCATAAATTTTAACTAATTACGACAGTTTTGGTCTTAAAATTATATTTTTGACTTCAATATTTTATATTTCAACTAAATTCTAGGCTTTGTGTATTTTCAAACTAGATATCATATTCTTGGATTGAGTATTGTAAATTCAAAGTGAATAGACTATTTTAAAATTAAATAGTGTAATTTTTAATTCTGAAGATGGATTTTAGAAAATAGTATATAGTTTTACTTTTCATTGGTTAGTATTAATTAGGATAGATTATCAAATCCTCGATCTCTTATCCGTAGTGTATTTATGTTTTTTCTCAAAAATAAATAGATTCAACTTATAAAAAGGAAAAATAAATAAAAGATGAATTTTAACGAAAATCAATATATAGTGATACTTTTTGTTGGATAGTGCTAATTAGGATAGATTATAAAAATCTCTCTTATTGGAAGTGTATTTATGTTTTTTCTCAAAAATAAATAAAAGACAGACTTTAAGGATAATAATATAAAAAGTTATTTTTTTTTTGGATGGTGCTAATTAGGATAGATTATGAAAGTCTCTCTTATTGGAAGTGTATTTATGTTTTCCCCAAAAAAAAATAGATGACAGAATTTAAGGAAAATAATATATAGTATTATTTTTGTTGGATGGTGCTAATTAGAATATATTATGAAAGTCTCTTTTACTGGCAGTGTATTTATGTTTTTTCAAAAAAACCAATAGAATAAATATTTAAGGAAAATAATATATAGTGTTATTTTTCTGGATGGTGTTAATTAGGATACATTATGAAAATCTTTCTTATTGATAGTGTATTTATGTTTTTTCCAAAAGTAAACAAAAGACAGATTTTAAGAAAAATAATATATTGTGTTATTTTTTGTTTGATGGTGCAAATTAATAGATGATGAAAGTCTCTCTTATTGGTAGTGTATTTATGTTTTACCCAAAAACAAAATAGAACCAACTTATAAATAAGGCCAACAATCATCCTAGAAATACAAAAGAAGTGAAATGCTAGCATTCAAATCGAGGCTCCGAAAATGAAAAATCACCAACAGAAGAAGAAATCAATACATTCCAATAAACTTCCCAAAGGTATCTATTTCCTTTTGCTCTATATATGTTTTTTTGATTGATTTAGTTTAGTTTTGTCAAAGGTGGTGTTTAAGTCAATTTCATGCAATTTTAAATAATCCCATTTTTCAAATTAGTACTTTTCAATAAATTTCATAAAGGTATATGTTTTTCTGTCGAGCTTTTCACATGTGCACTAATCAAGTTTATCCTTCTTGGGGTTTATTCTTGGATGGACTTAAATTTTATGTTGGTTTTGTTGCTATGCCTAAAATGTGTCTTTTCCATGTTTGTGGTCCCATCATCTCGCGAAAAATAATGTGTTGCATCCCCAATGACTGTGACACATTGTAGAAACCAAATATACAAGCCCCAAGTAAAAACATTTTTCTTCTTACCAAACACGCCCCTTACCAATCATCAGTGGTTTCAGTAATAAAGATGTTAATGTTACGCTAGAAGAAAATGCTAGGAAATAAATTCATGACGTTTACACAAATTTTATGCTTGCGCTGAAACAACAAACATGTTGGAAATGCTTAAAGTATTTGAATCGTCTATCCCGCTCTTTTATTGTCACTGCCAAGGGCTTAGCTAGGATTTTTTCTACACTTGAAATTTTCTAAATTTTACTACACCATCTGTTTGTTAATAATAGATAGAAGAAATCAAGAAATTTCCATATTTATCTTTTTTAAACTCTTGGTTGAAATTGTATTACATTTGAATACTTGAAAAAACAAATATCTGATATCACTTTCTTTTCTATTAGACCATGGACATTCACTTTCAAGATGAAATACTTATGGACATCCTCGTCAGGTTACTTGTTCGTTCTCTTCTTCGGTTCAAATGAGTGTCAAAGTTATGGAAAACATTGATCAATGAGCCATTATTTAAGGTCAAACATCTCAATCATGCTAAGAATGACCAAAATTCTCAAAAATTTCTCTTTTACGGGCTCCCTATGGAATCTATATTTTCCATTCATTCTTGTTCTTTATCATCGGCTGAACTAGTTGAGGATGTACGGGAACTGGATTTCCCTTCCGATTCAGAACCAAAGTATTGCGAAGTCCATTGTTGTTGTGATAGCTTGGCTATAATCAGGGTTTATGCAAGTATTGGTGAAAGGCTCAAACATTATCTATGGAATCCATCAACAGGAGAATCAATAGTCCTTCCCACTCCAGAATTTCCAATGGAGGGATTTCTTTTTATGGTATGAGTTTTGACACAAATAGTAATGATTATAAGATCCTCAAGATTCTCAATTATGGTAGCGATGAACCTAGTGAAATTCTTGCGTTGAAAAGTAGTTCTTGGAGAAAATTTGTTGAACATCCTCGTGTCACTGACAATATGTTGCTTGATATGCATTCTTTGACATGTATACATGGGGAATTTCATTGGATTGGAATTTCAAGAAATTATTTTGTGGTTTCATTTGATATTTCCCATAAAGTGTATGGAGAGATACCATTGCCAGAATGCTTGAGCAACATTGGCGATATTGGCATTTCTGAGTTGGAAGAAATGCTTTGTGCTTATTCTAATGTGTATCATCATGGGAGACACACTTTTACGTTATGGGTGATGAAAGATTATGGTCTCAAGGATTTGAATGCATTATTTTCTATAGAAAATCCCAATGTTATTATGCCCATATCGAAATATAGGTTTGCAAATAGGGAAGTGTTATTCTGGTGTGTATATTCTCAGGTCCCGGAAAATTCATATTGGACACAGAGAGGACGGTTTGCATTATTTCCTCGAGGTCTACGTCAGAATGGATTCACTTATACAAAAAGCTTGATCTCTCTAGGATCACTTACTTAGTATTTGCTTCTATATGATCGGGACACTTCTTCATTTTCTGTTATCATGTTATTTCAACTTATGAATTTTATTAGTTTCTCTATTGCTCGCAAACTTTTTGATTACAATTGTATTTCATTATTTCAGGAAAAGAACATGAGCTATTTCCTGTCTAATTTCTTATACTGATTGTTGGAGTATCTTAAATAGTTTGTAGCATGTTCACACATGTAGTATATTTTCAGGTTTGCAATTTTATGGTCTGACTTAGAACTTTCAATGTATTTCTTTATTTTATAGTAATAATTATGGTGTAGATATATGGTGGCTGTAAGTATATACCAGTCCTAGAATTTTAAAAGTATATTCGATTTTAAAAATCTTTAAATATATATTTCAGTAAAGTTGAAAACTAAATTTAAAGAGATAATACATAAATATGAGCCTAAACTTGACACCAAATTATAACTTTGACCTTAAACTTTGAGAGTGCACAAATATGACCTCTAACTATTTAAAATAACACAAATATGAGCTCCGATCCTACGTGGTAAAATACGTGTTCAAAACGTAAAACTGGGCGTGTCCAGCTTAAAATCTAAGGGCATAATACATATATATTATCCTAAACTTGACATCAAATTATAACTTTGACAGTGCACAAATATGACTTTTAACTATTCAAAACTGCACAAATATGACTTTTAAAATACTTTTCACTATTATTTTTTTAATTATTTTCAGCTCAAATATTAAAATGGCATCAAATTTCTTTTGTCATTGCGGAAAAAGAGCATTATTGAAGATTTATTAATTAGGTGGGTTAGCCTCATACAAAAAAATCGTGCGGGTATGTATATATATATATATATATATATATATATATATATATATATATATATATATATATATATTATAAAGTAGAGGGTGAATTTAAGTTTAGAATATATCTAAATATAATTTATTTAAATATTAAATTAAATATGAAACTATACTAATAATAATAAAAAATTATAGTTTTAATAAATCGTTATTAAATTAATGTTATTAAGAATAGTAGTAGTAGTATATTAAATTAACGTTATTAAAATGTTATTAAATTAATGTTATTAAATTAACGCAGGGGCGGACCTATGTGGTTGCCATGGGGTTCCCCCGAACCCCCTCGGTAAAAAAATTATGTTGTATATATAAGGTAGAAAATCTATATTTATGTACGTATATTAGTGTTGAACCATATGAAACAAGGCAGTTAGATAGCCCAGTGGTGTTATTTGCTCTTCTTGGGCACTTCCTTCAACCTACTGGCGGGTTCGATCCCTAAATAAATAAAAATATTCTAATAATAATAATAAAAATAAAAATAATAAAAAAGGATGCCATTTTAACACAAAAATAAAACTTTGACAGTGCACAAATATGACCTTTACCTATTCAAAACTACCCAAATATGACCTCCCTCTAAGTCAGTCCTTTTAACGACGTGGCACTGTATGATTGGATTACCTTTCGACATAGGTACGAGTGAAACTCACGCATGGGGGTTACAAAATCAGAGGTCATATTTGTTCAGGTTTTGAATAGTTAAAGGTCATATTTGTGCACTATCAAATTTTAAGGTCAAAGTTATAATTTGATGTCAAGTTTAGGGTCATATTTATGTATTATCTCAAATTTAAAATTATGGCAAAAAATCGGTCTTTTATTTGGAAAATATTGATGAAGCTGTGAACTTAGAAGTGATCATGTAACATCCAGCATTTTTGAGCTAGACATTGAACCATCGTTCCTACGCGTGTTGTAGTACCCCGTATTATTCTTAGATAGGTTCAGCTGTAAGTTGCTTGCATAAGGGGCTTAAGGCCTGAAATTTTCACTGTGTTGGGGACTTAGTCACTTTCAAGACTGTTAAACTTTGACAATTTTTATTTTGGTGTTTCCGACCCCGATATATTGGTATTTTAGTTAGTTCATATTCAGAGATGTAAGGAGCATGTCTCGGAGGAGTTTCAGATTTTCTTGATGGGGTTTGGGACTTGTTTGGATCATGAAACCAGATGGTTATCGCGACAAGACCGCTTCGTAGTGTTATTCCCATTGTCGTGCAGACTGCGTTGTGGTGAGGGAAATGAATGACCATGATACGACCGCATCGCGGTAAGTATGTTTGAATAGTTTAGAATTTAAAGGTCTAAGGGGAAATTGGGTTATTTTTCCCTTTAACTCAATCGTTCATATCATGACTTGCGCATTAGAGCATAATTTTTCCCTTCTTCTCCAATTTTCCTTTCAAGAAAACCCTTTCCTTTCCCCAAGAAAAAAATCAATTTCTTTTTCCCCAAGGAATCAAGAATCCAAGTTTTTCAAGTTCAACAATCGTCAAGAAAGATCAAGATTGGGGTTTTATCCCCAGGTTAAGAAACTTAAGGTACGTGGGGCTATCCTAAATCTCATGGGCATAGGTTTTATGATTCTAACACGCTTTAAATTTATATATGTATGTGTTAGAGTTGTGACCTAAATTTTTGTTAATGGACCTTTATGTTCTTGGACCTAGAACCTATTTGTACGCACGTAATATATAAGTGCGATTTAGTGGGTTATTTTATTGTTCAGTAAATTCAGCCTTCTCCTCATTATACTTTCTTTCCATTATAGTAAAACATTTTCTGCCTCTGCTAGTGGTTTTTCCCGTAAGGGTTTTCACATAAATCTATGTGTTGTTCTTATTTTCTTTTACTTATGGTTTTCTTATTCTGTCTGAATCATAACAAACTAGTATTAAAGCATGTTCGATTGATTTCTCGGGGATGCAACCATGAAGTATAATATTCTATTGTTGGATCGCAATAGCAAATTTTTGTTAGGGCCGGTTAAGATATGGTCTGTGCTCGCACAGATGAATTTGGACGATGCTTTAATAGGGTTTGAGAAGATGCCCTCATTATGGACGGACAAGGACAAATGGCATAAGAATTGGAATGCTCTATGTCAGATCCACCTTCATTTATCTAAACAGATTCTATAGGATGTTTTGAAGGAGACCACTACCGTTGCGTTGTGGTTGAAATTGAAATCTTTATGCATGATAAAAAACCTAAAAGTAAGTTGCATCTCAAACAACTAATTTATTCCCATTGTACGTCTAAGGGTGTGTCATTGGAAGATTACCTATCTGTCTTTAAAGAAGTCATCTCTGATTTAGAGACTCTAGAGGTTAAGTACGATGAGAAAGATTTAGGGTTGATTTTGTTGTATTCGCTGCCTGCATCTTACATGACCTTTAGGGATACGATTTTATATAGTCATGATACCCTGACGTTTGATGAATTCTATGATGCACTGTTCTCTAAGGAGAAGATAAAGCATCTTGTGAATAGGCCGGAGACTCAATGAGATGGTCTCATTATTAGAGGAAGAAGGACTCGTGAGAGAAATTCTTGGGGTAATGACAAGAATAGATCAAAATCTAGAAATAGAAATAAACCTGTAATTACTACAAGAAGAAGGACCATATCAAATTCGAGTGTTGGAAGTTATATAATAAAGAGAAAAGAGAAGATCCCAAACCAAAGAAAAATCAACTAGAGAATTCCGGTGAAGCCAATTTTGTTGAAGATGGCTGTAGTGATGGAAAACTCTTGGTAGTTTTTTAATGGTAACTCCAAACTCTGTGAGTATTGGATTCTTCATTTAGCTTGCACGTTTCATATGTGTCATAATCTAGATTGGTTTACAACATATGAAACAATCCCAAAGGTCCTGTGTTGATGGTAAATAACACACTTGTAAGATAGCTGGTATTGGAATAATCAAGATCAAGATGTTTGATGGGGTTGTGAGGACACTTGGTGATGTGCGGTATGTCCTAGATCTGAAGAGAAATCTTATTTCCTTAAGTACCCTTGATTCAAGCAGTTATAGGTACACTGGTGAAGGTGGAGTCCTGAAGGTTACTAAAGGTTCTCTTGTTGTGATGAAGGGATAGAGAAAATCTACAAATTTGTATGTCCTGCAAGGCTCTACTGTTATAGGTGATGCACCCGTTTTTACCTCCTCTTATCAGAAAGTAATGTTGCTAAATTTTGGCATATGCGCCTGGGGTATATGAGTGAAAACGGGATGGCTGAACTAAGATGGAGAGGACTTCTTGATGGGAAGAGTATTACCAAATTGGAGTTTTGTGAGCATTGAATTTTTGGGAATAAGAAGAGATTCAGATTCACTAGAGGCATCCACTCAATTAAGGGCACACTTGATTACATTCAATCTAATCTTTGGGGTCCTGCTAGAGTACCTTCTAGAGGAGGTGCTAATTACTTATTGACTATTATTGATGAATATTCTAGAAAATTTTGGGTTTTTTTATTAAAGCAAAATAATAATGTGTTGCCTACTTTCAAGGAGTGGAAGACAATGATTGAAAAATAGACAGGGAAGTAGGTAAAAGGCCTTCGGACCGATAATGGTTTAGAGTTTTGTTCTAATGAATTTAATGCTTTGTGCAAGTTAGACGAAATTGTGAGGCACTTGACAGTTTGTCATACTCCGCAGCAGAATGGTGTGGCCGAACAAATGAATAGGACTATAATGGAGAAGGTGCCTTGCATGATCTCTAATGCTGATTTACCCAAATCTTTTTGGGTTAAAGCTGGTTCCACAACTTGCTTTCTTATTAACCGATCTCCCCAAGTCGTAATTGATAAAATGACTCAACAAAAGGTATGGTCTGGTACTCCTGCTACTTATTCTGATTTGAGGATATTTAGATTTCCTGCGTATGCTCATGTTGATAATGGAAAGTTTGAACCTAGATCTGTGAAGTGCTTATTTATGGGTTATAATCCTGGTGCTAAATGTTATAAACTTTGGTGTCCAGAAAGCATAAAGGTTATAATTAGCAGGGATGTTGTGTTTGATGAAACTACCATGCTTTGGGCTCCCTCCGAATCTAGTACTTCGCCCCTAGATGAGCTTAGCGATATGAATTAACAAAAGTTAAGCACCCATGTTAAATGGCAGATTGGAGCAGATTCTACACTAGTGCCTACTTCTCAGTATAGCCCAGAGATACAGAGTGATACTATTTCTTATTCACCACCAGTGGCGCCATAATATTTTGTTGCTAAAGACAGGCCTAGAAGAGATATTAGACCTCCTCAAAAGTATGCTGAAGCTGATTTGGTTGCTTATGCATTGAGTGTAGCTGAAGGTAGTAATTCCAATGAAGATACTTTTTCTTACTCAGAGGCAATTAGTTGTGATGATTCCGGCCAATGGATGATCGCTATGTAGGAGGAGATGAATCACTTTATAAGAATGACATATCGAATATGGTGAGATTGCCTAAAAACAAGAAAGTTGTCTGTTGCAACTGGGTTTTAAAAAATTAAGAAGGAACATCGAGAGTTGAAGATGGTAGGTACAAAGCAAGACTAGTTGCTAAAGGTTATAGTCAAGTTCCAGGTATCGACATCACTGATGTGTTTTCTCTAGTTGTAAATCATAGTTCGATTCGAGCATTGCTTGGTATTGTGGCCAAGCATTATCTTGAGATTAAGCAGTTGGATGTTAAAATTGCATTCTTACAAGAATAACTTGAGGAGGACATCTATAAGTAGCAACCATAGGGCTTTGTAGTCTCAGGAAAGGAGGACTATGTATGCTTGCGGAAAAAGTCTCTTTATGGATTAAAGTTGTCATCTAGGCAGTGGTATAAGAGGTTTGACTATTTTATGACCTCTCATACATTTCAGAGGAGCAGCTATGATAGTTGTGTCTTCTTCAAGGAGGTAAATGATAGTTCATTTGTGTATCTTCTCTTATATGTTGATGATATGTTAATTGCAGCAAAGGATATGAGAGAGATAATAAAAGTCAAAGCCCAGCTCAGCAAGGAGTTTGAGATAAAGGATCAAGAAGCAACAAAGAAGATTCTTTGCATGAAAATTATGAGGGATAGAGAGAAGTATAAGTTATACTTGAGTCAGAAAATGTATATTGAGAAAGTGCTTCACAGGTTCAATATGCACAATGCCAAACTAGTAAGTACTCCCTTGGCATCTCACTTTAAACTCTCATCCTTTCTATCTCCAAAGACAGATAATGAGCGTGACTATATGACTCGAGTTCTATACTCTAGTGTTGTCGGATCTCTTATGTATGCGATGGTATGTTCCCGACCAGATTTATTCTTATGCTGTCAGTGTAGTTAGCAGATAAATGGCAAATCCTGGAAAAGAACATTGGAAAGCAGTTTAGTGGATTTTCAGATACTTGCTTGGATTTTCTGATGTTTGGACGAAATAGAGATTCTGTAATCGGTATGTTGATTCTGATTTTGCAGGTGATCATGATAAAAGAAGGTCCCTTATAGGATATGTTTTCACCATTTGTGGTTGTGCTATTAGTTGGAATGCTACCTTACAGACTACGGTTGCTTTGTCAACTACTGAGGCAGAGTACATAGCTATTATAGAGGCTTTCAAGGAAGCTATTTGGTTGAAGGGTCTATTTGGTGAACTTAGCAAAGACTTACAGATTACTACGGTCTTTTACGATAGTCAGAGTGCTATCTTCCTTACAAAAGATCAGATGTTTCACGAGAGGACAAAACACATCATGTTCTGTATTATTTTTTGTGTGAAATTGTTACTTATGGTGATATTGTTGTGAGGAATATTAGTGCTCATGATAATCCCACCGATATGATGACCAATACACTACCAAGTGTCAAGTTTTAGCTTTGCTTGGACTTAGTTAGTGTTAGCTGTTAAGATGTGTGCTTAGGGGATTTTGCGGAAGAGGTGGAGAGTATGCCTTGAAATGAATTTGAGTTCTGAATTATAATTCTTGGCAAGGTGGAGATTGTTAGAGTTGTGACCCGAGTTTTGGTTGATGGACCTTTATGTTTTGGTGCCTAAGATCTATTTGTACGCATGTAATATATAAGTGCGATTTTGTGGGTTATTTTATTATTCAGAAAATTCAGCCTTGTATTCTCTTTCCATTATAGTGAAACCTCCTCTGCCTCTGCCTGTGGTTTTTCCCGCAAAGGTTTCCACGTAAATCTGTGTGTTGTTCTTATTTTATTTTACTTGTGGTTTGCTTATTCTATTTGAATCATAACAATATGTAATGAGTTTTGAGAAATTATTTTAAGAGCATACATCATGGACCCAATTTGATGAAAGTATGTACTTGTCATGGTGTTTTCCATAGGTTTTATTTATAACCTTTTGCATACATGATTTGAGTTCGAAAAGTGATTTCTGAATATGACTTGTGAAATTTCCTCGCCCTTGATGAAATTTCTAGTCTTCATGGTATTAGTTGTGCATTGAGTTTGAGAGCATGAATTATAAGCCCTTTTTTGATCAAGAGACTTATGTATAACTAATGTTGGGGTTGTTATATAAATGAGATTAATTTTTGAGTTTTAGATGCCTCTTTGTTATAATCGGAAAGAAAATAAGCAAACCACAAGCAAACGAAAAGTAAGAACACACAAATTTACGTAGAAACCCTTGCAGAAAAAACCACTGGAAGACACAGACGAATTCAATATAATGGAGAGAGAGCACAATGTTGGAGACGATAGTATCAATTTCATGTGTATAAGAATGACCCAAAATAGCACACTAAATCCCACTTATATAATACGTGCATACAAATAGGTCCTATGCTACCACCACAGACCCTATTGAAAATCACAACTGTGGGACGCACTGCAAAACTTTCAGGGCTGGATCATCAAAATTCGGGTCACAACTCTAACACTCTTTAACCTTAATGCAAATTCTAATTCAAAACTCAAATTAATTTCAATACATACTCTCCACCACTTCCACAAAATCCCCTAAGGTCACATCTTCATATCTAACACCAACAAAGTCCAATAAATGCTCAAACTTGGCACCTAGTAGTGTCTTGGTCATCATATCGGCAGGGTTATCATGGGTACTAATCTTGCTTACTATAATATCACCACGGGAAATAATTTCATGCATAAAATGATAACGAACATTGATGTTCTTTGTCCTCTCATAAAAAATCTGATCTTTTGTAAGGAATATAGCACTCTACTGTCGCAAAACACCGTAGTAATCTATAATTCTTTGCTATGTTCACCAAACAGACCCTTCAACCAAATATCTTTCATGAAAGTCTTAGTAATAGCCATGTAATCTGCTTCAGTAGTAGACAAAGCAACCGTAGTCGATAAAGCAGCATTCCAATTGATAGAAAAACCACCAATGGTGAAAACATAGGCTGTAAGGGACCTATTTTATCAAGGTCTCCTAAAAAATCAGAATGAACATACTCAATCACTCTATCTCTATTTTGTCCAAATTTCTAACAAACATCAACAAATCCATGTAGGTATCTGAAAATTCATTAAACTGCTTTCTAATGTTCTTGGTTAGGATTTTTCATATGTCTGCTAACTGCACTAGAGGCGTAAGATAAATCTGGTCAGGAACACACCATTGCATACATAAGATACTCGACGACACTAGAGTATGGAACTCGGGACATATAGTCAGGCCAATTATTACTCTTTAGATATAACCGGGCCAAGATTTTGAAGTTAGCAATCAATGGAGTACTGATAAGTTTGGCATATTGCTCATTGAACCTATGAAGCACTTTCTCAATATACTTTTGTGACACAAGTATAACTTACACTTCTCTCTATCCCTCAAAATTTTCATGCTAAGAATCTACTTTGATACTCCTAGATCTTTCAACTCAAACTCCTTGCTGAGATGGGCTTTAAATTTTATTATCTCTCTCATACCCTTTGTTGCAATAAACATTTCATCAATATACAAGAGCAGATACATGAATGAACCATCACTTACCTCCTTAAAGTAGACACAACTATCATAACTACTCCTCCGAAATATATGAGAAGTCATAAAAGAGTCAAACCTCTCACACCATTGTTTGGGAGACTGTTTTAATCCATAAAGAGACTATTTTATCAAGAACACATAGTCCTCTTTTATGAAACTACAAAACCCTCTGTGTGACACCCGGCTAAAGTTTGAACCATCCTTTTTATGCGTATAGACCCGAACCCAATGATTTTTTATTAATATATGTATGATGATCAGTCCTATAGTGTGTGAATACCTTTGAATATGAATTTAGGTTACAAAATTCCCCAAACTCAAAGACGAGTTGAAAACTCCTCTATCGATTAAGTTTTGACGAATGCCTAATCTCCTTAATCCAATATCGTATTCTAAAGATATGCTTATCTTACTTCAAAATGTCTGTCTACCAAAATGTGACGATGAGGCTGATGACCTATCAACTACTTGATGGCCTATCAGCCCAAGTCGTTAGCCTAGGGTAGTAAGTGGTAACATACAGCCCAAAAGTGATGACCTCGATGATGACCTACGGCCTAAGTGATGGGTTATCAATCGTCAACTGATGAAAATTTGTGATTTCTTTGGTTTCTTTTGGGATATTTCGGTCTTTTCCTAAACCTAAAACCTACCCCATGAATATAAATTATATCCTAAGTGTTATAATCCATTATTCTATCAGTTTTCAACATCAAAATTCTCTCTTCATTCTCAAATAGAAGATAAAACTAGGGTTTTCTTCAAGATCAAGAAATCAAGAAAAATCACTCCTTAAGTCTAAGATTTTCAATAAACGAATCAAGATTCAATTTCTAATCTTTAAACCTTGTAATCTAAGGTATGTGGGATTTTCCTAAACTACATGGGCTTGTTGGAAACACATTGAATAAGTTTAAAAGTTATAAAGATCATGAATTTATAATAGGAATTTGGAATTTGCATTTGTAATTATGCATTATGCACTCTTTAAATGATATTATTGTTTTGGTCTTGAGGCCTTTCTCCTAAATTGATTTGTACTCATATATACGTAAGTGTGAAATTGAAATTGAATGTTTAATTGAGAGCATAAAGAAATATAACTCCCCTCTTGTTACTAAGCCTTTTATTTTCGTACATTATGAGCCATTTAAATTACATTTAGAGAAGCAAGATAGAAATGTCTTGATTATTTTCTATGACTTGATCTTAGTTTTGAATTGAGGAGAGGGTGCTTTTACATGTTTATAAATTTTGAAGATATATAGAGAAAGAGTTGCATATTTTGTCACAAACTTCATGACCAACACATGTTTGTTGAAATGTTTAAAATAGTGATCTTTGCATAATTTGATAAATGTTTTGAAGTATGATTTTTCGTAAATTGTTGGAAGTATGGTGATCCAAACCTTATGCTTAAAAGAAGAGACTTTACTATGATAATTTATGGCTAAAAAATATTACTTGCAAGTCTTGGTGTAATGACACCAACCCAGATAATGCCATAATAGATTCAAAACATAATAGAGGTTAGATTTCACTTATATTTTTAGAATGTGAGTTTTGAATAATGATTGTTTAGAAAAGGTTAAAAATAGGATCAAGAGATGTTAGGTGGTTACCCAAAGAAGACACGAGTTAAGAAAATTTATTTCCTAAAATTGTGTTTTGCTAATGCGGGTTATTGTATCCCGAAGAGGGATTATACATTGTCCTAGTGCCCTGTGGCGTATCAAAATTAGAATCAGAAACTCAAACAATTGCGGAAAGATTGGGTTGGGGGATTGGCCTCTGAGTCAAGGGAGGACTCCATATAGCCCGTGGGGTCGTAGAATTGTAGGGCGTACCACCTAACTCAGAAGTAATACAAAGATTAGAATTGCATTGTCAAAATTATTTTAAGATCATTGAAATTGCCCATGTGTTTTTAACTATTTCATGCATGATATTTTAGACTTTCTCTTATCTATGTTATATATATAAACACCTTATTTTGGATTGCTCTGCGTACTAGTACTGTATTGACCCCTTATATTTTAGGGTCTGAGTCTCAGTCTAGAGGTCCCGCTAAGCCGTAAATATATTACAAAAGTGTACAGTCAGTGAGCCTTTTTTTATTTTGG
The DNA here is from genome assembly GCA_030864225.1 of Capsicum baccatum var. pendulum. Taxonomy (NCBI): domain Eukaryota; kingdom Viridiplantae; phylum Streptophyta; class Magnoliopsida; order Solanales; family Solanaceae; genus Capsicum; species Capsicum baccatum. The sequence continues at coordinate 251,577,115 of CM061561.1, read as the reverse complement.
AAGGCCTATTTTTAGATACATTATTATCTCATTTTGGTTTTGGGTCTGACGAAGGGCCTTGTCCCAGTTATAGACAAGTTACTATAATCTGATGTATTAGAGATTTCACAAACTATGATAGTTATTGTCTAGATGTGTATTGACTTCATTCTGTATTGTTAAATTGAACTCAGAATATGACCATGATTCCATCTGTGTATTTCTGCATTTCTCTTTATGGTAAGTGAATAGTGTTCATGATTTCCAGATAGAAAAGAGGCGCTCGGGCCTCCATGGTTCGGGATTCCTCTCAAGGGCTAGGCCCCAATTCGGGTCATGACACTCTAGCTATTGTATACAATACAGTCTTGAAGTCGAATTACTCAAGATTAATATTGTTCATGGCCACAATACCAAGAAAGGCTCGAATCGAGCTATGTTTTACAACTAGAGAAAACATATCTGTGAAGTCAACACCTGGAACTTGACTCTAACCTTTTGCAACTAGTCTTGCTTTGTTACTAGCATCTTTAACTCTTGGGGTTCCTTCTTTCATTTTAAATAGCCACTTGCAATGGAAACCATTCTTATCTTAAAGCAATCTCACCAAATCCCGTATGCAATTCTTATGAAGTGATTCCATCTCCTTCTGCATAAGCAATCTTCTATTTGCCTAAATCATCACAATTAAATGCCTCTGAGTAAGAAAAGGGTTCTTCATTGTAATCAATACCTTCTGCTATATTTAATGCATAAGAAACCAAATCATCTTCATCATACTTTTGAGGAGGTATAATATCTCTCCTAGGCCTGTATTTAGCAATAGAATATTGTGGTGCCACTAGTGGTGAAGAATAAATAGCATCACTTTGTATCTCTAGGCTAGACTGAGAAGTAGGCACTGGTGTAGACTCTACTCCAATATGCAATTTAATGTGGGTTCTTGACTTTTGCCGATTCATTTCACTAAGCTCATCTTGGGGCGAAGCACTAGATTCAGAGGGAGCCCAAAGCATGGAAGCTTCTTTAAACACAACATCCCAGCTAATTATAACCTTTCTATTTTTTGTACACCAAAGCTTTTAAAAATTTAACACCAGACTTATAACCCATAAATAAGCACGTGACAAATATGTTCCAACTTTCCATTATCAACATGAGTATAAGCAGGACATGTAAATATCCTCAAATTAGATTAACTAGCAAGAGAACTAGACCATACCTCATGTTGAGTCTTTTTATCAATCGTGACTGAGGGAGAGCGATTAATAAGAAGACAAGTCGTGGAAGCAACTTCGGCACAAAAAGACTTGGGTAAACCAACATTAGAGAGCATATAATGCACCTTCTTGATTATAGTCCTATTCATTCGTTTGGTCATACCATTCTATTACAGAGTATGACGAACTGTTAAGGGCCTCACAATTCCTTTTGACTTGCGCAAAACATTAAATTCATTAGAACAGGACTCTAAATCATTACCAGTCCGAAGGCATTTTACCTGCTTCCCTGTTTGCTTTTCAATCATAGTCTTTCACTCTTTGAAAGTAGGCAAACCATCATTCTTTTGCTTTAGGAAGAACACCCAAACTTTTTTTGAATAGTCATTAATAATAGTCAACAAGTAATTAGCACCTCCTCTAGAAGGTACCTTGAAAGAACCCTAGGGACCAAAATCAATGTATTGAAGTGTGCCTTTAGTTGAATAGATACCTTTAGTGAATCTGACTCTTTTCTGCTTTCCAAAAATGCAGTTCTCGTAGAACTCTAATTTTTTAATACTCTGGCCACCAAGAAGTCCTTTCCTGCTTAGTTCAGCCATCTCATTTTCACCCGTATGAACTAGACGCATATGCCAAAGTTTTGCAACATCACTTTTTAATAGAGAGGACGTAGAAATAACAACATCACCTGTAATCGTAGAGCCTTGTAAGACGTACAAATTAGCAGTCTTTCTCTGTCTTTACATCATAATAAGGTCACCTTTGGAAACTTTCAGGACTCCACCTTCACAAGTGTACTTATATCCGTTCAAATCAAGGGTACTCAAGGAAAATAGATTTCTCTTCATGTATGGGACATACCGCACACAAGCAGGTGTCCTCACAACCCCATAAAAAATATTGATACTGATTGTTCCAATACCAGCTATCTTACAAGGTATGTTATTTCCCATCAACACTGCACCTTTATCTACTGCTTCATATGTTATAAACTAATCCCAATTGCGACACATATAAATTGTGCAAGCAGAATAAAGAATCTAATCATCACAGTGTTTGGAGTTACCATCAAAAAGTACCAAGAGTTCTCCATCACTACCACCATCTTCAATAAAACAAGCTTCATCGGACTTCTCTGGTTGGTTTCTCATTGGTTTTGGAGCTTCTCTTTTCTCTCTATTCTATAACTTATAACACTCGAATTTGATATGGGTATTTTTTTTGCAGTAATTACAGGCTTTGTTTCTCTTTATAGATTTTGACTTATTCCTATCATCACCCCTAAAGTTCCTCTCATGAGTCCTTCCTCAAACAATGAGACCATCTCCTTGATCTCCGACCTATTCATAAGATGCTTCTTCTTCTTATTAGAGAACAATGCATCATAGACTTCATTCATGGTCAAGGTATCACGACTATATAAAAACATATCCCTAAAAGTCATGCATGATGCATTCAGCGAACACAACAAAATCAACCTTACATATTTTTCATCGTACATAACCTCTAGAGTCTCTAAATTAGAGACGATATCCTTAAACACAGATAGGTGATCCTTCAAGTAAGCACCCTAAGACATACGGTGGAAATAAAGTCATTGTTTGATATGAAACTTACTTTTTAGGCTCTACGTCATACATAATTATTCCGGTTTCAACCATAACACAACGACATAATCTTGTTCAAACATCTTGTAGAATCTGATTGGATAAATAAAGGTGGATCTGAGACAGTACATTTGGATCCTTGCATTGTTTGTCCTCTTCCATCCACAAAGAGTACAAATAAGTCCTACACTAGAACCACAGAACCTCTTGAAAATCACAAACACAGGTCGCACCACAAAACTTTCAGGGCTGGATCAAAAAATTTGAGTCACTACTCTAACACTCTTTAATGGTTATGCATTACTGTTTTTCACATTTTCAAAGAGATATTTCTTATTCTAAAGGATATTGTGTCTAAATTGACAGAAATGCAAGTGTTAAATAAAATAATTTGCCACTATGTTTTGAAGATTTGAAATGAGAGTATGTTGCATAAGTTTTCATATGCTTTTGATAATAAGAACTCTCTTGTGATTTGATAAAATCTTTTGATGGTCATATACATGTTCTTGAATAAGGACGAATATGATGTGGTACGATATGAATGACTTACAAGTCTGGGTATGATGATACCCTTTGAAGATATGCCCTTAACAAAATAAAAAATGAATGTCGTTAAGCACGAAGCATGATTTTAAAAAACTAAAACTGGGCCTAAAGAGGGTTAGATGGTTACTCAATGAAGGCATTTAAGTGTACGGGCTCATTTCTGAAACTCGAGTTTTACCGATTCGGGAGATATGATTGGCTATGCCCAATGTATACTTGCTCCCGAGGAACTGGTATACTAAAATAGTATTAAGGACCCCAACCCTAGTGCCAAACTTGGAAATGGTGTCTTGGCTGATGAGTTAATGGCGAAACTATATAGCTGGTGGGTACTAGACTTGTAGGGTGTACCATCTAGCTCAGAAGAGAAACAACGAGTTGAGTTATGATTATGAGAAAATTTATTAAGGCTCAACAAATTATACCCATGTATTTTCAAATATTTTATGATGAGATGTTTTTATGAAATGCTCTAACTTATATTGTAAAAAGATATTTTGTTTTTAGATCATTCTACGTACCAGTACCTTTGTGTATTGACCCCTTATTTTTCAAGTTATGTGGTATAGTCCCATTTTTCTATCACATCAGTAAAACACTTGGGATTTGACATAGTTGGTAAGTTATCCATCTTTCGAAATACATTCAGTTATATGTTGAGTTTTTCAGTATATGATCCAGCCAGGGGCTTGACCCGGTCTAGATAGTTGGCTTTCATTAGAGGCTTCGTAGACTGTTGTTAAAGTGTTGTATTGTCATATCTTGTTGACATATTTCTAATTATAGGTTTTCAATGAACATTGTTATATCTTCCGTACATTGAATTATGTATGGATTTTGCTTATGATAGAATGCTAAAGAAGTTTCTCGGGCCTTCGAGGTTCGGGATGTGGTCGCGGCCAGGACCTCATCTTGAGTCATGAAAAACTTGGTATCAGAGTCTCTCCTGTGTCAGACCTGTCGATGTGGAGAGTTCAAATTGAGTTTAGGAAAATCCTAGTAAGGTGGGCAAACCTCAGCCTTGAGTCTTGGTAAATCTCATTAGTGGGACAAACCTCAGCGAGGACGCAGAGTCCATAAGGGGGATTATATGTGACACCCCAACTTAGGATAAGCAGTCCCACATCGGCAAAACACAGAAGGAATGCTAGGAATATAGGTAAGCAAGCCTTACTCTCTATTGACGCGTTTTAAATCCGTGAGGGCCCGGGCCTAAAGCGGACAATATCACCCGTGAATTTTGCCGTTACAGGGTCTCTCAGGCCTTGATGATTTGGGATTACCATCGCGGCTAAAGCCCCAACTCGGGTCATGACAGATCAAGAGAAATCCTAATCTACAAACCCCTAATGGTAATTGTAACTCAACAATATATATGCCAACTCCTTATTTTGTAGCTTAAATAATGAAAGCATTACATTGTCGATAACTTATAAATGAATAAATGGATGTATTCAATTCATCATTATTATTATTATTTTTATGCTTGATTCTGTCTTTTCTTCTTTTTTTTCATTTCTCCCTTTCATGAAGACTTAAATTTGAATATTTGGCGTTCCATTCCTAAAATAGGCATCGAGGTTGTTCTATTGGTGCTCGGAAATTTTCCTGTTATTAAAACATGATGTTAATGTTGCGCAAAGAAAAGGGATCCCTCCATCTTATTTTTATTAGTTTATCTATCGCTCAAAAACTTTTTCGTTTCAAATTGTATTTACAAGAGTTCTATTATTTCATGTTCTTAGAGAAAGAACATAAATCATATTTTTCAGACACTTAGAATCCTCTGATCATGTTTTTCAATTTAAAGTATCTCATGATATGTCTGTTTACTGGACATTTTACCTCTCTTTTCTTTCTTTCTCCAAATTGTTGTAGATTTTCTCTCTTTTCTATCTTCCTCCGGTATGTTTAGGTGTTATTTTATATATTGCATTTTTCATTTCATAGGTTTTAATTTGTGTCATCTATTTATGTACTTTCATATTGCAATTTTATTGTGGACTTTGAATTTTCGATTTGTTTTTATTTTATAGTCATAAATTTTGGTATTATTTATGGTAGTTGTAAGTATTTACCAGTAATTCCTAGAATTTGAGAAGCATATCATATTTTTAAAATCTTTAAATATTCTTCAGTAAAGTTGGAAATGAATGATCTAGAAAACTAAATTTAAGCTATGGCAAGAAACATATCATTTATTTGGTAAGTAATATCGATGAAGCTACCGTGAAGCTATGAACTTAGAAGTCGAGTGCATTTTGAATAAACGAACTTAAATCTAGTCTACTAGCTTCTAAATATGGTAACTGTTACTCAACATTATATAACCCAACTCCTTATTTTCAGCTCAAATAATGAAATTATTAGGATGTCAATAACTTAATACTGAGTAAATGGATGCATTCAGTTCCTCATTATTATTTTTTTCTACTATCTTCTTTTTCTTTTTTTCCTTTCTTCCTTTCACGAAGACTTAAATTTGAATACTTGGTGTTCGTCCCCTAAAATAGCTATTTACTTGATAGGTACTCTCACTCTTTAAATTGCAGGTATGTAACTTTGAAGGATAGCTCATACATCTATACCAAACTTAACGTCTGAGACGAGACATACATCAAGATCTTCGACCTCTTCTCTGATCTCCCTAGGCACATTATGGGTCTAGTTATTATGGACAAATGGGGCCTTCCTACCCTCAGAATAAAACACACAAATCATATATGATCCCCTTGATATAAGTCGTATTTGGTTATCCTTTTGATAGGATATAGAATTGTAGTCTTATCTGAATGATCACGTACAAAGTTCTTTATATCAAACTCAACTTTGAAGATGGAAATTTTTTATTTGCCTTTACAACACCCGTTTAGTGTAAAGACCATAACTTTGAAGAAGCTAAGGCTTCCCAATTTGCGATTAAGATTTTAAAGAAAAAAGGACATGACAGAAGCGTTGTCAAGATGAACACGAAGATAGTAGTACGCATATTGACAAGCAAGACCCTCATAATCTCAATTTGAGGACGATACCTGAGGAGACTACTAATCTTATTGATAGTGCTGATTTTAACTTTTCACACTGTTACAACAAAGCCAATACTGTTGCGGACTATCTCGCTCAATGGACTTCCCGCATAGATGCTCCAATTGTCTACGACAGCTTTACTCAAGTTCTAGGGGTGCTAAAGTTCCTTACATCCAGGAAAAATCTCAAATGCATAGTTTTAGTATCAGATATGATAAGGCCAACTTTTTTGTTCACTAAGATGTATAGTTTTTAGCTATGAGAACGGGTAGCAGGGGAGCCAAGTATCTTTTTTTCCTGATTTCTTGCAATCTATTTGTAACGCCCCGCATTTCGGGCTACAATATAGACCATGATTTCGATACGTTGATAATCCCGAAGACATAAAATCCTATGCAAATGCAGCATGTTAATTATTTGTGTAGCCTGTGAATCCATTCAATCTTGATTTAGACCATAGAGGTCCTTCAACTTAAGGATGAGTTGATACTATTTCTATCGACTATGTTTTAGTGGATGTTGTAAAGTGTGTCAGATTCCATCAACCATAACTCTCTACATATGTCGAATTAGGGAGCCTACTAAGTGTCAAATGATAGGTCTTCGAGTTAGCTTCCCAACGATACCAATTATGCTAAAATCCGACACTAAAGCAGGAAGTTATGGCCTTTCAAAGTGATATGCGTCGCCTAACCAATCGCCCATGGCCACTGGAAAGCATAGGAAATAGCCTAGGAAGTGCCTATGTAAAGATAGGCGATATCCTAGGCGGCGCCTATGTAAAAATAGGCGATAGCTTAGGCGGCACCATTGTAAACATATGCAATGGGATGGGCAGCGCCTATGTAAAAAATGCAAGTGACTTAAACACTCCGTTTTGGGGACAAAGTGGTCCTTTTCCACCCTTACTTAGCCCTAAAACATGAAATTCAGTTACAAAGACCCTAAAATACACCTTGATTCATCAAAAGTACTCAAAGATTCTCCTTAGGGTTTCAAAATAAAAAATAAACAAATAGTTCAAGATTCGACCGTAGATTTTTGAAGATAATTACATATTTGAAATCACCAATCCGCAAACATCAAGAAACATCTATTATCTTTGGAAATAGAGGTACGTGGGGTTATCAAAAAATCGCATGGGTGTAGTTTTTATGAACATGCAAGCTTTTAAATGTGGTTTTTTTAATCAAATGCTAATAACTTGCTTTCAATATGATTCCTAAGTCATTTTTATTTATGTCATGGGAATTGTTTGTCTATATACTTCAATGGTTGAAACCATGCATATGTGATTTGAGATTTTCCATGGAAGTTGATAAATATAAATGATAAATTTCTTTCAAATTCCCATGATAATGTATTGATACCCCATATCATATTGTGACCAACAAAAGAGAGCATGAATTTGAAATAAATATTGTTCACCACTTGTAAATGATGAAGCACCTTGGTTTTTATATGATAATGCATATGTGGAAGTGATATTGATGACTTTTAAGTCGGGTATGACGATACCCTATAGAAAATGATATGTGACTCAATCAAAGGAAATCTGAATGCATTGATTTTACATGACAAAGGTGGATGCCCGAAAAAGGCGTTTGAGTGTAAGGGCTCATCGCTAGAAAACATATTTGCCGACACAGAATTTTTGTACCAGGCTAAGTGATCTTGTGTACTTGAATTTATGTTATTCCCAAATTGGGACTATAGGTAGAAGCCCGGGCTACGTGATCTTGGGCACTACCAGTGGGTTGAGACACCATATTTTGTGGCCTTGAGTGTCTCTTCCTCACTTATACTCTAATATCAATAGCAACCGAGGTTAGATAGTTGGTGTAAATTATGTAGGGTATCCCATCTAGCTCAGTTGCATTTCATTATTGTTGAGAAACTATTGCATTACGCCTATGTGTTTACAAATGATTTGATACGTAATTGCTTTATAATGGCTCTCAACTATATTTTGTAAAAATATTATGTTTTGTTTTGATATCTCTGTGTGCCAGTACTTTTGTGCTGACCCCCTCCCCTCTCCAACCACTCAGGTTCAGAGGCCTAGTCTAGGGGTCAAGAGAATTAGTAGATCTTTCAGACAGAGTTACAGAGACAAGTGGTGAGCCTTCTATGTTTCGGAAGGTCTTATGTACTGCAGTCCTTTTATCTTATATTTCATTTTGGGGTCTACTGGGGGCCTTGTCCAAGTTTATATACAGTTACTTGACTCAGTCATTTGTTAGAGATTTTCACAGATAGTTGTTTAGAGGTTAATTGATGTTGGGGAAACCTTATTTCCCCAGTATTATTTCTTTCCATATTTATGACCATATTTCTGAATTATTGTGTTTCTTCCACATTACTTTGATCATATGAATTAGGTGCATGATTACCAGACAGATAGGGGTGTTTCAGGCCTCCATGGTTTGAAATGATCATCACAGCCAGGCCCTGGTTCGGGTAGTGACAAACTTGGTATCAAATCACGGTTCATGGTCATAGGGTATCTACGAAATCACGTCGGGTAGAATCTTGTTTATGGGTGTGTAGCGCACCACACTTTTAAGCAGGAGGTTGCTAGGCGTTTAGGAAATGTTTCCCTTTTTTATGATTTAGTTCGTGCTTCAGAGTCTGAACTTTCCCCTAATCAATGATCACTTGTGTTTCATAAAACACAATTATGCCTCATCGTCGTATCATCGATCAGAATGCTCAGGCAGATAAGGTCCGTCCCACCCATGGGTTGCAGAACCATAATAGGGCTCATACTCAAGAATATTTCTCGACTATAAGAGTCCCTTCAGTCCCCACCAGTTCACCTCGGGCTCCGCAGAATAATGTCAACCATCCCCCAAATGCTGAGGGAGATATTTCAAATGCAGAATTTAGATGTTCTATTTATATATTGACATAGTTGGTAGCTAACCAGGCTTATTGATCGGAAGATATTGGGTCAGCATATAGTACGTCTGAGGCTACAAGGGTTGGATATTTCATGAAGATGAACCCACCTAAGTTCAATGGCACCAAGGTAGAGGAAGATCCACAGGTGTTCGTGGATGCGATGGAAAAGATCTTTAAGCTGATGCATGTGGATGAGGTTGAAGGAGTGGAACTAGCAACCTATTAGCTCAAGGACATTGCGAATTAGTGGTATGCCGACTGGGAAGATGCAAGAGATGAGAGTGCTGAGCCCACAGTTTGGGGAAAATCTGTAAAAGCTTTCCTTGATCGATTCTTTCCTCTGGAGTTGAGGGAGACCAAAGCGGAAGAGTTTATGAATCTCAAGCAGGGCAATAAGAGTGTCCAGGAGTACACTTTAAAGTTTAATAAACTAACCCGCTATACACCAGAGTTGACTAGTAATATGAGTGCCAGGATGAGGAAATTTGCATCTGGCCTTGGTGATAACCTGGTACTTGAGTGCCAGGGGGCTATGTTGAATAAGGAGTTAGACTTTGCTCGACTGACCATTCATATGCAACAGGTGGAACAGAAGAAGAAAAAGATTATTGAATATAGAGAGAAATACAGACAGGCTAAGAGAGCTAGATCTGCGGACCATTACCAGAGTTAGCTGCAGAGTGGTAACTGGGGTAATAAGTGGTCGAAAGGAATCATCTAGGGAAGTGCTGGTTTGAGGAGAGAAACTGCTATACTTGTAGCAAAGTGGGTCACCTTCGGAGAGATTATCCTTGTGTTGGAGGAAATACAAGGAGGGGGGCTAAGTCCTAAGCCGTCTCCACAGCTCCTCTTCCTAAGGGAGACCCTTCAGCTGCCGGGAGTGGTCGCAACCGGTTAAATTCTTTGACTACCAGCCAGGAGGAAAAAGCTTCACTAAAAGTTATCACCGGTATGTTACAAATCTTCTCTCGTGATGTTTATGTATTGCTTGATCCCAGTTCTACTTTATCTTATGTAACCCCTTATGTGGCTGTTGGTTTTGGGTTTGAGCCCAAAGTTATTGTAGAACCCTTCTCTGTTTCTACTCCTGTAGGTGATTCTGTTGTTGATAGAAGGGTGTATAAAAATTGTGTCGTGTCTATTCATAGTAGGGAAACCGTAGCAGACCTTACAGAACTTGATATGATAGATTTTGATGCTATTCTTGGGATGGACTGGCTTCATTCGTTTTATGCCACCCTTGATTACAGAACCTGAAAGGTCACTTTTTCTTTCCTAAATAAGACACCCATTGTATGGGAAGGGAGTTCTGTGGAACCTAGAGGTCACTTTATCTCTTATTTTAGAGCCCGAAATCTTATTTCCAAAGGCTGTATGTACCATCTAATCCGAGTAAAAGATTTAAAAGTTGAAAATCTTCCTCTACAGTCAGTCCCTGTAGTGAATGAATTCCTAGAAGTCTTTCCTGAAGATCTCCCAGGGATACCCCCTAATAGGGAGATAGATTTTTGCATTGATGTGTTTCCAGACACTCGTCCTATTTCTATTCCACCATACAGAATGGCCCTCGCGGAACTAAAAGAGTTAAAGGAACAACTTGCAGACCTCACAGACAAGGGTTTTATTCTTCTTAGTGTTTCTCCATGGGGTTCACCCATGCTCTTCATCCAAAAGAAGGATGGGTCCCTTCGTATGTGCATAGACTATCGCCAATTGAATAAGGTAACGATTAAAAATAAATATCCTTTTCCTAGGATTGATGAACTTTTTGACCAGGTTCAGGGTACCAAGTGTTTTTCAAAAATAGACCTTCGTTTGTGTTATCATCAGTTGAAAGTTAGGGAGTTAGACATAACCAAGATAGCCTTCCGAACCTGATATGGTCACTAGGAATTTTTTGTCATGTCTTTCGGGTTGACTAACGCCCCTGCAGCCTTCATGGATCTTACGAATAGAGTGTTCCGTCAGTTTCTTGACTTGTTCATCATTTTATTTATTGATGATATTCTGATCTATTCTAAGAATAAAGAGGATCACGCCAATTACCTCCGAATTATTTTAAAGACCCTTAAGGATCATCAGCTGTATGCCAAATTTTCTAAGTGTGAATTCTGGTTAGACTCTATTGCCTTCCTGGGGCTTGTTGTGTCTAGTGACGGGATAAGAATGGATCCCCAGAAAGTTGAAGCAGTGAGAAAATGGCCCAAACCCATGTCTCCAACCGATATTTGGAGCTTCTTGGGTTTGGCGGGGTATTATAGAAGGTTCGTAGAGAGTTTTTCTTCCATAGCTGCTCCGCTTACTAAACTGACTCAGAAAAAGATGAAGTTTGTGTGGTCTGACTTATGTGAAAACAATTTTGAGAAGTTAAAGGACAAGCTGACTACTGCTCCTGTTTTGACCCTTCCCGAAGGTGTAGATGATTTTATTGTTTATTGTGATGTATGCCATGTGGGACTTGGTTGTGTATAAATGTGGCGTGGTAAGGTGATAGCTTATGCATCTAGGCAGTTAAAGGTGCATGTACGCAATTACCTCACTCATGACTTGGAGTTAGCAGTCGTGGTGTTTGCACTTAGAATCTAGAGGCACTATCTCTGTGGAGTGCATGTTGATATTTATACTGACCATAAGAGTTTGCAGTAAGTTTTCTCACAGAAAGAATTGAACCTCAGGTAGAGGAATTGGATGGATATTTTGAAAGACTATGATATGAGTCTGAATTACCACCCGAGCAAGGTAAATGTTGTAGCCGATGCCCTCAGCAGGTTGTCTATGGGCAGCCTTTCTCATGTAGAAGAAGGAAAGAAAGAGATGGTGAAGGATATTCACCTCTTTGTAAATCTGGGAGTGTGACTCTTAGATCCAAAGATGGAGGGGTAATTGTTCATGAATTATCTAAGTCATCCCTTCATGCTGAATTTAAGGAAAAGCAGGTTGAAGATCCCATCTTAATGTAAATCAAGAAAGATGTGGGTTAACAAAAGGTTATGTCGTTTGAAATTGGTGGTGATGATATTCTAAGATTTCAGGGTAGGTTGTGCATTCCGAATATTGATGGGCTGCGAGAAAGAATCCTTAATGAGGTGCACACTTCAAGGTATGTCGTTCACCCAGGCTCTACTAAGATGTACCATGATCTGAAAGACTTGTATTGGTGGAATAACTTGAAACGTGATGTAGCTAATTTTGCGTCCAAGTGTTTGAACTGTCAACAAGTGAAGGTAGAACATATGAGTCCAGGTGGTACTTCCCAAGAGATAGCCCTGCCTTTATGGAAGTGGGAGATGATAAACATGGACTTCATTACAGGACTTTTGAGATCCCAAAACCAATATGATTCTATATGGGTTATTGTAGATCGATTGACAAAGTCAACCCACTTTTTTCCTATGAGAACTAATTATTCGGGAGAGGATTATGCTAAGATTTACATTGAGAAGATAGTTCGATATCATGGGGAACCTATGTCCATTATATCCGATAGAGGTATGCAGTTTTCATCTCAGTTCTGGAGATCTTTTCAGAAGGGTTTAGGTACACAAGTGAATTTGAGCAAAGTTTTCCACCCTCAGATGGATGGGTTAGCTGAGCGTACTATTCAGACCCTCAAAGATATATTGAGGTTATGCGTCATTAATTTCAAAGGTAGTTGGGTAGATCTCCTGCCAATGGTTGAATTTGCTTACAATAATAGTTACCATGCCAGCATCAAGATGGCTACTTTTGAGGCTTTGTATGGGAGGAGATATAGGTCTCTGATAGGATGGTATGAAGTGGGTGCGACTCATTTGTATGGGCCTGATCTTGTTCATCAGGTGATGGAGAAAGTGAAGATCATTAGAGAACGACTCAAGACTGCTCAGAGTCGTCAAAAGTCCTATGCTGATGTTCGGAGAAGAGAACTAGAGTTTGAAGTTGGTGATTGGGTGTTTCTCAAGGTTTCTCTTATGAAAAGAGTTATGCGGTTTGGAAAAAGGTGTAAAATGAGCCCTCGCTATGTAGGGCCATATCATATTCTGAAAATGATTGGTACAGTTGCTTATGAGCTAGAATTACCTGCAAGTTTGGTTTCCGTTAATCTGGTATTCCATGTATCCATATTGAAAAAATGAATTGGAGATCATTCTATGGTATTGCCAGTAGAGGGTATCAAAGTGATAAGACTCCTTGTCTTACGAAGAAGACACCATTGAAATTTTAGATCGCCAAGTTTGAAAGCTGAGGAGCAAGGAGATAGCCTCAGTAAAGGTACTATGGAGGAATCAGAAAGTCGAAGAAGTAACTTGGAAGTCAGAAGATGACTTGAGAATTAGATATCCCAATTTGTTTTCTTTGATAGAGAATGAGACAGAAGGTACTATTCCTATCTTATCTTTCCTAGTCCTTTATTACCTTGAAATTTTATTTGTTTTTGTCCCACATCATCATTCGGGAATGAATGATCCTAAGGGGGTATAATGTAACGCCCCACATTTCGGGCTACAATATAGACCATGATTTTGATGCATTGATAATCTTGAAGCCATAAAATCGTATGCCAATATGGCATGTTAATTATTTGTGTAGCATGTGAATCCATTCAAGCTTGAATTTAGACCATAGCGGTCTTTCAACTCAAGGACGAGTTGAAACTATTTTGATCGACCAAGGTTTAGTAGACGTTGTAAAGTGTGTTAGGTTCCAACGACCATAACTCTCTGCATATGTCAAATTAGGGAGCCTACTGAATGTCAAATGATAGGTCTTCGAGTTAGATTTCCAACGATACCAATTTTGCTAAAATCCAACACCCAAGCAAGAAGTTATGGCCTTTCAAAGTGATATGCATCGCCTAACCAATCGCCCATGGCCACTGGAAAGCATAGGCGATAGCCTAAGCGGCGCCTATGTAAACATAGCCGATAGCCTAGGCGGCGCCTATGTAAACATAGGCGATAGCTTAGGCTGTGCCTATGTAAATATGCAATGGGATGGGCGGTGCCTTGTAAAAAATTCAAGTGACTTAAACACTCCGTTTTGGGGACAAAGTGGTCTTTTTCCACCCTTACTTAGCCCTAAAATAAGAAATTTAGTTACAAGGACCCCAAAATACACCTTCATTCATCAAAAGTACTCAAAGATTCTCCTTAGGGTTTCAAAATAAAATAAAACAAATAGTTCAAGATTCGACCGTAGGTTTTCGAAGATAATTACATATTTGAAATCACTAATCCGCAAGCTTCAAGAAACATCTATTATCTTGAGAAATAGAGGTACGCGGGGTTATACAAAAATATCATGGGTATAGTTTTTATGAACATGCATGCTTTTAAATGGGGGTTTTCAACCAAATGCTAATAACTTGCTTTCAATATGATTTCTAAGTCATTTTTCTTTATGTCATGGGATTGTTTGCCTATATACTTCAATGGTTGAAACCATGCATATGTGATTTGAGATTTTCCATGGAAGTTGATAAATATGAATGATAAATTTCTTTCAAATTCCCATGATAATGTCTTGATACGCCATATCATATTGTGACCAACAAAAGAGAGCATGAATGTGAAATAAATGTTGTTCACCACTTGTTAATGATGATTGACCTTGGTGTTTACATGATAATGCGTATGTGGAAGTGATATTGGTGACTTGCAAGTCGAGTATGATGATACCCTACAAAACATGATATGTGATTGAATCAGAGGAAATTTGAATGCATTGATTTTACATGAGAAAGGTGAATGCCCGAAGAAGGCATTTGAGTGTAAGGGCTCATCGCTGAAAAATGTGTTTGCGGACACAGAATTTTGGTACCATGCTAAGTGATCTTGTGTACTTGACTTTATGTCATTCAAAAATTAGGACGATAGGTAGGAGCCCGGGCTAAGTGATCTTGGGCTCTACCAGTTGGTCGAGACACCATGCTTTGTGGTCTTGAGTGTGTCTCCCTCACTTATACCCTAATCTTGATGGCAACCGTGGTTTGACAGTTGGTGTAAATTATGTAGGGTATTCCACCTAGCTCAGTTGCATTTCATTGTTGTTAAGAAACTATTGCATTACGCCCATGTGTTTTCAAATGATTTGATACGAAATTGCTTTATAATGGGTCTCAACTATATTTTGTAAAAATATTATGTTTTGTTTTGATATCTCTGCGTGCCAGTACTTTTGTGCTGACCCTCTCCCCTCTCCAATCTCTCAGGATCAGAAGCCCAGTCTAGGGGTCAAGAGAATCAGTAGATCTTTCAGACAGAGTTGTAGAGACAAGTGGTGAGCCTTCTATGTTTCGGAAGGTCTTATGTCCTGCCGTCCTTTTATCTTATATTACTCAGTCATTTGTTAAAGATTTTCGCAGACAGTTGTTTAGAGGTTGGCCGACAAACATTATGATCAGGTTGTACCTTGCAAAACATTGATTAGTTGTATGCAAGGGTTCGACTTACTTTTCCGCTGCTCCTTTGAGTTGCTATGCATAAGTTTGCTATGTAAAATGTTTCCCAGATTATCAATATCAAGTCACGTCCCTAGTAGTATCCATGAGCACATTCGTGGTGGTGTATATGACCGGGCAGTAGGGGAACACAACCATATAGAGTCAAATTGTTTGCCTTCTCATGTATGAATATTACAATGTGTCCAAAGTATTGTTGCAAGGTCTATCAAGAATTCCAGAAACGTGAGGAAGTTCTTTTTTTATGTTCATCCATGGGCTTTTGACAATGTTGTTGTTGGTGCAAGGTTTTACAACTCGAACCTTGAGGACAAGGTTGTTATTGGGCCAGAGGTACTGTTATGAATGGGCCTAGACCCATATTGGCAAAACAACCCAAGATCAAATTAAGTGGCTATGTGTGGGATCCGAGTTGATAAATAGAACTTGTGGTAGCAAAATAGGTTATGAAAATTGTGATAATTATTTAGGCAAAAGCTTTGCTTTTCATCCCCAATTCTCTCTAGTCCCCTCATCCCCTTCTACTATAGTTCCTCTTCTCCATATTGTAATTTTCCCTTTCCATATTAATCAAAGTTTATTAGTTCCGTTCACTCTGTGTATTGATTGTCGATTTCAGAATTTGGTATCGCTACATTGTGATTTTTATTTCAGAGGTTTTAATTTGTGTAACCGATTTATGTATTTTCAGGTTTGCGATTTTATTGTCTGACCTAGAAAGTTCGATCTATTTCTCTTTTATAGTCATAATTGTTGTTATAATTATGGTAGCTGTAAGTATATGCCAGTTCATAAAATTTTAAAAACATATCCAATTTTAAAAATCTTTAAATATGCCTCAGTAAAATTTGTAGGAAATGATCTAGAAAACTAAATTTGCAAATGATCTCGAAAACTAAATTTAAGTTATATAGGAACAAGTCTTTTATTTGGTAGATAATGTCGGTGAAGCTACCGTTAATCTACAAACTTAGAAGTAGACAACAATTTGAAGAAACGACCTTAAATCTTAGTCTACTTACCCGTAATGGTAATTGTTACTCAATCATACATATCTAATTCCTTATTTTCAGCTAAAATAATGAAACTATTACAGTGTCAATAACTTAATATAGAGTGGATGTATTCAATTCCTTATTATTTTTATTTTTGCTTCTTTCTTCTTCCTTTTTTTTCCTTTCTCCCTTTCACGAAGTCTTAAATTTTAATATTTGATGTTCGTCCCTAAAATAGGCACTGTCATTGTTTCCTACTCTTACAGGAGTTGTTTACATTGTGGATATGTAATTTTTAAAGATAGTCAAACATGTACACCAAACTTAATTATTGTCAACGAGAAGACCAAACTTATCAGAATGAGAATGAGAATGTAGATTATACATAAGTTAATGTTGCACAAAGGAAAGGGATCCTTTACTGCTCTTTTTCCTTGATCTTTGTTGTTTTAGACCTTTCTTCATTTAAGTCAAGTTCAAGATAAATTTTCTTTTGGTTGAGATCGAATGTGTAATTTAAAAGTTAAGGTTTCAAGATTTTTTAAATAAAGAATTGGTGCTTAACATAACACTACAAATAAATAGAGTTTTGAACCACTACAAAAATAAGACCGTAAATTTTAACTAATAGTTTTGGCCTTAATAATATATTTTTTTAGCTTGATATTTTATTGAAAAAATTACAGAAACTAGCATCCTTAAGACTATAATTACAATAAATAGCAACCTTTTTTAAGAATTACAACTTATAGCAAAAGTAGTAATATTTTACTCACTTTATAGTAATGGAAGAATATGTATTTTTCAGTTGTACATATGTATTTATGAGTAATACATATATATTTGTATATGTATTTATATAGCAACATTTTACTTAAATACAAAATACAATTTGCTACTTTTCGCAATTATGAAACTGTTGCTATAAAAGTTATAATTAAGGTTAAAGAGTTGTTATTTCTGAAACTGAATTCTATAGTTGATATAATCTTGAACTATATATCTTATATTGAATTGAATACTATAGTTTCAAAGTGAATATTGTATTTTAAGATTAAATAATATATATGATTTTTAATATTGAAGATAAATTTTAAGAAAATATTTTTAGTGTTATTTTCTGTTGGATAGTACTAATTAGGATAGATTATCAAAATCTCCCTTATTGGAAGTACATTTATGTTTTCCCCAAAAGTAAATAGAGTAAACTTAGGAAAAATAAAAATAAATAGAAGATGGATTTAAGGAAAAATATATATAGTGTTACATTTTATTGAATAGTGCTAATTAAGATAGATTATATCTCTATTATTGGTAGTGTATTTATATTTTTTTCTCCAAAATTAAATAGAAAGGCAGATTTTAAGAAAAATAATATATAGTGTTGTTTTTTGTAGGATGGTGTTAATTAGGACAAATTATGAAAGTCTCTTTACTTGGCATCGTATTTATGTTTTTTTTTTCAAAAATAAATAGAACCAACTTATAAATAAACTCAACATAAAATCATTCAAATCACCAACAGATGAAGAAATCAGTACTTTCCAAAGGTATAGGTTTCTTTCTACTATGTATTTTTTAATTTTCCTTAACAACAACAGTGTTTAGGCCAATTTGATACAATTTTATATGCAGAATAAAGATTGTATGTGGTGCGTCGTCAAAGAAAACAAAGTTGATGGAGATTGTTGATCAACTAGATCTAGTGAGATCAGGGTGTATCAATTGATTTCAATTACTAACATTTGTTGTTGATAGGAATTAGATTCTATGAATGTTTTGTTGCTATGGATAAAAGGTGTTTTCCCCCTATTCATTTACTTCAATTGCTTAAAGTGATTTGGAGCTAGGGTCTGTTTAATTTGAGGGAATAATGAATTTACGGAAAATAAATGAGTTTTCTTACTTATTTTTCAATATTTGGTAGCAAACAAAATACAATATCACCTCAAAATAATTTATATGTAATCTTGCAAATGTATAACCCGTGCATTTTGAAAAATTATTTAAAGGTATTAGACAAAACATTTGCTAGCCTGGTCACATTATCTTGGTTAGATTGAGATAGGACCATTTGTGATGCCTCCTTCGTAGTAAGAAATTTATCAACCCGGTAAAAAAATATTTTAAGAGTCATCACTTACTTTCTTCCTAAACTTTTTTTTTTTTGAATATATTTTCTCGAATGGTGTCATACGTCAAATCATCTCGCAAAAATCATAATCATGCCAAAAATTGTTTTGACATAGCTTTTGAATTGTGTCGTTTAATCTTGCTAAAGATACTGAGTTTATACCTTAAAAATGTTAGAAAACAAGACAAATTTAAGCCTTTTACACAAGTTTTATACCTTCACTGAAACTTCAAAAGCATGTTGGAAATTGAATAAAGTAGTTGGCTCGTCTGTTGCTCTCTCTTAACACCACTTGAAATTTTCTAAATTTTATTAAGCCATTTGTTTAATGTAGTAGATAGAATAAATCAAGAAATTTCCATGTTTATCCTTTTTAAACTCTAAGTTGAAATTGTAGAAGATTTGAATACTTTAAAAAAAAAAATTCTGACAGTTCTTGTCGGCCTACTAGGCCATGACAATTCACTTTCAAGAGGACATACTTACGAACATACTCAGTAGGTTACTTGTGCAGTCTCTTCTTCGATTCAAAAGTGTTTCTAAATCATGGAAAACAATGATCGATGAAGCATATTTTAGGAAGAAGCATCTCAATCATGCCAAGAATGACAAAATTCACAAAATTCTCTTTTATCAACTGCACCCTATGGAAGATATATTTTCCATTTATTATTGTCCTTTGTCATCGGCTACACTTGCTGAGGATGAACGAGAACTGGATTTCCCTTTAAGTGTTGAACCACGGTTTTGCCAAGTCTATTGTTGTTGTGATGGCTTGGTTATTATCATGGTGTATGATAATTTATCTGAACGCCACAAACTTTTGCTATGAAATCCCTCCACGCGAGAATCCATCGTACTTCCCACACCAAAATTATCATTGCAGGGTATTTCTTGTTTGGGAATGAGTTTCGACTCAAATACTGGTGATTATAAGATCTTAAGATTCTCGAGAACCAAAACCAAGGTCACAAATCACGAGGTAAAATACTGGCGCTTGAAAGTGGTTTCTGGAGAAAAATTGATGAACATCCTGATGTCGTTCAATATATTATGCTTGGTATGCATTCTTTGGCATATACACATGGGGCATTTCATTGGTTTGGTTTTTCAAGAAATTATTTTGTGGTTTCATTCAATATATCCCATGAAGTATATGGAGAGATACCATTGCCAGAGATAATAAGCATGAGCTAAATTGATATTGGCATTTAAGAATTGGAAGGAATGCTTTGTGCTTATTCTAATGTGCATCATCAAGGGAAGAACACTTTTATGTTATGTGTGATGAAAGATTATGGTGTCCAGGAATCTTTGAATGCATTATTTTGCATAGCAGATCCCAATATTGATATACCTGTACCGAAATATAGGTTTGAAATTGGGGAAGTGTTATTCTGGTGCATATATTATGGACACACAGAATGCATATTGGACACAGAGAGGTCCCTCTACAGTATTGCCCCGAGGTCTACGTCAGAATGGATTCGTTTTTATGGAGAGCTTGATCTCTCCAAGATTGCTTACTTAGTATTTGATTTTATATGATCAAGGCACTTCTTCAGTTTCTATTATCATGTTAAAAACCTCTGATTTTTATTAGTTTATAATAGCTCACAAACTTTATGGTTCCAGATTGTATTTGTCAGAGCTTTGTTATTTCATGTATTCAGCGTAAGAACATTACCCATTTCTTGTCAAATTTCTTATACTCATTGTTGCGAGTAAGGCTCTATTTACTACTCAGATGTATCTTATAGGTTTGTAGCATGTTCAAATGAGAAAATTAACATCAAAGATCCAAGAGGCACCAAACCAGCTCATGTATGCAGATTGATGGTAAAGCTTTTTGTTTTTCATCATGATTTCATGAACTAATGGACTCTCTATTTTTTATTCTCATAAATGAATATTCTACTTTGAAATGTATATTTTATATTGTTACTAGAGGTGCATGGCCCGTGTCAGCACGAACCCAACACTATAGACATTTTTTAGCACCAAAATTCGATATAGATGAGATACAAACATAAATGTACATTGATTTAAAATGATAACTTTTTAAAAAATAATTATTTGATGGTACTCGCTAAGGAGTGACGTTTTATAAGATAGTTTTTCACATGATAAGAAAGTGTGATATGTCGTGTAGTCGGACTATTTTAATTGTTTGATGATAAGATTGAGATTTGTTACAAAATTTTGAAAAAAAGATGTAGAACTAATATTCATTGGATTATTTTATACAAAACCTGAAACAAAAGATACTTCAATTAACAACAAAGTCTTGGATCATCTTCTCAAATGCAGATATTGAAATGTTTTGAACCACTACTAAGTTAAGAAATTCTTATAGATGGGTGCATAATATTATCAGATCTAGATATTCAAATATAAAAATAGTTAGAATTGAGATGGCAGCGCGAAAAACATTTTCAAGATTAACTATTGTGATTTATAATACTTTTTATGTAATTTTTAATGATATATGTTATACCCTCTGTCTCAATTTATGTGGTATTGATACAATTTTTTAGAGTTAACTAAATTTTTTTACATTTTTTTAAAATACTTTAAATTATTAATTGTTGTGATTTCTAGTACTTTTTGTTCTGTTTCATTTACATGTATAACGCCCCCAGATCCCATCCCAAGACGTCACACGGTGCTTATGGACCCGAAGGAACACAAACTAACCCTTTTCTGATATTTGTACCTATACACTGCCTAATATTTGAAAAAAAAATACGAACACTTGCAATAAGGTTCAACACATCTATACATACTGAAAACTGAATACTAATACATCCGTCTGAAAAGCCTTAACTGTCTGAACTGTGGAGTTGATGGGACATGTCCCCAACCAACTTTGTCAACAAAAAATAAACAAAGTCTGAAACAATATTAGTAAATTGAGACTCGTCCTTGAAAGAAGAGGACTCACTGCTACTGCTGCTGACTGGGACCAAATTACTGAGGATAAACTAGATCCCGTGCCTTTGAACCTATGGTGTCAAATAAAACATCATAGCACAAATGCGTCAGTATAAAAATATACTGAGTATGTAGACGGTGTAGGCTAATGGAAGGGTTGATGCATGCACAATATCTAAACTGAATAATCATGAAAATGCCACATGAGAAGACATACATAAATGCACAGAACATGAATACAATTATTGCAACTCTAGATACCAAAACTCAAATACCACTTTACTGCAGACTGAACTTACTACTCACACTGAGATATTGAATCACTGACTCATCTGATTCTGATAACTGAGGATCTGGATGTGCTTACATCAGTGACTGAATTCTTGGACTTACTTCTTTTAACTGACAGGATTGGTGATCAACCTTTCTAACAGATGATTTCGGAAGCTTTATCAATGATAAGAAATATGATTATATCTTAATCTGACAACAAGAATACTCAATAGAAAATTGATACTGTGATCAAGCCTGTCTGATAGCATATATCTGAATATAATATAAAATAATTGTATGTGAGACCAAGTCTATCTGATGGGATGGCCCATAAATAAATGGAACTATCTGAGTTCCTCACAATGATAGATTATTGTATCTGAAAGTACTAATTTTTGAAGACTGATTCTGAAACTGTGAAGACTGATTCTGAAATTGAGATTGAATCTAAAACTAAAACTGTGGGAAGTAGTCACTTAACTAACATGCCCCAACGTAACACATGTTGGGTCCAACCTGTGCCCCAATCGGAAGGATGTCATTATCACGCCACTGGTAAAGACAACTCTACTTGACCCTCATCTAGTAGGTCATTATATGAGAATGCTGGAGCCCTCATCTAGCAGTTCAAGCCACCTCATCTACCCTCATATAGCAGGTATGATGTCTCTCATCCACCCTCAACTAACAGGTGTGATGTCTCAACCTACGCTGGCTACGTAGTTCTGGGGAACAAGGATTGCTTCTAAGAATCACACCCTCTACTAGTAGGTGAGTTCCCATCCTTGAGCCCGCTCGGTGGTAGTTTCTACTCCCAACTGAAAAACTAAGAACTGAATTCTCAACTGAACACTGGCTGAACTGAATCTGACACTGATCATATTACTCAAAAGGTCTGACTAAGTTATGCTGAGATCACTTGGTTTCGTATCTGACGGAAAAGATATCGAATCATGGTATCTGACAGATGATATAGAGCATGAATATATTACTCGAATTGCTTCTGAGATTAGGATTGAATCACTTGAATACTATTAGAACTGAGCTGATTACAAGTCTGAGGCTAGATTACTAGCGATATAGAGATTACGTAGATAACTGAGATTATTGATCTTTATTAAGCTTCACAGTTGTCTGAGGCTACACAGTTCTATAGTTCACTGAGTACTAAGAATCATGGCTCGATTGGAATTATCAAGAAACTGACATGGGCTCTAGACAACAACTTTATTTTCAGGTATAAATACCCCCAGGGCTCGATAACATAAAAGTAAGACATAATCATTCTTCATCACAAATAATTCATGCATCATCACGGTCATCCATTCATTACTACAATCATTCATTCATCATTACAAGTATTCATTCATCATTACAATCATTCATGTATCATCACAATCGTTAAAGCATCACTTCAAGTAGTTGGGCATCATAGCATACTTTCCCTCTCAAGATCCTTAGGACATCGCATTGAGCATGTAGGAAACATAGACCTCTATTCATCAACACAGCCGCAAAAGGGTCACTCCAAACATGATAGCATAGGGAAGACATGCTTTTAGATTATACCCCATTCAACGAGTTCTTACATCAAGTAGTTCATACCTATATCGGTCTTTTCATGTATTTCGATATCACTTGATTTGGGGGAAACTTCATACTAACACTTCACTATGTACTTGCTAACCACTTGACATGTATTAAAAGATTAGCATATATCAAAGAGCATAAAATCGAAAAATTTTCAACCATCATATCTCGACTTGTTCACTAGGGTCTTTCAACAACAACTAGACACGACCGATTTTACACCTACTTGAGGATTTCATGCTATCTTGGCACATTTCACTCACTAAGGCATTTTATCAAACACTAAGCATGCATGGACTAGCTCACAATTTGGGGTTTCCTATTCAACATACTATAGTGGCCCTTATGCTTCACCTAAGCTATTTATCATACTTATGGGGAACGTTCTTCACTTATTCAACCATTTTTACACCCAAAAGTCATGAACACATCACATGGAAAAACAACTTCAAGAGGGTCTATCACAAACATCACATGAATTCCACATACTAGGGTTAAAGCTCATAAATTTTGTAGGAAATCATAAATCAAAACTCAACAACACATTAAATATCCATTTCAACTCATAAAAATAATTTACAACTCATAAACATAAAAATCTTTTAGTTTTAAAAAGAGTTCTTGAGCTTCTTGGATGAAAGAGACCTAAGAATCAACATCTACATACCATAACCTTTGAAATTGGATAAACTTTATTTCTTGAAACTTTATCCACACTTGAAATAAATAAATTCTTGAAGCCCACACTATGAGAAACTTGATTTTGAAGAAATCTTGAAGAATTTATTGATGAATTTTAGAAGATTAGTGTTCTTGAATGAAACCGTAGATATTCTTGAGAGAATTGAAAAAGAAAATGATGAAATTAGGGTTTCAATGAGGGTTACTTATATTTATAAATGCTCAAAAAAGGTGTGAAATGACCAAAATACCCTTGCAGAAACATCCTTGAATTGCTGGAAAAATACACTTGACGCCATCCGTAACAGACCTTTAGGTCCATGATAGGCCGTCACAAATGGTCGTCACAAAAGGAGTCCAAATTCTTGATTTTTTGTCCAGGGCTGACTACGTCATCAGAAATGTTGTCATAATGTGACGACTTCGTCAAAAAGGTCGTCAGAAACGTGATAACCCATCAGAAACGTCGTCACCGTTTTCCAGCTTGACATGCTGGAGTAAAATGTGCATAACTCTTTGCCCCAATATCGGATTTAGGAGAAATTGGTACTGTTGGAAATATAATTAAAAGATCTTTCATTTGATATATCGAAAGACACCCAGTTCTTCATATACAACGAGTTATAGTCGATTTAAGTTGACCCAAATTTTGACGGTCACTAAAACTTGATCAATAGGAAAGTTTTCAGGTCTTTCATGAACTAGGGCACCTCTATGATCTTAATTCATGCTCAAATATATTCCCACATGATTCAAAGTATTACATACTTGGGAGGATATTTCTGAAATATTTTGACTCGGATTTTCGCTTTACTAAATACGCTCTAAGGCTCAGACTGAAAGAGGATTTTGCGGGGCATTACATTATCTCCCCCTTGAGAACATTCGTCCTCAAATGTATTTTGATAGACTTAGAATACGGATCAATAAAACTTACTCAAGAAATGGAAACATCTCAGATCAGGACCACGCAACTAGAACGACTAACATATAGAGTTCTCACACTGGGCATGCATATATGAGGCCTACTTCATAGTAAGCAATTTATCAACCTGGTAAAAAATTTCTTTTTAGAGTCATCACTTACTTTCTTCCTAGACTTTTTAAATTTTTGAATATATTTTCTCGAATGGTGTCATAAGTCATATCATCTCGGAAAAATCATAATCATGCCAAAAATTGTTTTGACATAGCTTTTGGATTTTGTCTTTTAATCTTGCTAAAGATACTAAGTTTCTACCTTAAAAATGTTAGAAAACAAGACAAATTTAAGACTTTTACACAAGTTTTATGCCTTCACTGAAACGTCAAAAACATATTGGAAATTGAATAAAGTACTTGGCTCGTCTGTTGCTCTCTTAGCACCACTTGAAATTTTCTAAATTTTATTAAGCCATTTCTTTAATGTAGTAAAGAGAATAAATCAAGAAATTTCCATGTTTATCCTTTTTAAACTCTATGTTGAAATTGTATAATATTTGAATACTTTAGAAAAAAAAGTTTCCGACACACGTTCTTATCGGCCTACTAGGCCATACCAGTTCACTTTCAAGAGGACATATTTACGAACATACTCAGTAGGTTACCAGTGCAATCTCTTCTTCGATTCAAATGTGTTTCTAAACCATGGAAAACATTGATCGATGAAACGCATATTAGGAAGAAGCATCTCAATCATGCCAAGAATGACAAAATGCTGGTGATTATAAGATCCTTAGGATTCTCGAGAACCAAAACCAAGTCACAAATCAGGAGGTGAAATACTGGCGCTTAAAAGTGGTTCCTGGAGAAAAATTGATGAACATCCTGATGTCGTTCAATATATTATGCTTGGTATGCATTCTTTGGCATATACACATGGGGCATTTCATTGGTTTGGTTTTTCAAGAAATTATTTTGTGGTTTCATTCAATATATCCAACGAAGTGAATGGAGAGATGCCATTGCCAGAGATAATAAGCAAGAGCTACATTGATATTGGCGTTTCAGAATTGGAAGGACTGCTTTGTGCTTATTCTAATGTGCATCATCAGGGGAAGAACACTTTTTATGTTTTGGGTGATGAAAGATTATGGTGTCCAGGAATCTTGGAATGCATTATTTTGCATAGCAGATCCCAATATTGATATACCTGTACCGAAATATAGGTTTGAAAATGGGGAAATGTTATTCTGGTGCATATATTATGGACACACAGAATGCATATTGGACACAGAGAGGTCCCTCTACAGTATTGCCCCGAGGTCTACGTCAGAATGGATTCGTTTTTATGGAGAGCTTGATCTCTCCAAGATTGCTTACTTAGTATTTGATTTTATATGATCAAGGCACTTCTTCAGTTTGTGTTATCATGTTTAAAACCTCTGATTTTTATTAGTTTATCCATCGCTCGCAAACTCTATGGTTTCAGATTGTATTTATCAGAGCTTTGTTATCTCATGTATTTCATGGTAAAGCTTTTTGTTTTTTGTCATGATTTCATGATCTAATGGACTAATGGACTCTATTTTTTTTTTTCATAAATGAATATTCTATGTCGAAATGTAGATTTTATATTGCTACTAGAGGTGCATGGCCCGTGTCAGCACGGACTTAAAACTATAGACATTTTTTAGCACCAAAATTCAATATAGATGAGATACAAACATAAATGTACATTGATTGAAAATGATAACTTTTTATATAATAACTATTTGACGGTACTCGCTAAGAAGTGAAAATTTATAAGATAATTTTTTCACATAATAATAAAATGTGATATGACGTGTAGTCGGGCTATTTTAAATGTTTGATGATAAGATTGAAACTTGTTACAAAATATAGAAAAAAATGTAGAACTAATATTCATAGGATTATTTTATACAAAAACTGGAACAAAAGATACTTCGATTAACAACAAAGTCTTGTATCATCTTCTAAAAGGCAAAACACTTATAAATACAGATATTAAAATGTTTTAAACCACTACTAAGTTAATAAATTCTTATAGATGGGTACACAATATTATCAGATCTAGATATTCAAATATAACAATAGTTAGAATTGAGATGGCAGCGCAAAAAACATTTTCAATATTAACTATTGTGATTTATAATACTTTTTAGGTAATTTTTAAATGACATATGTTATACCCTCTGTCTCAATTTATGTGGTATTGATACAATTTTTGAGAGTTAACTAAAATTTTTACATATTTTTAAAATACTTTAAATTATTAATTGTTGTGATTTCTAGTACTTTTTCTTCTGTTCCAATTTACGTGACAGCAATAAAATTTAGAGAGTCAACCAAATTTTTTTTTATGTCTTTTTAATTACTTTAAATTTTTAATTATTATGATTTATAATACCTTTACGTAATTTTCAAATATATAATAGATTAAAATTGAAATTAAAATAAACAAATATAAAAGGAAGTATCTAAGTAGGCAACACAAACAAACATGTCGACCTGCTACCTGCTTATCATTTTATGTCTATTTTATAATTTTTATTAAAAATCATTAATTTTTTAATACTTAGATGATTAATTAAGAACTGTATTAATAAAATTACAATTGAAGCAACTGAAATAGACATGTCATAAATGTGTATTTTTCTTTTTTAATTAAATATTATTATTATTTTAATACATAAATGACCTACAATAATTAATTAGGAGTGATACAGTAAAATCAAGTTTGAAGGATGCCAACTTCATTTAAAGCATCAAGATTTAATTTATCTTTTGTTGATTTTATCATTTTATTAAATATTATTAATTTTTTAATACTTAAATGACTCATCATAATTAATTAGGAGCGATATTTAGTAAAATTATGGTTGAACCAGCTGCAACAAATATGTCATAAACGCATATTTTTCTTCTTTTAATTAAATACTATTAATATGCTAATACATAAATGACTTATAATAATTAATTAAGGGTGATACAGTAAAATCATGGTGCAACTCTTGAAGCAGCCATGTCGAAACCAATGTTTTAATTAAATATTATGAGTTTTTTAATACATAAATGGCTTATAATAATTAATTAGGGGCGATACGATAAAATCACGGTTGAAGGAGGTTAACTTAATTTAATACATCAAAAGTTAATTTATCATTTTATGTTTATTTTATTTTTATTAAACTCCCACATCCAAAAGGTTAAGGTGGCGGAGATGCGAATGCTGCGATAGATGTCTGGACATATCAGGAAAGATAGGGTGAGGAATGAGATTATTTGGGAGAAGGTGGGAGTTGCCTCAGTGGAGGATAAGTTGCGAGAAGTGAGGCTACGTTGGTTCGGGTATATGATGAGGAGGGGCCCTGAAGCTCCAGTGCAGAGGTGTGAGACTCTCGCCATGGATAGTTTTAGGTAGGCTAGAGGTAGACCGAAGAAATATTGGAGGGGGTGATTAGGCATGTGACGAAGCAATTACAGTTTATAGAGGACATGACCCTTGATAGGAAGGTGTGGAGGACGCGGATTAAGGTAGAAGGTCAGGGGTGGGAGCGCGGCGGTAGTAATAAAGGAGTGCTCCTTTGGGTCTGGAGTTTCTAGTTAGTAGTGTTAGAGCTGTAGTTTTTGGGGTTAGTGATGTTGGCTCTTATGTATCCCGTACTAGTTTATTATCCACTTATCTTTTGTATTTGTTATACTGTTAGTTTGTTTCATGTACCATACTAGTTTGTATCCGCTTACTTTTTCTATTTGATACACTATTATTGGTCCTAAGCTGGGGGTCTATCGAAAACAGCCTCTCTACTTCTCTTGAGGTAGTGATATGGTCTACGTATACTCTATTTTCCCCAGACCCCACTGGGTGAGAATACACTGGGTATGTTGTTGTTGGTGGTGGTGTATTATTAAATGTTTAACACTTAGATGACTTATAATAATTAATTATAAGCGATATTTAGCAAAATTATGGTTGAAACAGCTACAACAGACATGCCATCTATTTTTTAATTAAATTTTATTATTTTTTTAATACATAAATGACTTATAATAATTAATTAGGAATGATATAGTAAAATCAGGGTTAAAGCAGTTGAAACAAACTTGATAAATACCTATTTTTTAATTAAATATTATTAATTCTAATATGTAAATGACTTATAATAATTAATTAAGGGTAATATAGTAACAATATTATTAATTATAATATATAAATGACTTATAATAATTAATTAGGGGTAATATGGTAAATCACGGATCAATTAGGGATAATAAAGTAAACAATGAAGCCGCTGGTCGAAACCAGCACTTCTATTATATAGAAATATAAAGTGCAGTTTATTTATTTTATTTAGTGTTATCAACAAAGCCAAATTAAAGTTCTTAAAAGATGATATCAATTGAGAAGCACTTATTTATTAGATTAAGTTTCCTTAATTTTTCAAATGTCATCCAACCAGGATGCATTCATTTCTCTATCATCATCACATGGATCATGACTTCTTATTAGAGGTCTAGGTCATTAAATCGGATCCATAAAAAAATTTGACACATTAAAAAACATCCAATCACATCCAACCCACTTTTTCCTAACCCGATCCACCCTTGTGTACCTTTCCCAAGCAACTAATATCTACCATTAATGTATTTATGAACTAGATATCGTATTATTGAATTGCATACTATAGCTTCAAAATGAATATTATATTTTAAAAATAACATACTATAACTTTTAATAATGAAGACGGATTTAATTAAAATAATATATATTTTTATTTTTGTTGGATTGTACTAGATAGGATAGATTATTATGAAAATCAATAGTGTACATATATTTGTGCCAAAAATAAATAGAACAAACTTATAAATAAGGAAAATAAATGGAAAATAAATTCTAAAAATAATAATATATAGTGTTATTTTTTATTTGATAATACTAATTAGTACTAGTTTATGAAAATCTCTCTTACTGAGGTGACCCTATTTAAGAAAGCATTAAGAATCCATTGACTCTCTAGGAATTCACATCATAACATTTATATATCCAGACTACATGATAGTGTATTTTTGTTTTCTCCAAAATTAAACAGCACCAACTTATAAATAAGGAAAATAAATAGAAGATGAGCTTACAGAAAAATGATATGTGGCGTTATTTTTTATTGAATAGTACTAATTAGGATAGATAATGAAAATTTCTCTTATCGAGGCGACCCTATTAAAGAGAGCACCAAGATAGAAGAATACTTCAACTCTCTTGGAATTCATGACATTTTATATATATATACTCAGACTGACATGGTAGTGTATTTATGGTTTCTCTTAAAATAAATAGAACCAACTTATAAATAAGGAAAATAAATAGAACCAACTTATAAATAAGGAAAATAAATACAAGACAAATTTTAAGGAAAATAATATATAGTGTTATTTTTTGTTGGATAGTAAAATTAGGATAGATTATAAAAGTCTATCTTATTGGTAGCATATTTATGTTTTTCCAAAAATAAATAGAAACGACTTAAAATTAAGGAAAATAAATAGAAGGTTGATTTTATGTAAAATAACATATAGTGTTATTTTTTGTTGGATATTTCTAATTCGGATAGATGATGAAAATTTCTCTTATTGGTAATAGAACCAAGTCACCAACTTATAATAAGGGAAATAAATAGAAGATGGATATTAAGAAAATAATAAACAGTGTTATATTTGTTGGATAGTACTTATAAAGATAGATTAGGAAATTCTCTTTTATTGGTGGTGTGTTTATGTATTTTCTCAAAAATAAATAGAACCAACTTATAAATACATCCTACATACAAGCATTCAAATCACCAAACATAAAAGAAATAAGTACTTTCCAATCAAATTCTCAAAGGTATTTGTTTTTTGCTATGTGTGTTGTAATTTCTTCCACAACAACAATGCTTGAGCCGATTTTATACAATTTATATGCAGGACAAAGAAAGCAAAGCCGGCAGATATGGTTGAAATAAATCAGGTGAGTTCAAGGTGTACCAATTATGTTCATTTATTATTGGTTCTTAGATTCTACGTATGTTTTGTTGCTATGGACATAAAGTCATGTCTTTTTCCCTAATTAATATACTTCAATTGTTAAAAGTGTTTTAGACCTAGAATGTGTTTAGTAAGAAGGGAAATATTTTCTTGAAAAATATGTAGGCTTCTGGCTTATTTTCAAGTTTTGGTAGGTGTTGAGACCAAATCAGATTCTAATAAGTAGTTCAAGGTGTTAATAAAGTTAGTAGGAAGTTAGCTCACAAGTTAGTTATAAGTTCACAAAGTTAGTTAGTAACTAACCTACTCTAACCAACTAACTACTATATATACCTATATATCACTCTGTATCACAATGAAAAAAGATAATACATGATCAACCATTACACATTCTCTACTTGTTGCTTCTTCTTCTCTTCTCTTAATTCTTGCATATTACAGATTTTACATTGAAGAATTTGTAGAATTGTTCATGGTATCGGAGCAGGGGACATTCA
This sequence comes from Capsicum baccatum var. pendulum, assembly GCA_030864225.1. Lineage (NCBI taxonomy): Eukaryota > Viridiplantae > Streptophyta > Magnoliopsida > Solanales > Solanaceae > Capsicum > Capsicum baccatum. Next base: position 251,545,320 of record CM061561.1, on the reverse strand, counting down.
TTCCTGCATATCTCTACAATCTCTTCAATTACTACTACAAATCTCTAATTCTGGTTCAATCTTGATCAAATTCTCTAATTTACAATGATTGACTCAAGTGGAGATAAATAAAATCCATCACGAAATGGATCAATGCCTCCAGGTTAAGCATCAAATCAAGAAGTTCCTGTCAATTGTTGGTCCATCCTAGGGTTTCCAGCTTCAACACCTTTTGATGTTAACCATCCTGTATTTCTATATACCTCTAGTGTAAGTGGTCTGACTATCATTTCCTTTCAGTTAAATGGTAGTGAGAATTATGTAATCTGGAGTAAGGCCATGAGAATTTTAATTAAACGGTAGTGAGAATTATGTAATCTGGAGTAAGGCCATAAGAATTGCATTTCTAGGGAGAAACAAGTTAGGTGTATTGGATGGGACATTAAAGAAGGAAATGTTTTCTGTAGAACTGTGGAACGAGTGGGAAAGGGTCAATGTTGTGGTATTATCCTGGTTGATGAAAGTTGTTTCTAGTAAGTTAGTTAGTGGTGTAGTCTATGCCAATGCTTGTGATATCTGGAATGATGTTAGAGATATATTTCATAAAATTGATGGTGAAAGAACATTAAATATTCACCAAGAAATTTCTTCTTTAACGTAAGGAACACAGTCAGTTTCTTGTTATTTCTCCAAACTGAAAGCTATTTAGGATGAGTTTGAGTCTGTAGTGCCTTTCCCTGCATGTGGGTGTGAAACTGCTAAAAATTATCAATTATATGCTCACATAATTAAGCTATATCAGTTCTTAATGGGTCTTAATGATACATATGCACAAGCAAGGAGCCAGATACTGCTTATGATTCCCTTACCATCAATCACCCAAGCTTATTCAATGATCATGAGTGATGGAAATTAGAAAAGTGCTTCTTAGACTATAAGCAATGTAGGGTTGTTAGGTGTTTCACCTGGTATTCAAGATTCAGCTGTCATGTACTCAAGATTCTCTAGTCAGAAAGAGAAGAGGTTCTTTAATCAAAACGACAATCCCAATGCTACTTGTGAATATTGTAAACTAAAGGGACATTTTCGAAGAGACTGCTATAAGCTCATAGGCTATCCACCTGGACATCCTAAACAGAATGAACAGTAGGGTTCAGAAGTGAAAGATAATGAGTACCACAGGTACATTGATCATTAAAACAAACAAAGGAGAATAGGTGCTGGTCCTAGGACTCATAATGTCATAACTTAAGAATGGGAACACAATCAAGCTGCTGCACACAAAGAGAATAGTGCTGCTATTCACACATAGAGACAATCAACACATATACATGGTACAACAAAATTCAAACTCTAGTTCAAAGAGTTATTTTGCAGCTCAAGACTATGCACCACCACCTAGGTTCACTAATGAGCAATATGACCAGATTTGCGAAATGTTGGAACAAAACCAAGGCAACACCTCCTTAGTAAATCCAGTAAGCATGACAGGTACCAACTATTCTCTGATGATAAATAATGATCCACATTACTGGATCATTGACACATGGGCTACTAACCATATGATTTCTGTTATTGACTTACTAAATAAAGATTCTGTGATAAAATCCAGTACACCTAGACAAGTTCACTTACCTGATGGTGGAACTTCTCTAGTCACACACACAGACACAAGTAATATTTCTAATAGAAGCACCTTAACAGATATATTGCATGTACCTCAATTCAAGTATAACTTGTTATCGGTATCTCAGGCCATAAGACAGTTACAATGTTCAGCTATATTCCTAACTTTTGCTTGTTTTAGGATCTCTACAATGGGAAGGTGAAGGAGATTGGCAAAGAAAAAGTAGGTCTCTACTTCCTAATCAATCAAAAACTACCTAGAATGCAGGATGGTGGATTTGGTTTATCATCAAGTGATAAATTGATAGCTAATTACACAAACAAAAAATCTATACTTTTATGGCATGTTAGACTTGGTCATGTACCATCTAGGAATATGTTGAAACTATTTCCTAATCAAAGTCAGTTTGTACAAAGAGTTCTAGAAAACTGCAGTGTATGTCCTTGTGCTAGACAATCAAGAACAAGTTTTCCTTCAAGTACATCTACTAGTTCTAATATGTGTAAGCTAATTTGTATGGACCTTTGGGGGCTTTATAAAGTATCTACTTGTGATAGTTATAAATTATTTCTCACTATTGTTGATGATCATTTTAGATTTACTTGGATATTTCTCTTGAGATTAAAATCTGATGTAGTAGTAGTCATTAAAATTTTTCTGGCTTATTTTCAAACTCTGTTCAATACCTGTGTTAGACAGTAAGAACTGACAATGGTACTGAATTTGTAAACACTATATGTACTGATTTGTTCACTAATTTAGGAATTGTTCATCAAAAATCTTGCTGTTACACACCTCATCAAAATGGCATTGCTGATAGAAAATATAGGCATATCCTAGAAATCACAAGAGCTATAAGATTTTAAGCTAAAATCCCTCTTAAATTTTGGGGTTACTGTGTAAAGGCTGCTTTATACATAATTAACAGGCTTCCATCTACTGTACTTAATGGTATATCTCCTTTTGCAAAATTATACAACAAAAAACCATCACTGACTCACTAAAGAACAATGGGATGCTTATGTCATGCCAAAGTAGTCCAAGAAACTGACAAGTTACTGTCTAGGTCTAAACAGTCTGTCCTTATGGGTTACTCAGAAACCCAAAAGGGCTATGTTCTTTATGATCTAACTAAAAAAACATTCTTTGTTAATAGGTATGTTATATTTAGAGAGAATGCATTTCCATTTGAGCATGATGGCAAGCACAATACATATCTATTTAAGAACTCATCACAACATCTTATAGAAGACTCTACAGAGGCATTTCCTGCTGCAATGCCTAATTACTTATAGATTACTCACTCCAATACAACTGAAATACATGCACCAGCTGATGAACATGTACCTACACAAGAAACTAGAGGAGCACCTGATCAAGCTGTTATTGCACTTGTACAAGCAACAAGAATATCTACCAGAGGGTCACATCGTCGTGCATAGATGAAAGACTTTACTTCTCTCAGTATTCATGATGATAAAACTTATGCACTATCCAAATACATCTCATATGATGTTTTATAATCTAAATACTAAGGCTTTTTTTCTGCATTCTCTGATATTATTGAACCTACTACTTTTGTAGAAGCTAGCAAGGATCCAAGGTGGGTTGAAGCCATAGAAACTGATATCAAAGAACTGGAAAACAACCACACCTGGACAATAGTACCATTACCTAAAGGGAAGAAACCAATTGGATGTAAATAGATCTTTGAAGTTAAATATCATGCATCTGGTGAAGTCGAAAGGTTTAAAGCAAGACTTGTTGCCAAAGGATATATTCAAACTGAGGGAATTGATTACCAAGAGACTTTTAGTCCAGTCGTCAAGATGGTCATGCTCAAGACTATTTTAGCTATAACTACAGCAAAACATTGGCACATCAATCAAATGGATGTGTACAATATATTTCTCCAAGGTGACCTATATGATGAGATCTATATGTAAGTCCCAGAAGGATTCAATAGTCATGGGAAGTGTAATCAAGTATGCAGACTCTTCACATCCTTGTATGGACTGAAGCAGGCACCAAGAGAGTGGAATGTTAAACTATTTGAGTACTTATCTTCTTGCAAATTTTTTCATAGCTAATATGATCATTCACTCTTTAAAAAAAGAACCAAGGATGGTATTACCATAGTCTTGGTATATGTGTATGATATTTTGATAATAGGTGATAATCTAAGTATGATTGAAAAGACCAAGAGTGAACTGCACAAAGTATTCAAAATAAAGGATCTTGGTGAGCTCAAATACTTTTTGGAAATTGAATTTGCTAGATCAAAAAAGGGTATTGTTATTCATCAAAGGAAGTAAACCTTAGAATTAATGTCAGAGACTGGACTTAGTGATGCTAAGCCTATAAATACACCAATGGATACAACTAAAAAGCTCACAACAGCTGAATATGATCATCATGTTAAAAGAGGAACATATAGTGTTTATGAAGAACTAATTGATCAAGGTGCTTATCAGAAAATTATAGGAAAACTTTTATATCTTACAGTCACTTGACCAGATATTTCCTATAGTATGCAGACACTAAGCGAATTCATGCAAAAATCAAAGGTATCTCACATGAATGCATCCCGAAGACTCATCAGATACATCAAAAACAAACTAGGACAAGGTATACTACTTTCCACCAACAAAAGAGATGTATTCATAGGCTACTGTGATGCAGATTGGGCTTCCTGTTCCATGAAAAGGAAATCAGTTACAGGATTTGCTATAAAATTGGGAGATTCCTTGGTCTCATGGAAGTGTAAGAAATAAACTACAATATCTAGAAGCTCAGCAGAAGCTGAGTATAAGAGCCTAGCCACTATAGTTGTAGAGTTGACATGGTTAGCTGGACTTATCAAAGACCTAGACATCCAACTACAAAAACCAATTTGTCTATACAGTGATAGTAAAGTTGCACTTCCAATAATTGCCAATCCAGTATTTCATGAAAGGACAAAACACATTGAAATAGATTGCCTCTTCATAAGAGATAAGATTCAGCATGGGATGGAAAAGACTATGCATATTCCTACTGCTTATCAGCCTGGAAACATATTAACCAAGATCCTGAATAGAGTTCAACATATGTATCTCACTTCCAAACTTGGTGTGTGTAACATCTTCATAACACCAAGTTTGAGAGGGAGTGTTGAGACCAAATCAGATTCTAATAAGTAGTTCAAGGCGTTAATATAGTTAGTAGGAAGTTTGCTCACAAGTTAGTTACAGGTTCACAAAGTTAGTTAGTAACTAACCTACTCTAACCAACTAACTAACTACTATATATACCTACATATTACTCTGTATCACAATGAAAAAATATAATACAAGATCAGCCATTACACATTCTCTACTTGTTGCTTCTTCTTCTCTTCTTTGAATTCTTGCATATTACAGATTCTACATTGAAGAATCTGTAGAATTCTTCAGTAGGTAAATAAAATAAGTAGGTACAGAACATTTGAGATGGGCCATTTTCTATGCCTCCTTCATAGTAAGCAATTTATCAACCCACCACATATTTTTTTTTCTAGAGTCATAACTTACTTTCGTCCCCTCATTTTTTTTAGAAAATATTTCTAAAATTGGGTCGTACGATAAAAATCATCATCATGCCTAAAATTGAGTTTCAATGTGAAAATGTTGAAGTCGATTAGAAAACAAGAAAGATTTATGACTTATACACCAATTTTATGTGTTCACTAAAATATCATACATGTTACGAATGCCTGCTTCTAAAATCTTATTTCTCCATTTGTTTGCTAATTGTAGATAGAAGAAATAAAAAAAATTCATGTTTATCTTTTTTAACTCTTGGTTGAAATTGCTTTACATTTGCAAACTTTAGAAACAAGTATCTATAGCTTTTTCTTTACTTATCTAGGCCATGCTTCATTTTGCAAGAGTACATACTTTTGAATATCCTCAGCAGACTACATGTGAAGTCTCTTCTTCATTTCAAATGTGTTTCAAAATTTTGGAAAACACTGATCCATGAACCATATTTTAGTATGAAGCATCTCATTCATGCCATGAATGACCAAAATTTTGCAGTGGACTAGTTTACTTGTTTGGGAATGAGTTTTGACACAACTTGTGGTGATTATAAGATCCTTAAGATTTCCCAGGAGAAATCACCTAGTGAAATTCTCGCATTGAAGAGTGGTTCTTGGAGAAAAATTGATGAACATCCTCGTGACAGTCTCAAAATGGTGAATGGTATACATTCTTTGGACTTTATACATGGGGCATTTCATTGGGTTAGTTTTACAAGAAATTATTAATTTGTGTTTTCATTTAATATTTCCCATGATATGTATGGGGAGATGCCATTCCCAAAGGAAGTATGGTTGTATAATGTTAATATTGGCATTTCGGTATTAGATGGAATGCTTTGCGCTTACTCTAATGGTATCGTTAAAGAAAGCACACTTTTTATGTTTGGGTGATGAAAGATTATGGTATCGAGGAATCTTGGAACACACTATTTTCTATAGTAGATCCTGATATTTGTATAGCCGTACAAAAATATAGGTTTTCACATGGGGAAGTGTTATTCTGGTGTGAACCTGTTGAGTATGCGGACAGTGAATTTAGGACACAGAGAACCTTTTATATTGCCTCGAGGTATCCTTCAGAATGGATTGGCTTTTACAGAGTGCTTGATCTCTCCAAACTTTCTTACTTAGTATTTACTTATGTATGATTGAGATACTTTTTCATTTTTAGGTTATCATTTTATCAACTCTTATTTTTATTAGCTTATCTATCGATCTCAAATATTTTTGTTTCAAATTATATTTACCAACGCATTGTTTATTTCATGTTTCCAGGGAAAGAACATGAGTCATTTCTTTTGCATGTTATTGCTCGTCTAGTCTTTTATATTAATTGTTGCAAGTAATACACTGTTTGTTACTCAATTGGAGATTAGTGAAAAATTTCTTAGCTGGATTGATAATTAACACGCTGAATTGATCAACTTCAAATATCAATTAATATAAACTAGTTGTGGAAGTACGTTTTTTAATCATGTTGGTAAGATTGGTTAGGTCCGATGCTTTTATAGGAATGGCCTTATCATTTATTTACAAGTCAATTAACGAATTGAAAACCTCTATGGTTACTTTTGCCACTATAGATATACACAGAATCCCCACTAACTACATGTTCAATTTAAACAATCTCTTGTCATTATTATATCAAGTATAAGTTAAAGCAAAAATAAATGTGATTTTGCATGAGATCTCACATGAGTATCTATACTTTTACGGGTATTGATATTTCTACACATCTCAATAACTCACATAAATTAACACCAAATTTTTGCCTATTAATGGCCCAGGTTGCCTAACGTGTTTCAACAGAAGTAGTAAAGACATTAAATAATGAATACGATAGTTTTACTAGGAAAACACCTGGCTCACAAAAGGTGTAAGAAACTACGACCTAATAATTTTTCATATTAACGCTTATCTTCACCGTTTGAGCTTCTCCATAGCTGCCACAAGTCATTTATCACTTTTTAGGACCGACGGTTCGGTTACCGGGAAATTCGTTTGTTTTTAGAGACAATTCCCTGTTTAGAAGTTTTCGTTGGTTCCAAATGGCCATCGGGTAAAAAATTCAGTGAAACGATCTCGGATGCAAATTTTGATTGTGCCATCAAATCTGAAATATTAATCTTAGTCTAGGTAGACCTTTGGTTTGGATCTCAATGCACCTGAGCTCATTTTCACCTATTGGTTGCAAAGTTAAAACTAGGAAAGAGTGGGTGTGGGATCCACATTTGGTCGAAACGACCTCAGATTTAAAAATTGACTTTGCCATCACGTTCAGAATATCGATGAAACTATAGGTGTGGGTCTTAATTTTGCCTAAATGTTCTGCAGTGAAAGTTTTGATGATTTTAATGGATTTTAAATGTGGTTTACACTCAAAGTTTACTATTAGATTATGTTCTTTGGATTTCGGATGAGTTCCGAAGGTCAAAACCTTATTTTTGTGTTTGTTGTCATCTGGTGCAACCGCGATCGCGGTCAAGAGTGTACGATCGCTGCAGCGCGCTGTGATTGCGACATCTTAGTACCTTTAAAGGCTATATAAAGTCCCCAAGATGTGTTTAGGGCATTTCTCCTTCACCATTTAGACCTAGAAACACCAAAATGAGTGTAATAACTCAAAATTAGTCGGGGGGGGGGGGGGAGGGGGAGGGGAGGTGTGACTTGGGAGCTTAATTATCATCTTGTATCGCAATTATCTTCAAGATTAAGGTAAGAATTTCTTGAATTCATGCTTGAATTTCTTAGTTTGGACCCAAAACCCCAATTTAGCTTAGGGCTTGATTTTAGCCCAAAGTATGCTTAGTTTTCACCCATTCTTTGAGGGTTATAATAGCTTATTCATGTTCGAACATTTGGTTGGCCTCAAAAATTCATTTTCGTATGTGAGACCTACTTGGGGTTTTGGTGTCATTTTTGGAATCGAAGCACAATATTACAATATGGGTATCATTGGACTCGTATTGATGAGTAGATTCTGATTTTGATAGTCTAATGGAATTTTGAGGATCGCAAAGTAAAGACGACTATGTGGTGCATGAAGTGAGGTTTTGCAGTTTATCCTTGAGAGAGGCTTTTGTCTACTTTTCTTCATAGATGATGTGTGATATATGTTGCGTGTGAATATGGGTGTTAGGATTGATTATGAGTAGGAAAATTTGGCCTTTGATTATTGATGTTTGGGGATTAGATGAGGGTTTTAGACCCATAATATGACATATGTATAACCCTTTTGTATCCTAGTGCCTTCCCTCTTTAGTTTAATTAGTTATAGCTTGGATATGATATAATGCTATGTTTGGAAGGTGGTTTTAGCATTTGAATCATGATTTGTATAGCTAGCTTTATTGGGCTAGTGTGGTAGTTTTGAAATCGTAAGTTGAGTAGAGTTGACCTAAGTGCCCTTATTTCTAGTCAATTTTGCTATCTTAGGATTGAGTATGGCTTACTAGAAATCTATAAGATGAACTATATACCTTAGCCTAGTTTGAGGCATAGTATGCCTAATTACAGAAATTGTGAATTAGAAGTGGAATCATTCGGCTAACTTAGGCCTAAGCTTGTGTTAAGTCTTGCGGACTTAGTTGGAATTGTTAGACATAGATGAGGCTAGAAAACCTTAGAATAAGGTTACTTCATAACTTTGTAACTTGTATTGATGTTCTCAGATTATGGATTTTGAGTTATGATTATGAAACTCCTTGTGGAAATGATATTGGGAATTTAGAAATGATATTCCTCCTAGATACGTTATATGGCCTATAGAGATGCTATTTCCTCTTGGACTTGATGATTGTCCTATAAAGATGTTATTTCCTCTTAAACTTGATGATTGGCCAATGGAGATGTTATTTCCTCTTAGACTTGATGATTGGCCCATAGAGATGCCATTTCCTCTTAGACTTGATGATTGGCCCATAGAGAGGCTATTTCCTCTCAGACTTGATTATTGGCCTATAGAGATTCTATTTCCTCTTAGATTTGATTGTCATTACCCGATTTGAGGTCCTATCCATGATGGGTATCCCAAACCATCAAGGCTCGAGATACCCCTATAATTCCCCAACCCACTAGTGATATTACCCGCTTTGGGACCAGGCCTGCACAGCTTTAAAATGTGTGACTAGGAAGTAAGGGTTGCTTAAATATAACCTAGCATTCCTCCTGTGTTTTGCCGATGTAGGACTCTTTCCTAAGTTGGGGCATTACATATACTTCCCCTTATGGACTCAGTGTCCTCGTTGAGGTTTGCCCTGTTGAATGGCATTTGCCTATACTCAGGACTGAGGTTTGCCTTTCTTTATCGGGATTTACCTACATTCAGTTTAAACTCTGACCCACATCGATAGGATTGACATAGAAGTGGCTCTGATATCATTTTTGTCATGACCCGAGCTGAAGCCCTGGCCGCGATGGGCATCCCGAACCTTCAAGGCATGGGACACCCCTACAACTCCCCAACCCACTAGTGATACTATCAACTTTGGGCCCAATCCCACACGGCTTTAAAATACATCACTAGGGAGTAAGGCTTGCTTACTTATATACCCAATATCCCTCTGGTGTTCTGCGAATGTGGGACTCCTTTCTAAGTTAGGCTGTTATATGATGATTAGCCTATAGAGATGCAATTTTATCTTAGACTTGATGATTGGACTATAGAGATGTTATTTCCTCTTTGACTTAATGTTTGGACTATAGAGTTGCTATTTTCTTTAGTCATGATTGTTGGACATATATAGATGATGTTCGTCTTGGATATGTAAATTAGCCTAGAGAAGTGATACTCCTAGTAGTCAGGATGTATGACCTATTAATATAATACATCCCATAGACGATTAGATATCTTTACTTATTATGCCTCCTACATATGAGATACCTTTTGTATGAGAGATGATTAAATGACTATTTATATTATGAATCCTATATGTGAGATGCCTCTTGTGTGAGAGATGATTACATGTTTATTGATATTATACCTCCTATATGTGAGATGTCTCTTGTGTTAGAGATGATTGCATGCTTATTGATATTATGCCTTCTATATGTGAGATTCCCCTTATATGTGAGTTGATTAAAGATATGCTATGGCTTAGAAATATGATTATTGATATAAGTCCAAGATATGTGTATGGGCCTAACACCATGATTATGATGTTATGATTATTTCGGATAAGTTAATGGGACAAGGGTCATGTTATGACATTGATTCAATAGCCGAGAATTATTTATCATTATAGATGTAATTACAATTTATGAAAATAAATATATATATGTTTGTATACACATTTCTCCGGTATGGGACAGAGGAAGATGTGATAGGATGCTTATTATTCCACTGATCGAATACTGGTGATGGCATGCATAGATTTGGTACATTAATAATTATTTACGATTATAAATTATGCAATTATAGCTGGGATGTAATCTTATGAATACTCTACTTGTTAGACAGTTAAGCTATGTGGTAACTAGTTGTCTACTAGGGGACTGTAGCACTTGATGGATAGGAATTGAATGTACTAGTTAATGAATCTTGCTTAGTTGAAACATGGTAAATAACGATGGTTAGTTAATGGTGTCAGTAAATAAATGATTGTTAGGTGACAAGTAGTAATGTGTTGTCTAGTAATGATTAACTTATATAGGATGATTAGTTGATAATAATGAATGGTGGATAAATGACGGTTTTGTTCTAGTGATGAACCTTGTCTAGATGAGAGATTTTGGCTATTTAATAAATAGTGTCTAGTTTCTATCCCGTGAGTAAGAATTATGTGAAAGATAATATTTAGGTTAATAACTAGTGGTTATGTGATGATTAGTGAACTAGTGATTCTATTATAATAAGTGTGGGTTAACTAATAACGAGTATTTAGGAAGTATTGACTAGATAGATATTCTATGGTGATATGTCTATGTTTAAGAGTACTTTAGTATATCTTTTTCGGTATTGGTAATTGTGATAATATTGATACTCGGCAAGGCAGAAGGATATATTATAATTTGTTGATACCCGGCAAGGCCAGAGGATATATTGATTATATATTGATACTCAGTAAGGTAGGAGGATACTATTGATGATGTGTTGATACCCGACAAGGCCGGAGGTTGATTATGATGATGATAGTCCTGATGAGGAAAGTTATGATGAGTTGTGATACTGATTGTGTACTTTGTATTTATTCCTGCATGTGCATCACCTATCATCAGGATGCACCTATATTTATCAACCGGTATGGGACGGATGCATATACATGGGTGAAGAATATGCCTTGTGTTGTTTTATATCGATTGAACCTTCCGAACCTGGGGTGGTAGGGGTACGCATAGGCTCGGTTAGGTATTGATTGTATAGAGTAGCCGGTTATTCACGCTATTATTGATATTGTTATTATCATTGTTATGATTATTATTATGGCTAGCTTATGAAAGATTGGTCATTGATCCAGTATCATGAGTGGAAAAGCCGGAAAGCGCGAACCAAGATCCATAAAAAAAAATTCGAATGAGGAAGATACAATCCCATTTTCATTTTTGAGAATTGTAATACCTGAACATAGCCATCCTTGCTCCATTACATTAGAACTAGAAAGAAGTTACTGGGATTTGAGGTATGTCTTCCGCCTCTCCTATCTTTTGATTGCATTATTAGACACGATTATTTCATGTCTAGCCATGTAGATTAGAATCTCTGAGTTTGATAGCATTTAAATCATGATAGTATTAAATGAGGCCTTAAATAAGAATACAATGATATAGGTTATGCTTTAAGCTGACCTTATGTTTATATGTATATATACCTATATATATAGCTATATGAAGCTATGGTACTACCGTATATCTCTTCTTTCGTTTTTTATATTGTATAGTCATTTATTCTCCTTGTTTATTACTATGTATTTTTCTTTCACTCTTTATTTGTATATTGACCTGGGGTATATGGTATAACATTGACGTATATTGAATGTAGCTGGAATACGATAGTTCACCTTGATACCTCCGTAGTCTTATTATGGAAGATTTTTGGACATGAACAAGATAATTGTCCCATGTTATTCTTAGTGACTTGTTATAAGACTTCTTGACTCTTGGGTGTAGTTTCCATTCTATTCATATGCTATGTATATCTACTTTATCTTTGGAGCTCAGTTGGCAGTTGCCTACTGAGTACCATTCATTTAGTACTTATACTACACTTTTGCAGCTTGTAGATCATAGTACGGGTTATCGTCGTTGATGTGCGCATCGTGCAGAGCAGCCCTGGTTCAGAGACTTAGAGTGGGCTCCTTACATTTGAGGTATTACTTATCTCTGTCTTATATAATAGACTAGTCTCTAAGTTTTATTCGTAGATAAGTTGTATCAGTGTATTTCTCTTGATATTTCACTTTTGTACTCTTTTTATATTAGAAACTCTTGTATTGATACCACCAGGTTTTGGGATTCATCTCTATATTGATCTTTATTTCATATATTTCGCATTATTTTCCTTATATTATTTAGTAGTCCATTACTAGTCATTCCATACTACAGTTGGCTTGCCTATTGGTGGGTTATGGTAGGCGCCATCATGACATGGGAAGTTGGGTCGTGACAGTATCTCTACAAGATTTAACCCCAACTTCACTAAACACAATGGTCCTCTAAACAAAAGATTATAAACTTTGTAACCTAAGAAAATATAAACTCTAATTCCTAATGTTCAAAAATTTCCCCAGACTGTTGAAACCCACTTCAAGTTCCCCCACTTAAAAATTAGATTACAAAACTATAGAAATTCTAGGTGAACTTAATCAGACTTCATCATCTATGATGAACTCTATCATCTGTTAATGAGGAAGAAGAAGAAAGAAGAAAGAAACTATATAGAGAGAGAAGATAAGGAACTTGTTTCAATGATTGAATATTGTTGGTCTATATTTACACTCACTGGGTAGATTACATATAAATAGTTAGATAGAAGGATCTAGAAGGTAACTACATGTATAAACTATCTGAACATTCAGTGATAAATCTTCTTGAGAATGGACATGATGCCTAATCTACATCACAACATGCTGGAACTTCAGTATTTACTTGACTGGACAATAACCAGGTTTATTCTTAATATATTTGACTAGTCTGGTGTTTGCATCCATGTGGAATTTGTTTGATTGTTGTAGGAACTGACTAAGAATTTTGACACTATAAACAATAGCTAGCCTGGTAATTATTATATTCAACATCTTCCCTATCAGCCTCTATGTCACAATCCGAACCAGGGCCCTGGCCGCGACGGGCATCCCGAACCATGAACGCCGGAGAGACCCCTTAGCATATAATCATAAGCATAACTCAAATGATATAAATGTGTGAAAGATAAATTGAAAATTCAAGTGAAATTTATAATACAAACTGTGTCAAGAAAATAAGACAATAAAATACTCAACTTCCATCTACGAAGCCTCTACAGACCACTAATTATGTAGGCCAGGAAAAGGCCTCCAGCTAAACCATAAACTGAATGGATTACATATAGATAGAATGCCTTCCTATGTAAGGGAGGCTCACCACTCTGAACTCTTGGAACAATCTACTACTGTGGAATTGGACTGTGGGACTAAGCCGTAAATTGTACATTATACGGCAATGTAGTCGCCACAAAGGATGTTCAATACCTAGAATTTATTGGTATGCAGGTCTAACTAAAACAACATATATTTTATATAAAATAGTCGAGAGCATTAAGAAAACAATTCATCATAATGGATATCAAAACACATGGGCATAAATCAGTGAGCTTCAAAACATTCTTGTAAGTCATGACTTAACTCTTAGTTTTACTTCTGAGCTAGATGGTACACCTTACAAAACATGAATACCCATGGGTTATATGAGTCCACTTTATACTTAGAAGCCAAGAACTTAATCCGAGTTTGCCGCAAGGATTGGAGTATCATGAAAAAGTATTGCCAACTTGCTGATATACCATGTTATCCCACTTGTCGAATAATATATATATAAAATCTGTATCAGCAAAACACGATTTTGACCTAAGAGTTATCTGAACTCTAGCCTTCTTCAGGAAACCAACTAGCTCTCTTTAAGACCATTTTTGGTCCTTTAAAAGCATGTATCATGCCTATAAAACATATATCTCTTTCATGTTAAGGGCATCTCATGATAGGTATCGTCATACCTAGACTTGCAAGTCATATCATGTCATGTCATATTCATAGCCCCATTCATTCAAAAGTCATGTAGATGGCCACCTGAAAGATTTCAAACATCACACAAGAGAGTTTTTATTTCTGAACACATTAAGGCATATGCAAAATATTCCCTTTTCAATAATTTATCATGTGGCGGTCAATCCTTTCATGAAACACATCAATCTTTTCAATTAACAGGATACACAATTGCTAATCAGAAAAATAAACTCTCATCGTATCATAGACAATGTCAACCCATAATGATAATAAAGAATTTACACTCAATCTTGTAATCCATTCATTTGAACAACCCACAAAATATTAAAACAATGAATTTCATAACAAGAGAGGGAATTTCGTAAATCATACTTTCATATAATTATTTCTAACTAATAACATCCAAACACATGAACATAATTCAAGTTTAGGAAAAAACCGCATAGTTTAAACAAGATTTCATCATAATTTGGGGTTTGCAATACATTCTCTTAAATCAATCTCAAATTTCATAATGCCTGTATATATATACTTTAAAACGTGTAAAAACTTTAAAATTTACGCCAGTGAAATTAAGTTTTTTGACTTGTGTAGAAAGCTTGAATATTTGGGACTTCAATGATGAAATTGTGAAAGAAACCCTATTCTTGATATTTTCTTGAATATTCTTGAACTTGGAAGCTTAAACTCATGATTTCTTGGGGAGAAGAGTTTGGATTTTGTTCTTGGGGAGGAGGAGGGTTTACATAAGGGTTTGGTGATGAAAGGTTGGCAAATAATGCCCTTTTGTAGTTTTAATCCATCAGTTGGGGATAATGGCAAATGACTAAAACACTCTTTGAGCTTGTATTTACAGATGAAGGAAAACCATCCTCTGCATCAGGCAGGTTGACACGGTAACTTAAGAGCGTGTCGCGAAGCTATCGCGACAACTTACTGTTTCTGACGAAAATGGTCATAACTGTTTGCTCGGGTATCTGATTAAGGAAAAATTGGTGTTGTTGGAAAGCTAATTCACTTATATAAAACTTGATGGGTCTTAATATGAAAAATTACATATATGTAAAAATGTTATACACGTTCAAATTTGACCCTTGTAGAATCAAATACAAAAAATTAGCTGAATCAAAGGCTCTTAGCTCAACTTTGTTCTAAGTGATTCCTATGAACCATTTTTGCCTCATATGCACTTCACATACTACGATAAGGATGATGGAACATGTATTCAAATATAAATCATGGGATTGGACTTTACACATATTGGAACAACGGTTCAATGTTTAGTCTAAAAATGCAGGGTGTTATATTATCTCCCCCCTGGAATCATTCATCCTCGAATGATGTATCGGAACTTGTTGAAACTCTAAAAGTATGGAATAAAGAAGGTAACCTCACATTGAAATTTTTTTCTCAACAAAATATGGAAAGGCATCAAAAGAGCTTCATGATAACCCCTAGTGAAACGTGTAAGCACGAAGTATGAGATAATAAGAATTGACATAGAGAAGACCTTGCAGATGAGTTCTAGGGATTATAATCATCACAACATAAGGCATCATTCTGTTTGGTGGTAATAGGATTGATTTACATCAGTTCAATCATGAAATGAGAGTTTATGGGAAATAGGAATAGAAGCATTCTATACCTTACAAAATACAATGAATAGACTTAAACTTAGAGACACCACTCGTCTATGCCGCAAATTATAAATAACATACTTCATCATTGCTAACTTACAATTGTCCCATCACATATCTAACCATAAGAGTTTGAGTCCCACTGCATAGTACTTCTATGGTGAATCCTAACTCAAATAAAAGAGGTGCTAGCTTAAGCTATGAGACCTTATACTTTATATCCTTAAGAACATTACTTCACCTTATCACCACTATCAAACACCCTCTGGTTTTAATTCAGGGAGTACTAACTACATAGTACATGGGTTTGTGTTTTCATCATTCACAATATTGAATCCTATCATTACTATACCCATTTAATGGATCTCCCCACAATGACCAACAAATCAATCACTCTCACAAAGATTTTCTCCGCACATATCCTTCCTAACTATTTCACATAATGAAAGTTCATCTCATTCTTTCCCCCTTCAGCTATAACCTTAGCTAAATAAATCACATCAAAATTTTCACAATCAAGAACATCTACTCTTCCTCCCTAAGTCACTACTACTCTTCCATAACTACCATCATACTATCATTTGGAGGGTCATTGAGGTACCCAATCATAAGCATCATGATACGATACAGACAACAGATAGTACCAAAAACTATACAAAAATAGTCCATAAATAAGAAGGAACCCAAGAGCTCAACAACACCAAAATTTTGAGTCCAACAACAATAAAAACAAGGTGTAAATGACATTAAAAATAGCCACGAAAAAAAGATAAACAACACTATAACAAGAAGAACAATACTAGGATAACAACAATCCAACATTACAAGATTACAAGACACAACAAGAACCAACAGGTTTACTAGACAACACAAACTAAGACATTAAATCTAAGGACCCCTAAAACATATGATAGTAACACCACACCCTTATGAAGACACAAGAAGGATTCCACCGCTCAAGCACCAATGTTTCCAAGAAATACACATTCACAAGTGAATCCATACTTGCTCATGTCCTAGTTTCGGCCTAGGGAGGCTCTCTCTCTCAAGAAAGGTGTTCTTTGTGTTCTTACATCAACATTCAACAACTAATGAACTAAAACCCTATATTTTTCTATTTATAGTACATTACAAATAAAAGATAAAATAATAAAAATGCCCTTTAATGACCAAATGGACAAATAGGCGCCCATGAACTGTGCTTAGGGGCGGCTTTGGGGCCTCTTTTAACACTTCAATTTATAGAACCGCAAGGTTGCATTCAACACACTCAAAAATATCCATATTCATGATCATGCCCATATCATCCTCTCCATCTTGAGAGCAATTTGACCTCAAATTCATGGCACAAACCAAATAAAATGGTACAAAATAGTCCAGAAAAATAAGAAGAAACTGAGAACACATCTTCAAGCCTCAGCCAACATCATCATTTTGCATTTTGGCTACCGATCCCTATTGAGATTTGACTTTAATGTCATCCACATCAATTGAGTTTATCCAAGAAATTTCACTAAAAACAACAAAGGAGAGTTGTAAAAGAAAGGTCCTTACAGTCTCTCTTTATTTCTTTGTTCTTGGATTCCTCACAGTTAATCTCACAAGTATTGTATGCTTGCTTGCACTCCACGAGGTGTTCAGAGGTGAACAAAATGTTTACAATGACTCTAAAGAATAAGAAAGAAAACACACAAGGACGTAAACACGAAGAACAGTTTCAAAACCAACTCACAATCTAGTAAATTTCCACTAGCTTGTAAGTTAGTGTTGGAATCAACAAATGAAATTAAGGAAACAACAAAATGAAACTGAGAGTTAAAAATCTGAGCTTAAAATTACCGTGTAAATAGTAAATAATGACATGGAAGCCTCATATTGGTTGATATTTTTAAAAAAGTTTTTATTTTCCAATTCGGAAGCCTTGGTAAAATTTCAATTTGGATTAGTGAGATATGGTTACTGGAGGGAAAGACAAGACTTTCCATTCAAATTCAAACACAAAAAGTCTTTACTTGACTTGTACCTTTTCCTCAAAACATGGTCCTTAAAACATCGAAAAGTGATTGCGAAGTGATGTAAAGTCTTTGGGCAGTTGGAAGCCTTTCAAGACTAACAAGTAAACTTTCTTTCTTCACCTTTTTAGGATCTATCATTCACTTTATGTTTTAACAATATATGAATAAGGTGAAGAACTTCAAGATCAACAACAACCACACTAAGAACACCAATAATTCCATGGCCACTTCTAAATCTATAACAACAAGGCCTTCAATACACGACCAAGACTACTACACTCCAACACAATGTCCTTAGGCCACCAATTATCAACAACAATATCACAAGGCCTCACTTAGAACATCAAAAACAACAACCAACGTCTAATATAATCAACAATGTCAGCAATAAATAGTCCAAGGTGAAGCCATTACAACAATGACAACAACAATAGGCCAAAGTTATGTTCACAAAAACAAGATCAACAATCCAAGCTAAAATCTAAATCTAGACTCAAGAGTGTTAGTGATGAAGAAAACTAACACTAGTAACAATAAAATAAATAAAATGACTTCTAGATCTAGACAAGAAAACAAGTCTTGGCCACAACAACAACAAAGACACAACTTTCAGACAAGACAACTCAAGAACACTTTTTTTTTTGAATTTTCTAGCAAGCCCAAGATTGATTTTGTTGGAACAAAATCAACAACAAGCTCTGATACCAAATGATAACATACAAACCAAGGATTGTACCAAAAACTACACAATAAAAATCCATAAACAAGAAGGAACCCGAGAGCTCAACAACACCAAAATATCGAGTCCAATAGCAACAAGAACAAGGTGTTAATGACACTAAAAATAGCCAAAAAAATAAGAGATAAACAACACTATAACAAGAAGAACAACACTAGGATAACAACAATCCAACATTACAAGATTACAAGACACAACAAGAATCAATGGGTTCACTAGAAAACACAAACTAAGACATCAAATGTAAAGATAGATAGTGAGCCATACACTATTACAAGATTAGGAACCCAAGGATATATTAAATCTAAGGACCCCTAAAACTTACAATTATAACACTACACCCTTATGAAGACACAAGAAGGATTCCACGACTCAAGCACTAACGTTTCCAATAAATACAAATTCATAAGTGAATCCACACTTCTCATGTCTTAGTTTCGGCCTAGGGAGGCTCTCTCTCTAAGAGAGGTGTTCTTTATGTTCTTACATCAACATTCAACAACTAATGAACTAAAACCCTATATTGTTCTATTTATAGTAAATTACAAATAAAAGATAAAATGACAAAAAGGCCTTTTAATGACCAAGTGGAAAAATAGGCGCCTATGGAGTGTGCTTAGGCGCGGCTTTGGAGCCCCTTTTAACACTTCAACTTGTACACTCTCAAGGTTGCATTCAACACACTAAAAAATATCCATCTTCATGATTGTGCCCATATCACATCATTAATGGGAATAACACTATTCGACTATAACTTATACTTATTACACTACTCAAGGTGGGACATGAGTTGAAGATACGATAAAATAGACACGAAGTGATTCATATCTCAAGTGTCTGGATCATAAGTAGAGAGTCACTTGGCATAAACACATTACAACATGAGTTTTTAGGATAGACTATAGTGAGAAACATAACATAAGGTCAAAATTCATGAAGTCAATGATCGAGACAAGGATTGAAACTTGATGTTATTGCTTCTAATTTTCAGATCTGAGTTAGTCACGCGCTTGAATGATCCTTATAACTTTAGGCTAAAACCAACATAAAGTAAATTGGTAACATATAAAAACATCGTTCCTTAGAACTAAGCATGACATAAAAAAAGGAGTTATGGATCATGAATAATCATAACACAGAGCTTGAATACTTGAAATCCTGGATTACTAGGGGACATTATTGCTTTTAGTTTGGAGTTTAATTTGGAGAATGGAATATAGAGTTAAGTTTCATAGATAATTCATACCTTAGGCATAGGCATGACTTGAATACATAAGGCCTTGGTAGATGTCCTTTTAAGTTGAAGTAGGAAGAGCTTGCTTGAATAGGAATAGATTTGTCATGACTCTTTTTTGAAGCTTGCCAACATGAGAAAATTCAAGTACAACCTTTGTTTTTCATCTCCCCCTTCAATCAAAGTCACAGTCCTTAACTATTGGACATATCCCCTCATCCACTCTATAACAACAATTCTTAACATAATGGGGGTAGAACTATAATAGCCCAAAAATCAAAACCAATTTTAGAGCCATGTACCAAGATCATACATAATAAATCAAGGTTATTTTATAGTTTTATGAGTAATTTATATGTATATTAAGGCTTCAAATAACTCCCAGCTATCAGACGAATCAGAACATTCCTTACCGATTGAATTCTTGAGAAGGATATTCGTATTGTAAACTTTAAACGAGAATATCTCTCATTATACGTGGAATATTTGAGCTCATGACCTATCAACAGATAGATAATTGAATCATCTTTCCAATGATACCAATTTTTCCTAAATATGATATTGGAGCAAAGAGTTATCCACATTTCATTCCAGTATGTCAAGCTGGTAAACGGTGATGCCGTTTCTGACGGGCTATCACGTTTCTGATGACCAGCTGGTAAATGGTGATGCCGTTTCTGATGGGCTATCATGTTTTTGATGACCTTTTTGACGATGTTGTCACATTCTGATGACATTTCTGATGAAGTTGTCAGCCCTGGGTAGAAAATCAAGAATTTGGACCCCTTTTGTGACGATCATTCATGACGGCCTATCACGGACCTGACGGCCTGTCACAGATGGCGTCAAATATATTTTTCCTGCAATTCAAGGGTGCTTTTGTAAGGGTATTTTGATCATTTCCTTCACCTTCCATGACTTATTACCCTAAAGAGGCATAATTTTTCCTATTTTGCTTCAGTAAAGCATCTCAAAAACCCTCTCTTACACTCTCAACCACAAGATTAGGGTTTCCATCAAACTCATCTCTCAAATGCAAGATTCAAGCCTTTTCCCAAGATTATCGAGAATTAAGTTTCCCAATCCAAGAACTCTCCAGCAAATCATCAAGGTTTTGCTTTCTATGGTATGCGTGTGTTCATTCATGGACTCTTTTCATCCATAAAGTTCAAGAACCCTTTTCTAAAACTATATATTATGGTTTTCATGTGATGAATCGATTGTTGATCATGTTTATGTGTTGAATGATGCCAAGATAGAATCTTTATGTGTTATTATGAATATATGACATCATATGAGTTGAAAACATGTAAGTTTGATTATTTATGATAAGTAATTGTATGATTTACACCTATGCCTAAGTTGTGCATGTGTGGTGTTTGATAAAATACCTAAGAGACTAGAAGTCATGCATTATAGCTAAACTGTGACTAAGTGAAGGATTCATGATATGCAAAGAAATTTCAATGATTTTCATTTTGATATTGTGTCTTGTAAATGTTGTTGGGATATTCATGAACTAGTCTTATGAGATTATACCATGCTTACTTGCAAATCCTACTTATGTACAAAATGTATGATATCCATGCACTTCATGGAATTCCCTAAGTGATGATATTATGGGTTGTTGATGTTGGTCATGTACTCAAGTCAGTCATGTGTGCCAGTTTTCTTCAATCGAGGGGGTATTCGTACAAAAAAAATATAGTTGTGTGCCTAGAGTCATGTCATGTTATCACGATACTCCCAGTTAAGCCATGATCTATAGAATTCAGTCAGTCATGTGACTCAGGAAAACTCAGAAATCTCAGTAGTCTTAGTAGTTCAGTAATCTCACTGATCTCAGTACTCAGTCTGTAACTTCAGCATTCACAGTCAATCTCAGTAACTTTAGTACTCTCAATCAGTTCTAAGAACGCAGTACATTTTGATAGTCATCAAAATTCAGTATACTTAGTTTAACTCCACTAAACAATACCACTAGTATCAGTTCAGCTAATCAGTTCAGTTCAGTTATTAAGTTTAGTGTATTTCTGATGGGAGCAGGATTCAGCACCGAGTAAGCCTAGGGATGGGGACTCACCCACTATAATAGGACTGAGATCCCTATAATTAATCCCTAAGTTATAAAAATACATAGCCAGCATAAGTATGAGATGTCACCCGTTAGATAGGACTCACATACTCAGGGGTAACCCGTTAGTACATTTATATGTATAGGGTTGATCCCAGGGGTCATCCGCTAGATTAGGACTGACTCCACAGCAGATGTCTTTACTAGTGGCACAGTACTAATACCCTTCTAGTCAGGGCAGAGATTGGACCCTATTCAACTTAGCTTGGGGCATGTCGGTTAGATGAACATATCCCATAGTTTTAGTTACATATTCAGGACTGTCAGATATAGTCAACTCAGTTCAGTAGTACAGATTCAGTACTATTAGAGACAAACAATCCTTATCATCATAAATAGACTTCAAGATCACACATTAGACAGGACTAATGTAACTATAGTTAAAAAGTATCAGAATCATCAGATTTAAAGATCACCCGCTAGATAAGACTGATCTCAAATTCAATTACTCTATATAAAACAGAACTTTGATAGTTCCATCAGAACATAGAATGTTAGATATAGTCGCTCAACATCAGTTACATTGGTTAAAATAATCATACCACTTATATTAGTTTTCTAAACTCATGTATCAGTCATATCAGTTATAAGAATTTATGATATCAGTATTCAGCTTTAGGACTATTAGACACAGTCAACAAGACTAGTTCTTCATAATTTGAACTGTTAGAAATAGTCGTTAATCTATTCAGTATCTAAGTATCAGTACACTCATGTTTTTAGTATTTAGACTCAGTAGTCAGTATCTCTACGAGTTCAGTTATCATTTTGTATGCATGTATGTATTCTCACGTTCATATTAGTCAGCATTGTTCATGCATATAACCCTTTGCATTTAGCCTACCTCACTCGTATAATCAGTACATTCATACGTACTGACGCATTTGCGCTATGGTTATTTCTCTTATGTTGCACCACAGGTTTAGAGGCACGAGCTCCAGATCAGCAATAGCATTCCAGTGTTCAGAGTTTACAGTGAGTCTTTCTGATTCGAGGACGATATGATTATTTCTACATTTACTATTCAGTTGCTAGATGCAGTTAGTTGGAGACATGTTCCTTCAACTCCTTATTCAATTTAGTTAGAGGCTTTCAGACTAGATGCCAGATTATATATTCAAATTTTATTATTTTTAGTATTTATGACTTGTTTTGGTATTGTTATATATTTTTTCAGACATTTTGTTATCAGACGCTTATTCAGTTCGAACCTTATGGCCTTTTATGTTTATATTTCTTCATTTTATGATATATTATCCAGCATACAGGTACAAATGTTAGTCATGGGTTAGCTTGTGGTCTTTTAGGGTCACGAGCACCATGTAGCATTCTGGTTCAAAAAATTGAGGTATTACAAGAACACAAACTTTTCTCTATAATTTTAATATAAAAAAACTAAATTCTTTCTAGGACATCCACCTTTAGGGACACTAATCATATCTTTATCTGACCCCCAAAGTCATCGATTTATGACTAACATTATCATGGGCATGGTCATCCATCCTTCTAAATAATTAACACTTTATCTTCAACCCCTTAGAATACTTGCATTACACATCCAACACATAACTTACAACTTAATAATATTTCTAAAACTATACTAAAGGGGCATATTGCCTACCTATATTTCCTTAGTTCAACTCGAAAGAACACCATACAATAACTCCCCGGACTTCTCCGTACTACAAAATTCAAGAACGTGAGCTAGGTACACATGACACTTATTCATATAAAACCTTATCTAAAAGCATGCTACCTGGGGGTTCAACTTATCCTTATGTACTTACACCCTTTCCCAGTTAATGACTCAACCACAATTCATCATTTCGTCCCCATGTATATACATCACACTCATCCACTCCTTTTTCCACAAGTTGGCAACCCGGGTTATTTCACACCTCACATCAAGCCTACTAATTCATTCCCACAAAACATGTATCATTAATCTTATGCTACTATTCTTACCACCACACTCCACAGCTAAAGTTCAATCCTATAGTCTAGCATCAATCATGTACCACCAATGAAGCATGCCACAAACTATACTAGTCCATCAAATTGTAAAATCTACCCAAATGCCGAATTTTACTTCACTACTACCTACAATCACATCCCCTCCATGAAATTATTACGACACCTCAAAATCCACGACATGCCTTCTCACATGTAATACTAATTTACAACTACTAGAGAAAAGGTTATTAAGAAGGGGGGTAAAGTCACATAATAGAGACAGTAGATCTTAATCTTATAATATAACCCATTACAATGTTATCAAAATGTTCTACTTTCTCATATTATGCACAGGTTTAGATTACTACTAAAATTTATTAAATGTCACTATGTTTTCTCCAAGTTAGTCTATACTATAACTTATCGGCTAACCTACCCTTTTTCGTTTACCATCTATAAATGATTTCTTTAACCACCATAACAATCCACTCTGGATCCTTCCCAATTTTGAATAAATTACAATCAGAGCCAATCACTACCTTCATAGACTACCCTACAATCTATAAATCTTACTACAATATTAGTCTATTACTATAAACTAGAAACCCTTCCATAAATCAAAGGTTATACAACTAAAACAAGCTCTTTTATGCAAAAATCACCCTCACACAGACTTCTATACTTGTGAATTCATATAAAAAACTTTTGTATTATTGATGAGTGGTCATTTTACCACTTATTCTCACTAAATATTTGTGCATAGTACCTTGTTTTGAATGAATAAATGAGACATATTTGTCAGTAAATGCACTAATATCCACTCATTGCAGGAATAGAGTTGAAGAGATCAAAATATGTGCAATGGAGCTTAAAATGATAAAAAGAAGCAAATGAGAGTGCAGCTGAAAACCTGGACCATATCAACCTCAGCTACCGTGACCACTATCGCGGTTAGTCAAGTTAGTCAGCATAATGCGGTTGTGGAACATAACCGCAATCGTGTAGCTGTTGTCATGGTCAAACCTGCACAATCGCGGTTCTGCAGAATTATGCCCAAGGCAGTTTTGTAAAACTTTATGGATGAATCCAAAATCATATATAGGCAAAAACCCTTTATTCTTTGGGATTTCTTACCTCATAGCTATTTTTAATTTGAAAGCAAGAAACCCTAATTGGGCAAGTGTGTAACTACTCTTGGAGGTTTAATTTCTTGGTAATTTTGTGAAGAATTAATGTTTTGGAAAATCCCCATTGTATATATATTCTTACTTTCTTCATGAGTAGCTACGTAATTTAGTCTTGGGATTATGTTAAACTAAAGTGTAATTATCTGTGGGTGTTGTTGTTTTTGTATTATTTTTAGTTGTTAAGAATGGATTCCACCATTGCTTAGGTTAATGAGTTGGAATTTGATAGATGAAAACCCCAAATCTGTAAATGAGTTTGATGGGTGAAAACCCAAAACTCTAAAAGACCTTTGTCATCCTTGAAAGAGGAATGAAGGTGAACTTGAGGTAACCCAAAACATCCTTGAAAAAGGGTTGTAGGGGTACAAAGTAATGGTGGATAATTAAGTCTATTGTTTATTACCTTTTGCAATATTAGAAATAAGTTTGATTGCAGTGTAAGTCATGTTAAGAACATTATCCTAGAAATATGGATGCTTGATTGAGGTTTTGGGTAATTACAAATTTCACACTTGTTAGATGCTTGAAAGAGCCAATGAGTGAAATAGTTCTAATTTTATTGAAAGATTGACTGCAATGACTTTTGACCTATCCTATCCTTTGATCAACACCTAAACTTCATGCTAAACCATCACCAACCCACAAGTTTAACCTTTATTCCCAAGACCCTCTCTATTCTTTATTTTAAATCAAAAGTGTCATATTCATGCATTGGTAGTCAAAAATCATTACAAACCAATCCCTGTATTTTATTTTAAATGTCTTGTTTATTATCATTCTGGGTAACCTTTTAGTGATTAGAGAACCCATAAGGCTCAAAATTTATAATTATCTCCTTGTAGATTCAATCCCAACTCTAGTTAGGTTATTGATAAAACTGCCTCACCCCTCAAATATGGGAGTGAGTTGAGTGTTATCAAAATGAAGCCATTGCCGGGGATTTAAATATAGATTTCACTTATGTGGTGTGATTCTTGCTTAGGAATACCCGGGTGGTGTAGTTTACTTTATTTGTTATTTTTGATCTTTTGTAGATATTCAAAGTTTCAATCGAACAATGAGTTATAGCAGAAGCAATATTAACCCCTTTGGTGCACCTCTAGATGATAAGGGCCCACTAAATAAAGTGAGAAAAACAAGTACGATCCGTATCCCACCAACTAATGGGAACAGAGTTTTCCATATGACTAGTGTCACACTTTACATATTGGAAATGAAAGGATTGTATGGGGTCAAGCCTTTGAGGATCAAACTATCCATTCGAAGAATTTCGTGGAAGTGTGTGCTCCGTTCAATCTACCAAACATTACTCAAGAATCCATTCGGCTTTTCATCTTCCTGTTCTCACTAATAGGTGAGGCACTTCTATGGCTCCACTAACTTCCACCCTGCTTAATTATATCTTCGGACGAGCTTACTACAGTGTTTCTTGATAGATATTTCCTACCATAAAAAATTCTTTAAAAGTGAGGCAAGATTGTAAATTTTCTACAAATGAATGGAGAGCCATTGTTTGGAGCTTGGGAGAGGTTTAATGATAAGCTAGATATTTTTCAAAATCATGAAGTCCTGGAGAAGTTGCTTCTCGATATCTTCTACCATGCCCTTGATCCATTAAACAAAATGGTGGTAGATAATGCAAAGAGCAGATCCCTAGTGAAGTTGCACCACCATGTGGCCTTTCTATCCATTAGAGAAGTGTCAAATAAATATTGGGGTTGGCATACCCGAGAAACAAAAGTTATCAAGATCCCTTTCACTTCTTCCATGGTCGATAATGAACAAAGAAAGTGTAATTAAGAAAAGTAGGAGAACATGGGGAAAATGATGACCCAACATGAACTCTTCAAAAATCATGTCATGGGTTCACCCATGACAGCGGTAGACGCTATAGAATCAAAATCTTATAAAAATGAGGAAGTAGCAAAGAAGTTGGATGAGGACTGGTATTTGGCTAACTACTCAGGGGGTTCCCACCCCGCCTATCAAAGGCAAGGGGGGAACCAAAGTTAGATGGATCGTGACCAAGATAGAGATTGGAGAAATAGGGACCAGGATAATGACCGTCATGTTCCTCCCTATGATTTGGCCAAAGCCAAAGAATCAAATATCACCGACCCCAAAAAATTGAAGGCAGGAGATGTATTGATAGGGATCTTAAATAGAGTGAGTGGTATGGGCAAAATGGTCCATGATCTGGAAGGTGATTTTTCTCAAATTTCCCATATTGTCGTGTCTCATTCCGTGTCTATTAAGTAATTGGAGACCTAAGTCAGGAAAATCTCACAACTAAATACTAGGCCTAGAGGTGGACTCTATACTGACATGATTGTTAATCCAAAGAATAAGGCCCAAGTTCTAGAAATTATCATAAGGAGAGGAAAGGGCCTTAATGAAGTTTCTAAATGAGACTTGATTGAGAAAAAGCCAGGTGTTGCCTCAAAGTCAAGAAGGAGATGATTAGAAGGAAACTGATGAAAGTGAAAAAGAAGTGGTTGAGATTAAAAATCCACAAAGTGAAGCAAGGCCCACCAACCAAGTTCTTCCCCCTTTCCCTTAATTATTGTATAAAAAATAGGAAGGTGACAAATTGGGAAAGTTGATGGAAAAATTTAGCAATCTATCAATAAACATCCCATTGCTCAAAGCGATCCAAGAGATCCCGAGATATGCTTAGCTAATGAAAAATTTAATTTCCAAGAAGAAACAAGTGGAAGGTGACACCATTGAGGTGATACATGGGTATAATGCCATTATGTATAGTACGGTTGCGGAAAATAAAGACGACCCAGAGCGTTCACCATCCTTTGTACAATCAGGACGCATAAGTTTGCAAAATCTCTATGTGACCTTGGTGCAAGAATCAACTTAATGAATTGTGTTATCTACAAGAACCTCATATTAAATGACCCTACACCAACCTCAATGTGACTTCTCATGGCAGATCTGTCGATCAAATGGCCGGTGGGAATTTTGTTTGATGTCCTTGTTAAAGTGGACAAGTTCATACTCTCAGTGGATTTCATGGTGTTGGATTATGAAATGGACCAAGAGGTACCTATAATCCTTGCTCATCCTTTCATGGCCACTGGTAAATCCATTGTTGATCTAGAAATGGGGGAGATAAAATTTACGGTGCAAGAGGATGAAGTCCCTTTCAAAATTTTCAAGTCAAAGAAACAAACTGTAGAGCTCCAAGTAGTATCTGTGGTAGTTATTGAAAATGAGAAGGTGGATAAGGAGGCGTTTGAAGACTCCACCTTGAGAATGAAGGAAGGAAGGCATTGTGTCACGATAATAATTAAGGAGCTAGGAGGGAGGCAACCCACAAATGCCATGAGAGTGGCTTGTATCTTTTTTGTCATGTTTTTGTAGGATAGATATTTTCTTCTATATATGAATAACCCATTCATTTGTGTGACTATGGAGTGAATTGGATGATCTTGAAATAGGGAAAGTATGTAATTTTTGATTATAAACTGAGATGGGGAAAATAGGGGAGCAAAACTGCTCTCAGCTACTGCGAATGTGGTCTACAAGCATGATCGTAGTGATGGGGATGTCTATGATCACTATCACCTAACTACGATTGCGGTCAGTTCAATCATGTAACCTCTCATTTCATTCACACTCCCTTTAAATATTGTACTCTCTAATTTGGGATAATTTATGGCCAAGTTTGCGAGCTCTCAAATAACATCATTGCACCCGAACACATGAGTTTGAAAATTTTCTATGTGACCTTGGTGCAAGCATCAACTTAATACGTTTTTTTGATCTACAATAATCTTAGATTGGATCCTCCTACACCAACCTCTTTGTGACTTCTCATGGTGGACTAGTCGATCAAAAGGCCAGTGGGAATTTTGTTTGATTTCCTTGTTAAAGTGGACAAGTTCAAAGACACAATAGATTTTGTGGTGTTGTATTATGAAATAGACTAAGAGGTACCTATTATCCTTGGTCTTCCTTTATTTGCAACCTAGAGAGCCATTGTTGATCTAGAAATGGGGGAGATAAAATTTAAGGTAAAAGAGGATGAAGTCTCTTTCAAAATTTGCAAGTCAAAAAAATAAACTATGGAGCTCCAAGTAGTATCCGTGGTAGATGTTAAAAATGATAAGATGGATACCCACCTTGAGAATAAAGGAAGAAATATGTCGTTCCACGATGATAACTAAGGTGGTAGGTGGGAGGCAACCCATAAATTCCATGAGAGTGTCTTGTATCCTTTTTGTCATGTTTTTGTTGGATGGATGTTATCTTCTGCATATGAATAACCCATTCATTTGTGGCACTATGGTGTGCATTAGATGAGCTTGAAAATGGAAAGTGTGTAATTCTGCATTGAAAACTGAATAAGGGAGCAAAACTGCTCTCAGTTTCTGCAATTGCGGTCCCCAAGCACGACTGCGGTGATACAGGTGTCCACGATTGTGGTCACTTCAGTCATTTAACACCTTATTTCCCTTACACTCTTTCTAACGATTGTACTCTCTAATTTGGGCTAATTTTTTGCCATGTTTGTAAGCTCTGAAACAACCTCCTTGCACCCTTCCAGTATTACAACTCCAATAAGTGTCATGAATTCGTGTTTTTATTTTTGAAAATAAGTCCTGGAATTCATAATTTAGAGAGGGACTAAATTTTTTTATTGTTATGACTTCCATGTTGTCATACTTGGTGTGGTGGGATTTTAGCTATTTAGATAAGGTGATCACACAAGTGGGACATCTTAAATACCCAAAAATGTGTGAGAAATATAGACAAACATGATGTGCAGACTAAATGTTTGACACTTTTTCTAAATGAACTTACAATAGGGGTTATTTTTTTCAAAGGGCACATTCAAACTCTTATTAGAATTTCTCATTTATTTTTATTGTACATCCATATTGTATAGCATGCTAGTAACACAAACAAACTTGGAAGCAATCTGAACATGACAAACTGGCATGAAACCAGCATCAGGAATTGCGACCGCAACCAGATGACCATGATCATGGCAACATGAATATGGTCATGGTTCACGATCATGGTATCCAAGGCTAGTTTTCTGCCATGCCAAAAATCCTGCACTACCAATTTTTAACTTAGAAAGATCGATCACCCGTTCTAATAAGCATTAATGAACAATGTGGTACAATTTGTATGTTAAAATGTCATTGACTGATATAACGTGGTCCTACTGATTTTAGGACAACCTCTTGGACATGTATGACCATATCTTATTCATGGCACCAAAGTTCCATTCATGGCACCCGAGTGCCATACTCATTACCACTATGATCTGCCAAGGACAAAGCTACTCTAGGAAAGAGGAATTTTCTTGGCGAATGTGTCGGAGAATCTACTGGCATTTTATGACAAATATGAAGCAATAGGGTTGTAGTGTTTCGCTCTGAAGCCATGCATTTCAAATGAACAATGGATCCACAAGTGAAGTGTCTTTCTTAGTCCTGTTTAATTTAGCTATCAAGATTCAGGGCAAATCGGTTAAAGTTGGGGCTAGGTAAATCAATGTTGTTTATGGACTTAAACATGCAAACATGGGTGAATTCAAAGCAAAGGGATGGAAATCGGGGATTTGGTTGGTGCAACTGCTATGCCCTCAAAAGAAAGTCTTTTGGACTAAGACTAAAAGCAACATCTCTATGGACGACTTCACTTCTGAGGCTAGGATATGGTTGCACATAATTTGTAGTTGAGTTTCTCCTTACATCCACATGATAGCAATCCTAAAATTGCATGCTCAAATGGTTTCTTGTATTCTAGATGGTATCACAGATGATGTTGTTCAACTTGTAGTTAATGAAATAGATCATTTCACGAACCAAGGTGATACATGTCTCTTCTTCCCCTCTTTGATTACTAGCTTTGTAGGAAAGAGGGGGCGGATGAGTGTGCTAGTGATACATGGCTATGTCCTAGTTTCCCTATCTACCCCTTGAGGATCGAGGAGAGGCACAATCGACAAAAGGAAAAAAAGAAAGATCTACTGGGAAAAGTTGTCATGCAGTAAGCCTACTCTCATAGGACAATAACCTTAGGACCTGTTAAGAAGATGGGAGTAAATATTACAACCATAAAAGATCTTGTGTCTCATTTTTCTCAACGACCAGGAGATCCTTTCACCACCCATCAGTCATATGTGTCACATGCGAATGATGAGAAGTATAAGGAGGACCAAAATATGCAATTGGATACCATTTCTAAGATTGAGAAAGTCTACTCCTCTTTGGCGGAGTAACACCGAAACCTCTGGATTGAACATGAAAAATTAGTTACAAGAGAGAAGAAAGGGATGAGTTCTTTATAAATATATGGAAGGGGGTTATGGGTCTACGGATTTTCCTAAAACCCCTAGATAGACTTCCTTCATCTTAGGTGGAGAGTGATGATGAGCCCACAGTCGAGTGGACTGATCTTAAGAAAAATAGTGATAATGTAGAATTTGAGAGTTAAAGCAGCCCTTGATGCAGTTACCGGGAGCACACCCATCTATTTAATCCTTGATTATATATGCATTAGGGAAACTTCTATCCATTCATATGGGGGTGTCTCCTTATTCATTTAATTTGGGCATGTATTATTGATATTTCTACATATTTTTCTACTATTTTGGATAATTAGTAGTATTATTTGGGTTTTAATATTTAGACACTCATACGGTTTCCATATTTGTATGGATCAATTACTTTGTTCAACCTTATCCTCCTTGAACTTAAGAATACAAATTGAGGCTAAAAGCCTAAGTTGGGATGGTGGAAAGAGAAAGAAGTATAATTGAGCCACTAAGTTGTATGAAAGTGCCTACGAGCTTAAACAAGTGAGCATTTTTCTTTGAAGAAAAAGAATGAAATGCATATTTAAGTGCATACTAAAGAGTGAAGAAACAAAGGCGAAGAGCATGTGAGTAAAGCAAAAAGGAAAAAGTTTAAAAACTAGTAAAGGAAAAAGAAATGGCCCAAATAGCAATGCATAAAAGGATTATGATGTAGAAGTTCAATGAGGATTTAGACTTATTTTTCCATGTTAATATTCTAACCTACCCTAAACCTACATTACAAGCTCATAAAGTCCTTTAGTGATTCCCAACCAAGTATATTCATTGTAGTGGTGATTGAAAATAGGGGCAAGCCTATGAAATGGTACTTGTTAACATGGAGAATTTCTTGAGAGAGTGAGTGTTTTCACTTAAAATTTCTTGTTCCACGATTGATAACTAGGTGTATGAATTTTCCTTTCTTGTGAGGAGGTATTTGAACTAGTTGAGGTGGGTGATTTTGTCATCTTTCATTCAATGAGATAAGCGGAAGTATAGCATGATTGAAGTCAACATGTGAGTCATTTCTAGAGTGTTAGTAGTTGTTACATGGTTTCTCCTCGAAGTGTATTTTATGCTTCTCTATTCTATTTTATGATGAGGGGAGTCGTTAAAAGCCTATTTTCCCATGTGTGAAAAGCTTTTTGTGGTAGAAATCAAGTTTAAGTCATCATGATCATTGGGTCACAAAATGAGGGCATACATGTGAAATTATCACTAGAAACGGGTAGTGTTTCGTGAGGACAAGCAAACTCTTAATTGGGGGTGTTGATGAGTGGTGATTTTACCATATATTGTCACAAAACATTCGTGCACACTACCTTATTTTGAATGAATAAATGAGACATATTTGTGAGTAAATATACTAATATCCACTCATTGCAGGCATAAATTTGAAGAGATAAAAAATGTGGAATGGAGCTTAAAATGATAAAAATGGAGCAAAAGAGAGTGCACCTGAAGGCCTGGACCATATCAGCCTTGTCACACCCCATTTTTTTTTCACCGCATCCGACCCCGGCTAGGGAGTTGGTTTTAGAGAAATGGGTTTTCCCAATTAAAGTGACGTTTTGAAAAGGGATTATTTTGTTTACAGAGTCGCCACTTGGAATTGAGTTTGGGTGTTCCAAGTCACCTTATCGAATCCCTATTCAAAGGAAATGACTCTTTAATTTTTTTTTTTTTTGGTCTGCGAACTAGAAATCCGGATAAGGAATTTTGTTGATCGAGGGGAAGGTGTTAGGCAACCCTCGAGTCCGGTGGTTCAAGCACGGTCGCTTTAATGACTTACGTCTGGCTTAAGCTATTTTGATAAATTACAAAATTTCCTAACACATTCTTTTTTGGCTTTTTTTTTCTTCTTCTATTCATTTACAGGTAGGTGCATACATTTACAAGGAAAGATGTCATGGTAGATACTTTTGAAGACTCTCTTTTAATTTTTGGAGTGTAACTGGCTTTGATACAAAAAAATCCATGCCATTTGCATAACACTCTTCTGCACTTTCCGATAATGCATTCCATGATGAAAAAATAAAAATAAAAAAAACCTTTATTCTTAACATGTTATGTTTTTCATTTCATTTTTTTTTTTTTTTTTTTTTGCATGCATGCATGCATGTATTCATGAATCATTAATTGTGATCTTTGACATAGTTACATACTAAATGCATGTCAACTAACACAATTTTACATATTAAAACACTAATAACTTTTAATAATTATCTCATTTAAAATTTAAAATTTAAAACCAATCTAATCAATCGTAAAATTTTTTTTTTTTTACAACAAGTAAATTATAAATAGAGACGTAAAGCGTGAATTACATAAAGAAATGTCAAAACTACACATTAAATAATAATATAAAATATATGGAAATAACTTCATTCATGCTTCGATTCCATAACGTAACTTATAAAATAAATTGTACAAGATGAGATAAAAACCTGTACGACAAATGAAATCAAGTATCGAAGCAAGATATTTTCACCAACAACTCGAATGGAAACCCAACCTCAATTCTTCAAATTAAAAGAACTTTCTTCCAAGTTGTTTTTCTTCCAATTTTGTTTTTGCCTCTTTCTCCTTCTTTTTCTACTAAGGCCTTTTTATTTCTTTCTCCTTTTCTCTCCTAAAGCATGCATGGTATATGTGTGTGCATGTATTTATTTCATTTTTTTTTTGCATGCATGGATGATATCTTATATCAAATCTCACTCCAAATTTAACCATGACAAAGAGTTGAATGCTTTAATATCATAATAACAAATGTAAAATAAGAGCATCTCCACATCATAATATTGAAATTGAATTTCACATTATTGTGATATTACATTATTCAAAGAAAGATAGAGGGTTACCTCTTGCGGAAATAATTCTTAAAATAAAGAAGAAGCCGCGAATTTGAAATCACGAACAAAACCTCAAACTCTCTCCTTTTTTTTTTTTGTTTCAATCCTCTTCTTTCTCTCTTAGTTTTTCTTTTCTTCTCAATTTATTTTTGCTTTGAATTTTCTCTTTTTTTTTTTCTTTTCTATGTATTTCTCTCAACTTTCTTTTTCTCCCTTTCTTTCTTTTTGTGCAAATGTGCTTCCCTCTCCTCCTTCTTTTATGGGTGCATGTGTGTGTTTATATAGGGAGTTTGTAAGTATGTAGTATGTTGGAGGTAATGGGAAAGTTAGGGGAATGTTGGAGGTAATGGGAAGTAGGGTAAATTTTTTTTAGTTTTAATGGGAAAGTTAGGGGAATGTTGGAGGTAATGGGAAGTAGGGTAATTTTTTTTTAGTTTTAATGGGAAAGTTAGGGGAATGTTGGAGGTAATGGGAAGTAGGGTAATTTTTTTTTAGTTTTAATGGAAAAGTTAGGGGAATGTTGGAGGTAATGGGAAGTAGGGTAATTTTTTTAGTTTTAATAGGAAAGTTAGGGGAATGTTGGAGGTAATGGGAAGTAGAGTAATTTTTTTTTTTTATTGGGTAGGAGGTAGGAGGGAAAGGTAAAAAAAATGAGTAGAAATTAATATTTGGGCGGACAAAATTACGTGTCTACAAAAACGCTAGGTTTGGTGCAAAATTAGGTGTTTACAGAATGCCCCTCTTTGTTTGGAAATATGGAGAATTTTCAAGCAAAGAAGTAAACATGACTAATTTTGGTTCAACCATTTATTCAAAGTGGTGTGACCGAGCCTTGGTTTTAGACATCCTACATATCTCGGATTATATGAGAATCAGGTCACATATAGTTCAAGTGGGTGTAAGAGTGAGTGGATGGATTGGAGAGTGGAGTTGAGGTCCCGTCGAGTTTTCGGTTCGTGGCTCCTTTTATTACATTAGAAAAAAAAAATGAAACTAAAAATGAAAGATACAAAATCCTATCTATTCTAATTGTCTTGATTCTCTTGCTTCAGATTTTCTTCTTGGATTTTCAATTATCGCCTCACCTTCTTCTGGTGGGTACCTCGATCTCAAGATTTGATCTTGAAGTTGGTATTTGAGATTTGAACCTGCAACTTGGATTGAGTCATTGACACTCTGCCAAAGAACAGTTCATAGAATACTTTGGATGTTTATTCTCCTTATCAGAAGCTAAAAAGATGTCTCTTGAAATGTTGGGCCGCTATAGATACAGAGCTGACTCTAACTATCTTCAACTTGATAATTCTTCTATATTCTGACCGGATATGAAATTTCATTCTCGGATAAACTGTGCTTCGCAGAAAACCTGCAAGCCATCAAAGAAGACGAAACAAAACAAACAAAATTTTCTACCCCAGTTTACACTAGGAAATTTTGTGAGTTATTAGAAAAACTATAATGAATAAATGAAATAAGATGTCAACTAGGGGATGGTGCCCTATGAAGACAAAAAAGATGTCAACTAGGGGATGGTGCCCTATGAAGACGAAGTAAGATGTCAACTAGGGGATGGCGCCCTATGAACACGAAAAGGATGTCAACTAGGGGATGACGCCCTATGAAGACGAGAAGGATGTCAACTAGGGAATGGAGCCCTATGAAGACGTGATAAGATGTCAACTAGGGGATGACGCCCTATGAAGACGAAAAAGATGTCAACTAGGGAATGGTGCCCTATGAAGACGATAAGGATGTCAACTAGGGGATGGCGCCCTATGAAGACGAAAAAGATATCAACTAGGGGATGACGCCCTATGAAGATGAATAAAGATGTCAACTAGGGGATGGTGCCCTATGAAGACGAAAAAGATGTCAACTAGGGGATGGTACCCTATGAAGACGAAGTAAGATGTCAACTAGGGGATGGTGCCCTATGGAGACGAAAATGATGTCAACTAGGGGATGGCGCCCTATGAAGACGAGATAAGATGTCAACTAAGGGATGGTGCCCTATGAAGACGAGATAAGATGTCAACTAGGGGATGGTGTCCTATGAAGACGAGATAAGATGTCAACTAGGGGATGGTTCCCTATGAAGATGAGATAAGATGTCAACTAGGAGATGGTGCCCTATAAAGACGAAAAGGATGTCAACTAGGGTATGGCACCCTATGAAGACGAGATATGATGTCAACTAGGGGATGGTTCCCTATGAAGACGAAAAGGATGTTAACTAGGGAATGGCACCCTATGAAGACGAATAAAGATGTCAACTAGGGGAAAGCGCCCTATTAAGACGAATGAGATGTCAACTAGGGGATGGTGCCCTATGAAGACGAAAAAAGATGTCAACTAGGGGATGGCACCCTATGAAGACGAAAAGGATGTCAACTAGGGGATGGCGCCCTATGAAGACGAATAAAGATGTCAACTAGGGGATGGTGCCCTATGAAGACTAAAAAGATGTCAACTAGGGGATGGTGCTCTATGAAGACGAAGTAAGATGTCAACTAGGGGATGTCACCCTATGAAGACGAAAAGGATGTCAACTAGGGGATGGCGCCCTATGAAGACGAGAAGGATGTCAACTAGGGAATGGCGCCCTATGAATACGTGATAAGATGTCAACTAGGGGATGACGCCCTATAAAGATGAAAAGATGTCAACTAGGGGATGGTTCCCTATAAAGACAAAAACATGTCAACTAGGGGATGGTGCACTATGAAGACGAGATATGATGTCAACTAGGGGAAGGTACCCTATGAAGACGAAAAAGATGTCAACTAGAGGATGGTGCCCTATGAAGAAGAAAAAGATGTCAACTAGGGCATGGTGCCCTATGAAGATGAAAAGGATGTCAACTAGGGGATGGTCCCCTATGAAGACGAATAGAGATATCAACTAGGGGATGGCTCCCTATGAAGACGAAAAGGATGTCAACTAGGGGATGGTGCCCTATGAAGACGAGAAGGATGTCAACTAGGAGATGGCACCCTATGAAGACGAATAAAGATGTCAACTAGGGGATGGTACCCTATGAAGACGAAAAAGATGTCAACTAGGGGATGGTGCCCTATGAAGATGAAGTAAGATGTCAACTAGGGAATGGCGCCCTATGAAGACGAAAAAGGATGTCAACTAGGGGATGGCGCCCTATGAAGACAAGAAGCATGTCAACTAGGGAATGGCGCCCTATGAAGACGTGATAATATGTCAACTAGGGGATAACGCCCTATGAAGACGAAAAAGATGTCAACTAGAGGATGGTACCCTATGAAGACGAAAAGGATGTCAACTAGGGGATGGCGCCCTATGAAGACGAAAAAGATGTCAACTAGGGGATGACGCCCTATGAAGACGAATAAAGATGTCAACTAGGGGATGGTGCCCTATGAAGACGAAAAAGATGTCAACTAGGGGATGGTACCCTATGAAGACGAAGTAAGATGTCATCTAGGGGATGGTGCCCTATGGAGACGAAAAAGATGTCAACTAGGGGATGGCGCCCTATGAAGACGAGATAAGATGTCAACTAGGTGATGGTGCCCTATGAAGACGAGATAAGATGTCAACTAGGGGATGGTGCCTTATAAAGACGAAATAAGATATCAACTAGGTGATGTTGCCCTATGAAGATGAGATAAGATGTCAACTAGGGGATGGTGCCCTATGAAGACGAAAAAGAGGTCAACTAGGGTATGGCGCCCTATGAAGACGAAGTAAGATGTCAACTAGGGGATGGTGCCCTATGGAGACGAAAATGATGTCAACTAGGGGATGGCGCCCTATGAAGACGAGATAAGATGTCAACTAGGGGATGGTGCCCTATGAAGACGAGATAAGATGTCAACTAGGGGATGGTGTCCTATGAAGATGAAAAAAGATGTCAACTAGGGGATGGCACCCTATGAAGACGAAACGGATGTCAACTAGGGGATGGCGCCCTATGAAGACGAATAAAGATGTCAACTAGGGGATGGTTCCCTATGAAGACGAAAAAGATTTCAACTAGGGGATGGTGCCCTATGAAGACGAAGTAAGATGTCAACTAGGGGATGGCGCCCTATGAAGACAAAAAGGATGTCAACTAGGGGGTGGCACCCTATGAAGACGAGAAGGATGTCAACTAGGGAATGGCGCCCTATGAAGACGTGATAAGATGTCAACTAGGGGATGACACCCTATGAAGACAAAAAAGATGTCAACTAGGGGATGGTGCCCTATGAAGACGAAATAAGATATCAACTAGGGGATGGTGCCCTATGAAGATGAGATAAGATGTCAACTAGGGGATGGTGCCCTATGAAGACGAAAAGGATGTCAACTAGGGGATGGTGCCCTATGAAGACGAGATAAGATGTCAACTAGGGGATGGTGCCCTATGAAGACGAAATAAGATATCAACTAGGGGATGGTGCCCTATGAAGATGAGATAAGATATCAACTAGGGGATGGTGTCCTATGAAGACGAAATAAAGATGTCAAATAGGGAATGGCGCCCTATTAAGACGAATAACATGTCAACTAGGGTATGGCGCCCTATGAAGACGAAAAAAAAAATTATGATTTTTTTTTCTTTGTTTGAAAAGAAAAAAAATGCCCAGTCTTGAATATGAGGGGTTTTATTATTATTATTATAATTATATTGATATGAACTTAGAATTATAGGAGTATAACAAAAAATGAAAATTCAAGAAAACTTAACTTTGCTATACTTGTTTTTTTTTTCACTAAATTTCACAAGATTGCTTTGCCCCTGTTCAAGCAAAGAAAGAGAAAAAAAATTGTGAGTTTTAAACTTGGTAGTTGGTTTGTGGCCTTGAATCCCTTGGAGGTTTGCCTTATCCTTGCCCCAACTTGATATAGTTGACTCAACTAATTGGTTGGTGAGCTTGGTTCTTTGTCTTTCAAATTCTGCTGCATCTCTGTTTGTTTCTGTACGAGTCTGCTCTTCATTTTTAAATGCTTCACTCGTAACACTTATCTTAACTGGCTCTCTGTTCTTGTCAAGGTGGTGAACG
Organism: Capsicum baccatum var. pendulum; assembly: GCA_030864225.1. Lineage (NCBI taxonomy): Eukaryota > Viridiplantae > Streptophyta > Magnoliopsida > Solanales > Solanaceae > Capsicum > Capsicum baccatum. The sequence goes on along the minus strand of CM061561.1, from coordinate 251,505,861 downwards.
TCGAATAATCTCTTCTCAATTTCACTGGGATCCATGGTCAATTTTGCTCGTTTTTCTTTATTTTGTATTTGGAGCGAGACTTACACATAAAAAAAAACGTGTTAAAAAAAATAAGGAAAAATCAAAAAAAAGGAATGAAAGAATTATGTTTGAATAGTATTTCTACCATTAAAGTAAGAGAGCTTATTTGGAAGGTCTATTGACTTCAATAATGCATGACACGCAATTTGGAGTAGATATTTGATCCTTCAAAACTGTCTAATCTCGAATTAGGCTGCACCTTTCAATCAAATCAAATCATCCTTCTTGATCTTTGTCCTGGCGATAAACTTTGTTTGACTAAAGTCATTTCTTCTGGGATTTTCTCAATTGACCTCTTTAATTTGGATTGTCTCGTTCATCATTGTCTCATGGCGCCCTTGAGGGTTTTCACCAATAAGATTTTTTTTTATATCTTGTGGTGCCTCCATGGGTTTTAACCTATAAGTTTTTTTTTTTTTTCATTTATTTATCTTATGGTGCCTCCATGGGTTTTCACCTACAAGATTTTTTTATTTTTTTTATATATAGCACACAAGGCTTGACATTCTCAAAAATTGATCGAAAGGTCTTTAATGGACCAAGGAAAGGATTTTTTTTTTGTCTTTTTTTTTTAGGATAAATTACAACTTGAGAGCCATGTAAAAGTGACAATAGGATATATATATCTCATCTTTTTTTTTTAAATACCAAGATTTTTTTTATTTTTATTTTATCGGACCGAACCCCAAGATAGGGCTGCCTACGTATCCATTTAGGAATCAGGTCGAACGTAGTTCAATGCAAACACTTTTTTTTTATTATTTTTTTTCAACTCCAAAGAGGGTAAGCAAGGAAAGGTAAATAAGGCTCAAGGGGCTGACAAGGGATTAATGACGTTTAGTTAAGTAGAATGATGGCCTATCGTCATCTCAACTTGAGAATGTGAAGCAAAAGTGTGTCAAATATAATATCTTTTGACTGAATCGGCATTGATAGCTTTTTCTGTCATTTTTCCGTCCATATCCGCATCTTGCAAAGCTCCATTTGATAAAACTTGTTTAACTATGTATGGGCCTTGCCAGTTTGGAGCAAACTTTCCTTTAGCCTCTTCTTGGTGTGGAAAGATGCGTTTTACAACAAGTTGGCCGGCCTCGAATTTTCTAGGACGTACCTTCTTATTGTAAGCTCGTGACATCCTCTGCTGGTATAGTTGACAAAAGCAAATAGGTTCTGGTGGGACCAGCACGGGAGGATTTTCCACATATTCTTTAATCTTATCAAATGATTCTTGACATTCGTCTGTCTATTGGATAACAACATCCTTTTTTAGTAACTTAAATATCGGTTCGCATATAGTGCTGAGCTGAGCAATGAATCTGCTTATATAATTCAGTCTTCCAAGAAAACTCATGACCTCAGTTTTATTCTTCGGAGGCGACAATTCTCGAATGAATTTTACCCTGGCGGGGTCTAATTCAATGCCTCTGCGGCTAATTATGAAACCCAAAAGTTTTCCGGATGGAACTCCAAATGCACATTTGGCTGGATTGAGCTTAAGAATATACTTTCGAAACCTTTCGAAGAATTTCCTCAAGTCATCTACGTGATCGACTCGTGTCTTAGACTTGTTAATGACATCATCAACATATACTTCTACTTTCTTGTGCATCATGTCCTGAAAAATAGTAGTCATAGCTCTCATGTACGTAGCTCCAGCATTCTTTAAATCAAACGGCATGACCCTGTAGCAATAAGTACCCCATGGGGTGGTGAAAGCAGTCTTATCTGCATCTGTTTCATCCATCAAGATCTGGTGATATCCATCATAGCAATCCACGAAAGATTGGATCTCATGTTTAGCACAATTATCAACAAGGATATGAATGTTGGGCAGCGAAAAGTTATCTTTAGGACTTGCTTTGTTCAAATCTCTATAATCAACATAAAATCTGATTTTGCCATCTTTCTTTGGTACGGGCACCACATTAGCCAACCATGTGGTGTACTGATCAACCCTGATCACGTTCGTACTTAATTGCTTCATGATTTCCTCTTTGATTTTATCGCTCACGTCAGTTTTAAACTTTCTTTGCTTTTGCTGGACCGGTGAAAAATTAGGATATGTAGGTAGTTTATGGACTATCAAATCCGTGCTTAGACCCGGCGTATCATCATAAGACCAAGCAAAGACATCCTTATACTCGATCAAAATCTGAACAATATCATTCCTGATATTCTGATTTGCATGAATACTTATTTTTATTTCTCTAACTTCCTCACCAGTTCCCAAATTTATTGTCTTAGTGTCATTTAAATTGGGTTTGGGCTTATCCTCAAATTGATCCAATCCTTTTTTGAATTCTTTATCAGCTTCAGCTTCATCGTATTCCTCTACCGTTTGGTTTGCTGATTCGAGATTAGACAACTTTTTTAGGATCTAAATGTGAACTCCACGTACATGCCATGTTATCGGAGCCAGTATTAACATAACGAAATAAGAAAAATAAAAATTAAAAGAGGGAAGAAAATATAAATTTACTAGAAAACATGAATTTAATTTTATTGAATCGGAAAGGATAGGAGGGTTAAAATAAAAGTAGAGCAACTAAACTATGTGGACTACAACCCTGAGAATAGTCCAAAATACAAAAGAAAGAAAAATGAAACAACAAAATAAATTACCAAGACTCCTTCCTTATGGGGAGAGGAGTGGCTTCCCAGTTAGTGAGCTTGATATTTGGCTCGACGGACTGCACATCTGCATGGCTAGGGGCTTCACCTATCTGAACCAAGTTTACTTCATAAAATATTTCCTTGAGGCGTTGACATATTTCATCTACATCCTTGTTAGCATATGGGTATTGATTTTCTTCCTTTTAAGCTTTCGTGAAAGATTAGCTAATGTGTGGAACTGGACTTGTCAATTTCCAAGCCTTCTTCTTCTGCTCTTTTGCCTATTTTCTATCTACTACGGTAGTTTTAAAGCCTAAGACAAAGTATTTATGGCTAACACACGGATCTACAGGGTTTATAATTCCTTGCAGCAAAACCCCTAATCCTTTTCCCGGTTCATGACTATTTTGTAGCATTTGGCTAGCCACCATAATTGAAGTAGAAGAGAGATAAGGCCCTGGAATTGGCGTACCTTCCATGACTTGATCAGCTGTCACGCTTTCAAAGGCTTGATAAATGGGAGATTCACAACCCCCTTTTGTTTCGATACAGGGTTCAGAAGGATCTCGATCTATGGGAAGGTCATCCTCTCCATGTACAATGATTTCCTGATTTTCGTTTTTAAACTTAAGTACTTGATGCAAAGTAGAAGGTATGGCTCTGGCCATGTGGATCCATGGTCTTCCTAAAAGTAGGTTGTAGGAAGTATCCATGTCTATTACTTGAAAGGTGATCGTAGACTCTACTGGTCCAATAACCAAAGCAAGATCTACTTCACTAATTGTGTCTCATTTTGCATCATCAAAAGCCCGAACACATACATTATTGGACCGAATTATATCTGGGCTGATTTTCAACTTTTGCAAAGTAGAGAGAGGACAGATATATACTCCTGAACCTCCATCAATCATTACCCTTTTTTTTAGATCAATTAATTTACTTAAAAGCCGGTCAACATTCGATATGGCATTTCCTATAATGCAACAAGTAGCACATAAAATGCACATGATGGTCTCAAAATGCGACACCTGACCTAGACGAACCCGACCCCAGGGTTGAGCCCCACTAAGTCAAAAAATACACGTGCTATAAGTAAAACACAGTCTATTAGGTATAGCCATGTCTAAGCTCCGGTTATGCTAGGTTCAACCTGATGGATTTAGGTATCTAGACTGTCAATGAAACGAGCGGACAACTCGAGTCGGCAAGGGACAGCTTTACCGGTATCAGGGCTTTCCGGCCTCACTGTTGGTCCTTTTCCATCCTAAATCATGGGTGACTACAGAATCCTTCCCAGGAGCGTTGCCGCATCTCTGGTATCTCAAGCTCGGGAGCGTATACCGCATCTCCGAATATATAGTATCTCAGAAGACTCAGATGGGTGTGCGAGAGAAGACAATTTATATTGCAATTCAAATAATATCAAAGCAATAAACATGTAGGCAAAGAACATATTTAGGCCAACAATATACAATATCAAAATTAAATAAAGCCAAACAAGTCAATATGAAAGCTCGAATTCTGGTTATATCCCCAGCAGAGTCGCCATCTGTCACACCCCATTTTTTTTTTCACCGCATCCGACCCCCGCTAGGGAGTTGGTTTAAGAGAAATGGGTTTTCCCAATTAAAGTGACGTTTTGAAAAGGGATTATTTTGTTTACAGAGTCGCCACTTGGAATTTAGTTTGGGTGTTCCAAGTCACCTTATTGAATCCCTAATCAATCGGAAATGACTCTTATTTGGTCTGCGAAAACAAAAAATGGGTAAGGAATTCTGTTAATCGAGGGGAAGGTGTGAGGCACCCCTCGAATCCCGTGGTTTTAGCACGGTCGCTTTTATTGACTTATCTTAACTTAAGCTATTTTGATAAATTACAAAATTTCCTAACACATTCTTTTTTTTTTTTACTTTTTTTTTCTTCTATTCCTGTACAGGTAGGTGCATACATTTACAAGGAAAGATGTCATGGTAGATACTTTTGAAGACTCTCTTTTAATTTTTGGAGTGCAACTGGCTTTGATACAAAAGAATCCATACCATTTGCATAACACTCTTCTGCACTTTCCGATAATGCATTCCATGACGAAAAATAAAAATAAAAAAAAACCTTTATTCTTAACAGGTTATGTTTTTCATTTCATTTTTTTTTTTTTTGCATGCATGCATTCATGAATCATTAATTGTGATCTTTAACATAGTTGCATACTAAATGCATGTCAACTAACAGAATTTTACATATTAAAACACCAATAACTTTTAATAATTATCTCATTTAAATTTAAAACCAATCTAATCAATCGTAAATTTTTTTTTTTTTTACAATAAGTAAATTATAAATAGAGACGTAAAACGTGAATTACATAAAGAAATGACAAAACTACACATTAAATAATAATATAAAATATATGGAAATAACTTCATTCATGCTTCGATTCCATAACGTAACTTATAAAATAAATTGTACAAGATGAGATAAAAACCTGTACGACAAATGAAATCAAGTATCGAAGCAAGATATTTTCACCAACAACCCGAATGGAAACCCAACCTCAATTCTTCAAATTAAAAGAACTTTCTTCCTAGTTGTTTTTCTTCCAATTTTGTTTTTGCCTCTTTCTCCTTCTTTTTCTACTAAGGCCTTTTTATTTCTTTCTCCTTTTCTCTCCTAAAGCATGCATGGTATATGTGTGTGCATGTATTTATTTCATTTTTTTTTTGCATGCATGGATGATATCTTATATCAAATCTCACTCCAAATTTAACCATGACAAAGAGTTGAATGCTTTAATATCATAATAACAAATGTAAAATAAGAGCATCTCCACATCATAATATTGAAATTGAATTTCACATTATTGTGATATTACATTATTCAAAGAAAGATAGAGGGTTACCTCTTGCGGAAATAATTCTTAAAATAAAGAAGAAGCCGCGAATTCGAAATCACGAACCAAACCTCAAACTCTCTCCTTTTTTTTTTGTTTCAATCCTCATCTTTCTCTCTTAGTTTTTCTTTTCTTCTCAATTTATTTTTGCTTTGAATTTTCTCTTTTTTTTTTTCTTTTCTATGTATTTCTCTCAACTTTCTTTTTCTCCCTTTCTTTCTTTTTGTGCAAATGTGCTTCCCTCTCCTCCTTCTTTTATGGGTGCATGTGTGTGTTTATATAGGGAGTGTGTAAGTATGTAGTATGTTGGAGGTAATGGGAAAGTTAGGGGAATGTTGGGGGTAATGGGAAGTAGGGTAAATTTTTTTTAGTTTTAATGGGAAAGTTAGGGGAATGTTGGAGGTAATGGGAAGTAGGGTAATTTTTTTTTAGTTTTAATGGGAAAGTTAGGGGAATGTTGGAGGTAATGGGAAGTAGGGTAATTTTTTTTTAGTTTTAATGGGAAAGTTAGGGGAATGTTGGAGGTAATGGGAAGTAGGGTAATTTTTTTTTAGTTTTAATGGAAAAGTTAGGGGAATGTTGGAGGTAATGGGAAATAGGGTAATTTTTTTAGTTTTAATAGGAAAGTTAGGGGAATGTTGGAGGTAATGGGAAGTAGGGTAATTTTTTTTTTTATTGGGTAGGAGGTAGGAGGGAAAGGTAAAAAAAATGAGTAGAAATTAATATTTGGGCGGACAAAATTACGTGTCTACAAAAACGCTAGGTTTGGTGCAAAATTAGGTGTTTACAAGCCTCAGTTATCGCGACCGCAGCCAGTCAATATAGTCAGTACAATGTAGTCGAGGAATACAACTGTGGTTGCGTAGTTGCAATCGTGGTCAAACTTCCACAATCACAGTTCAGCGGGATTATTCCCCAGGGAATTTTTGTAAACTAAATGGAAGAATCCCAAATCATATATAGGCAAAAACACCCTTTCTTCTTTGGCTATTGCTTACCTCATAGCTATTTTTTATTTGAAAGAAAGAAATTCTAATTGGGAAAGTGTTAACTACTCCTGGAGGCTTAATTTCTTGGTAATTTTGTGAAGAATGAATTTTTGGATAATCCCCATGGTATATCTCCTTTTACTTTCTACATGAGTAGCTAAGTAATTTAGTTTTGGAATTATGTCGAACTAAAGTATAATTGTTTGTGGGTGTTGTTGTGTTTGCATGATTTTTAGTTGGTGATTATGGATTCAACCATTGCTTGGGTTAATGAGTTGGAATTTTATGGGTAAAACCACCTCAAATCTCCGAATGGATTTGATGAGTGATAACCCAAACTGTAAAAACCCTTTTTATCCTTGAAAAAGGAATAAAAGTGAACTTGAGGTAACCCATAACATCCTTGAAAAAGGGTTATAGGGATACAAAATAATGGTGGACGATTAATTCTATAGTTTACTATCTTTTCCAATCTTAGAAATAAGTTTGATAGGAGTGTAATTCATGTTAAGAGCATCATCGTAGAAATAGGGATGCTTGATTGAGGTTTTGGGTAGTTACAAATTGCACACTTGTTATGTTCTCGAAAGAGCCAATGGGTGAAATCGTTATAGTTCTATTGAAACATAGACTACAACAAATTTCGATTTCGCCTATCCATTGATCAACAACTAAACTTCATGTTAAACCATCATCAACCCATTACCATGAAATCCAATTGTCCAAAACCATCATTAATGCATATAAAAGCATAAGTAAACCCTAAAAAGCCATAACTAAGCTATTTACACCAAAAACCTCAATTCATAGTTGAAAACCATAAATCATGCAATATTGAAACGATATAAACATCCATAAAATCCATACATTTTTAGATGTAATAATTAGGGAAGAGACACATGCCTTAAATCAAGAAAAATGACAGAAGAAAATCACCAAATCAATCCGTTAGTTGAAACTCTAGCTCTCTTGCCCCAAAAAGATCTTGTGAGAATTATTGGATGTTTTGTAATAGCTTGCTAGTGTTAATGAATAGAATAATAGGGTAAATAACCTCCTAAGTTTATTAGATGTCATGGATCCCAATTATGGTAAGTATAAAAATATCCCTAATACCCCCACTTAAGTCCCTTAAAAACCCGGCATAAGAATATGACTGACTCTTACGAGTTGTACCCTCCTCTGCTATTTGTTTCCTCCAGTCGTACCCAGGCGTCAAACCTTGGATAAAACACTTTCCAGTATATGACTCATCTAACCAAATTGTAACCTCATCATACTATATGTACCCATGAACAGTATCCCTGGCAAAATGAATTTGCAGGAGGACAAAACACAAAACACCATACGAGTCCTTGATAAGACTCGTACCCAATCCCTACAACTTATCCTCTAAACTCGTATCCATTCCAAAGTCCAAAACCATCCCACCATCTAACACTATTCAACTTATGACAAGAATATACCACTCGTACCCTAAGATACTTCATGTACTTGTTAGTCGTCCGGAGAACCGATTTCAAGGAAACTTTCTAAGGCCAAAACCCCGGATGTAACATTGTCACCTATTAGGAACATTTGTACCTGAATGGTAGATAAGGTAGGGGTAATAACACACGGAGTCATTTGAATTATCAAACATCAATCCCACCTTTTTATATCTCCACTCTTACATTTATAGAGACAGAAAACAAAGATACAAGAGATGCAACTCATTCTTTAACAAACTCAAAAAATAATGATGTGTTCAAGAACGCATACCTTCCGCTCGACTACTACGAGCAGAAAAAAATAGAAGATACTTGGACTTCATGTCCTTATCCACTTCCTATATAGCTTTTTCCACCTTATGGTTCCATCGCAGAACCTTAACCAAAGCCACGTCCTTGGTACGCAACCAATGAACCTGTCTGTCCAATATCTCAATCGGGATCTCTTCATAATACAGAGAATCCGAGATATCCAACCCTTCCAAAGGAATAACCAAAGAAGAATCACTAACGCACTTCCTCAACATGGAAACATGAAAGAACGGATGAACCAAACCGAAACTCCTAGGCAACTACAACTCTATAACACCCTACAAAAATCATACATGTATTAGCTTCAAGTAGCATTCTTAGAGGGTAAAACTCAAAAGCTTTTCTAAGTGTCAAAGGGACTTAGTCTCATTTTTAGCTCCCAATCTTTGATGAATTATTTCATGACCTTTCTGACCTCTGTTTCTTGACTTTCTTGTTGATACGTGATAGGGAAAGTTAATAGTACATCTTGAGTGCATTTTAGGGACATAACATACTGGTTTTAAATGCCTTTGAAATGTTCCAGCATTCTGGGCGCATTTCAGAACAATTTCAGGGTCAACTTCAAATGATCATAACTTTTTGTATATAATGAACTGGGAGGATACTATATATCAAATGAAATCTGTTTGGGTATTCTTTCCATTGCAACTAATTTCATCAAAATCCCATATCGGAGTAAAATGTTATGACCAATTTTCTTCAGCATATCAGCCTGCTGCGACTTTGTTTGTTTCCTTAGGGGTATTTTAGTCCTTCCCCCACCCTTATTCATCCGTAAACATGTGATTAAGGCCCCAATTAACAAAAATATGGTCATTTTATCCAACTCCCGTCAAGAACTAAACACTTAGGTGTCAACCTAAGAATGAAGATCCCTCAAGATTCAACTGTGAGTTGTAGAAATTGATTGAAGATTCAAAATCCCCAAACTATAGGCTTCAAGAAGCATCTACCAAATTTCTAATTTAAGGTACGTGGGGTTTATCCTAAATAATATATGTTCTTATATAATATAGATCATGATTTAATGATTATCATGCATGAATTTTAAAGGAGTTTTTGGAATCTATGTTTTAATTATGCATTATAAATGTTTTTATGATATTGTTGATTTGGCCTTTAGGTTTTTCCCCCTTGAATTGATTTGCAAGTATATGTATATGTATAAAAAATGAGATTGAAAATTGTTTGACAGCACATATTATGAAACCCCTGTCGTATGTTGAATTAAAGATCATGGTTTTGTCGAAAAAAATGAAATGCATGCCTTTTGATTTGAAAGTAGTTTTCTCATTCACATAGTAATTGAAACATGATTTAGAAATAATGAGAGGGTGTTTCTTGAATTTACTATGAGGTTCTTATGTTAAACAGAAATAAATGCATGTAATTGAGAACTTTGACATGACCACCTTGAGTTCTTGAAATGTTGACGAAGAGAGTTTCTTTGCATATGTTTACAAGAGTTTTAATGAAAGAGTTTCTTGAAAAGAATTGTTGATATGGTGGTCCTAAATTCCATGTTTTGAGAACAAAGATATAATTTGGTAAATTGATTGGAGAATATGACTGGCAAGTCAATGGTATTAATATACCATGTAAATGTATGCCATGACAGAGTTAGAGTTTGATTTCAAAGAATCTATGTTTTAAAGAGTTAAAAATTGGGTTGATGTGAGTTAGGTGGTTACCTAAAGAAAGCCCGAGTAAAATGAGTCTATACTGGAAATTGTGATTTGCTGATATGGGAACTTGGTACCCTGCTATGTGATCTTTTGTACCTAGTACGTTGTCATCCAAAATCGGGACTTATGGTTTGAAGCCCTGCTTCATGATCTTGAGCCCAACCACGATATAATGACTTGATTGGGGTTGTGGCACCCTATTGTGTGATCTTGTGTGCTCTTCCCTCACTAATACTTCTATCTTCGCGAGAATCGAGATAAGGCAGTTGGTGAAAGCTACAAAATTGTAGGGTATACCACCTAGCACAGAATTAAAACAAAGAGTGTTACAGAGTTCAGATGATTTTACAGTCTTTTAGAAATGCCCATGTGATTTTTACCGTATGACATATTTATGAACTGTTTTAAATTGAACTCATATATGTTGAATATAAATTATTATTTTGGATTTGCTCTTCATACCAGTATATCTGTATTGACCCCTAACTCCGAGGTTTGGAGGCTCAATCTAGGGGTTCGGCTAAGCAGTAGAGTATCCAGAGAGAAGTGATTAGTGCAGTGGTGAGCCTTCTTTGTTCTAGAAGGCCTATTATATCAGATTATGTTATTCCTTTTGTTTGGGTCTATTGGGGCCTTGTCTTAGTTTTTAGACAGTTGTCATTTGATCATGTAGTAGAGATTTCACGGATTGTTCTAGATGTTGCTTAGTTGATTTAGGATTTCATTCCTTATTGTTAAACTATATTCAGAGTATGAATATGTTTCCTTATCGGATTGTATTTCCGCATTTTCTCTTATTGTATGATTATTGTGCATGACTACTAGAGAGAGTAGGAAATACGGCCCTTCATAGTTTGGGATGTCCTTCATGGCCAGACCCTAGTTTGGGTCATGACAAACTCATAAGAAATATTGCCCACTCTCAGCAAAATCACATAAGTACCAATAAACCGATGACTGAGCTTCACCATCTTACCGAACCGCACTACTCCCTACATGGGAGACACTTTGAGGAATACCTTGTCCCCAACCTCATACTCCAAGTCTCTACGTCTAATATCTACATAGGACATTTGACAACTCTTGACAGCCTTAAGCCTATCTAGAATCACCTTCACCTTCTCTATAGCTTAATAGACAAAATTAGGATCAAACATTCCCGCCTCATGGTGCTCAAACCACCCAATAGGATATCTACACCTCCAACCATACAATGCCTCAAAAGGAAACATACCAATACTAGAATGATAGTTATTGTTGTAAGAAAACTCCACCAAAGGTAGATGCTTAACCCAACTACCATAATCAATCATGCATGTCCGAAGCATATCCTCCAATGTCTCTGCTTTCCCATCCGATTGCCGATGAAAAGCATTACTCAGACTAACTTTAGTCCCTAATACTTTCTGGAAAAATTGCAAGAAGTTAGACGAAATGTGTACCACGATCAGAAATAATCAAAATAGGAACCTTATACAGCTTTACAATCTCCTAAATATATAACTTCGCATAATCCTCCATCAAAAAGGTAGTCCTTGCCGGTAAAAAGTGCGCAGACTTGGTCATCCTATCCATGACGATCTAAATCAAATTAAATTGGTCTTGAGACTGAGGAGGACCGGTAATGAAATCCATATTAATTATCTCCACTTCCATTAAGGCAACTCTATTTCTTGATGCAACCCACCTGGCCTCATGTGCTTAACCTCAACCTGTTGATACACCATGCACTTGGCCACAAAATCAAGAACATCTAGCTTCATATCGTTCCACCAATAGATCTCCTTTAGAATATGATACATCTTTATCGAATAGGGATAAATGACATTGCGCGACTCATATGCCTCAGGCAAAATCCTTTATCGCAAACTGTTGACATTCATAGCACATAACCTCACTTGATACCGCAAAGTACTATCACCAAAAATCTCAAACACTGCCATTTTTTGCCCACCAGCCTCATTATTGATTTTTATCAAGACTGAATCCTACACCTATTTCTCCTTAATCTATGTACTAAGAGATGATCGAACCACTTCTTACACCATCACACCACCATCTTTAGAATAAAAGAGACAAACTCTAAGGTTGGCCAAGCGGTGAATACCTTTACCAATTCCCTCTTTCCTTCCTCCACATGAGCCAAACTGCCCATGAGAACCTGCTAACAGAATTGGAAACCATGTTAGCTTTACTCGGGTGATAGTGAAGACTCATATCATAGTCCTTGAGAAGCTCAAGTCATCTCCTTTGCCTGAGAGTAAGCTCCTTCTGCATGAACACATATTGAAGACACTTATGATTCGAAAAGATATCCACGTGAATGCCAATAAGATAATGCTGCCATATTTTCAAAGCAAACACAACCACCAACATCTCCAAATCATGAGTAGGATAATTCCTCTCATGTGCCATAGCAAATTACCTTTCTATGCAGCATTAATACACAGCCGAGCCGTACTCGATAAGAACCACAATAAACCACAAACCCATCATTAATTTCTATCAAGGTCAAAATCAGAGCCAAAGTCAACTTATCCTTCAACTTCTCAAAACTACCCTCATAAGCATCTGACCAAGAAAACTTAACCTTCTTCTGAGTCAACTCAGTCAAAGGAACAGCTATCGACAAAAATATTTCCACAAACCATCTATAATACCCAATTAAACCTTAGAAGCTCTAAACATCAAATAGAGTCGTGGGCTTAGGCCACCCCTTCACCACAGTAACCTTTTGAGGATCACCAATTATCCCCTCACTATAAATAATATGAGCTAAGAAAGTGAGAGCATTCAACCAAAACTCACACTTAGAAGACTTGGCAAACAATCATTGTTCCTTTAAGGTCGGCTACACCACACATAGGTGATTAGCATGATCTACCTCACTTCTCAAATACACCAAAATGTTATCAATAAACACAATGACAAAGAGATCCAAATACCTTCCTAAAAATATTATTTATTAAACCTATAAATGCTGCCAGAGCATTTGTCAATCCAAATGACATTACCAAGAACTCAAAATTCCTATACCGAGTATGAAAAGCCATCTTAGGGATGTCCACCTCCCAAATCTTAAGCTGATCGTATCCAGACCAAAGATCTATCTTGTAAAAGAACTTGGGACCCTGTAAATGATCAAACAAATTATATATCCTAAGCAAAGGAGGGAACTATTTTTCCTGCGCACAAACAATACCTGTGCACCCTACGAAAAACACTAGGATTAATAAACCCCTTATCCAAAAGATCCTTAATTTTCTCCTTGAGTTTCCTTAACTCGGTCAGAGCCATTCTATATGGAGGAATAAATATTAGATTAGTGGCCAGGAGAAAATCAATACCAAACTCTATTTGCCTATTCAGGGGAACACCAGTAAGATCATCTGGAAAGACCTCTGGAAACTCATTAACTACCAGAACTGACTGCAAAGAAGGACCTTCCGAGTTACAATATTTAACCAAAAACAAGTGCTAAAGACACCCTTTAGAAATTAACCTTGGAGCTCTAAGATAAGAAATTAATCTCCCCCTAGGACCTAAATAACAATCTTCCCATTCTATTTATGGATCGCTGGGGAACCTAAAGATGACCTTATGAGTCCGATAATCTAAAGATGCATAACAAGAATGCAACTAGTTCAAATAAAAAATTACATCAAAATCCATAATTCCCAAACCAAACAGATCTACCAAGGTTTGTTAGTCACCAACAGATACCACACCCCCTTATAGACTCGTTCAACAATGATCGAGTTTCCTATTGGGGTACAAATAGAGAAAGGATCCAAAACAATTTTCGGATCAAAACAAAAAGACACAGTAATATAATGAGTCACATAAAAAAAGAGTGGAGCCCATATTAAGCAAATAATATACATCATGGGAAAATAGCTATAACATACCAGTAACCACATCAGGTGATGCCTCAAATTCCTACCGGGATGCTAAAGAATACAATCTATTCCGAATAATACTAGAACTAGGAGAAGTAACAGAAGCAGATGATGTACTACCAGATGTAAGAGCAGAAGATGAAGTCACTAAAATCTTATTCACCTATGTAACAACCTTATTATCCAGATAATCCTTGAGCCGATAGCCTACCTGACCATACCTAAAGCACTTATCTCTCCTTTTCTCAAAAAATCCATGATGAGGATGACCGCAGAACTGAAAAACAGGGCATGAAGAAATAGACTAACCTCTGCTCGCCTGAGATTAGGCAACCTATGCACAAGAATTATCACTACATTAATAACGTTTATCGCCCCTTTGTTGTGGGTAAGAAGCACTGGCAGCAGAGAAAGAAGAAGAACACCCCCACTTTTTTTTTCCACTTGCAACCATCTCTACTACCCTGAGATTGCGCACCTCGCTGATCAAAAAACCTACCCCGCTTTCCTTCCCTATCCCCAAATTCTGTCTTTCTTCTCTTCTTATTATCACCCTGATGCATATGAACCGTCAACCTAGAGATATCCATATTCTTAATGAGCAAAGCAGTGTTGCTCTCCAAAATCAAATATCTATTCATTCCAAAAGTTAACTTCCTTATTCTCAACCTGATGTCAACCACCAAATTAGGAGAATACCTCAACAACTAATAAAACTTTCAAGCATATTCTGTTACAAACATCTTTCCATGCTTGAGGTTCACAAGCTCCTCCATCTTAGCTTTCCTCAACTCTTGTTGAAAGAAATGATCCATAAAGGCATTAGAAAAGGCCTTCGATAACCCTTCCTCTTCCATATCACCCTTATCTCTATCCCATTGCTCATACCACTGATAAGTGACATCTTTTAGCTGATAAGCCATAAAGCTAACTCCCTCCATCAAAAGCCTATATAACCAAAAATATCTTCTCAAGTAAATCCAAGAAGCCCTGTGGGTATTCTTCTACCTTTACTCCAGTAAAATTAGGAGGACCCATCTTTATAAATTAGCCAATTATTGTGGCCTCAGCTAACAAAGAACAAGCCATACCCACTAAGCCTGAGCAGTGACCATTTGAGAAATCACATCAATAAAATAATGAAGCTCTATGTTCATCAAGTTATTTTGAGGGACCTAAGGAGTAGTAGGAGGAATAGGAGGAACTCTAGCATAATCAAGAATGGTACCATGTGATTGAGAGTGTACTCCAGATATAGGCAGTACCCCTTCAGCATTATCCCCAGATGGGATAGAAGAGTTTTTTTGTGTTCCAGATCTAAGAGTCATAATTTGAAAGACAAACAACAAAGGATTAGAGAGGATTCCAATACTGAGAATTTCAAGAAAGTGAAACATTCCTAAATGTCTTGAAGCCTCTTTCTTATAAGTGCGGTTCGCTACACACCGCTAAAAGACACTCTACTCGATACTGCTTTGTGGACTCCCAGTTGACCATAAACCTAAAGCTCTAATACCAACTTGTCATGACTTGAACTAGGGCCTAGATGTTATTGGATTCCCAAGACCAACCAGGATTGGAGACCACCCCCTTAACTCAACCCAACCACCTTATACTACCTTAAATGAGCTGAATTTCAAGGAAATAACAAGATTGTGTAAATGCTGTCATAAAGAATCTTGGATAGGGTCACAAACCATGATCGACCAAACCAATTCTAACTGTACCAAATCAACCATCCAACTATACCAAACTAAAGAGAATATTTGACATAATATGAAAAGCAATCCCAAAATTTAATATGATAGAACAACCAACAATATCATCCAACGGTGTGAGCCCCAATACCAATACCTATGCCAAGGCAAACACCAATACCGATCCCACCCATACCAACCCCTAGAAGTACGACAAAGCCTCTATACAAAAGAATAAAAATATTCGGTTGGGACATACCCCCAACCATGGCCAAAACCAATGTCCATAACAAAAGAAAAGTATCTACAAGAATCTGTATCATAAAATGTATCCTTCTGGAAAAATGGAAGATCACTAATTCAATCCAAATTTTATCCCTGAGTCAATTACTATATATGTAGAGTCAAGCGGTCGGTTCCTACATAGTGTAGGTTTACAGTCACCAGTAGACGAGTTAGAGAATGACCGCTACCATGTATCTTGGGATAAGGATAAAGTAATTCCATTTAAATAACAAAGTAAAATCATTCATGATGCATACAACCATACATATTTATATATATAAGTGTAGAGAAAGGGATCTGGGTTTACCATGTATTTAAAACCTTTACCTGGGCTATGTAACCCTATCGTTTAACCATACCCATGGGTCTTATGGGTTCATCTCCCCCTACTAAAAGAGTCCCAATACGTTGAGACACATGACTATAAAATATCCCATGGGATAACTATTACATCCCCCCATATAAAATATGAGACTCACGTATGGTCATCGAAGACCCCTCATAACAGCAAACATAAGTTTCTAGTTTCAGTTCCCTCAGAACTTTCACCAATTAGTTACATATCCCGCCATTAATGCCTAGATTAAACCCATGCCAAACAATCCAGTTACCATTTATTAACCAAGGACAATTATTAGTGGTGCTGTCATACCAACCATACTTGCAAGATTATCCATAGCCAAACCATTTAAGTTGAAGGGGCTCTCAACTGCCCATTTCGTTTACCATATTAACCTCTTGGGAGACTTTTATGTTCTCCATAAGAATAAAACCAATTAGCCTTTAACATATTTAAACCATTTAAATCATTTATAGTTTGATGCATAAAATGAAAACAAAAAAGAGGTCTTGTAACGCTCCAAATCTGGTACCCAAAATGCTCCACGGTGCTCATGGCCCCAAAGAACCACAAGCAAATCCATGACTAATAACTATACCTGTACACTGCATAATATATCATAAAAAATGTAGAAAAATGTATTAAAAGGACATAAGGTTAATACTAAACATGATTTGAATGATATAACATCTGTGTGGGGTAATAGAATAGCCAAAACAAACTGAACATACTGAAGTCTAAAAAATAATGTCTAGACTGTCTAAGTAAGGAGTTGATAGGTCATGTCCCAAAATAACTCCAACTAATAGACTAATTAATGAGATGATAGAGAAATAAGTATATCCTTGAAGGGTGAGGACTGACTTAAAACTCTGTCTGTTAATATTGGGAATCTATTGTTACTCTAGAGCTCATGTCTCTGAAACTATGGTATAAGACACCATAGCTCAAATGCATCAGTACTTTGAATGTAAAGGTATACATGTGAGGTAGGCTAAATGCATGGGTTTTATATGCAACAATACTGGCCAACTGACTAATAGGAAACTGAGAATACATGCATGCATAGTAACTATATTTGAAATCGTGATAACATGAGTATGCCGATAACTAACATGACTAATGACTGACTTCTGATAACTGATAACATGAGAGAATGTCTCTAACAGTCCAGAATTCTAAAGAACTATCTGATTTCTTTTACTGAGACTGATACTAAGACTGTGGGAGGTAGTCATCTAATCGACATACCCTAAATAATGAATTATAGCTGAATTAGGGTCCAATCTATGCCTTGATTAGAAGGGTGTTAATACTACACCGCTGGTAAGAACAACATGTGAGTGACCCTAATATAACATGTAACTCTAGTGAGAACAGTGGGAACCCTTATATTGAAAGCTAAGACACCTCATCTACCCTTATATAGCAGGCTATGATGTCTCAACCTATGTTGGCTACATATTTTTATAACGCAAGTATTGCTTCTAAGAATCACACCCTTATATAATAGGTGAGTTTCCATCCTTGGGTTCGCTCAGTGCTAATTTCTAATCCCATATGAATAGACACTGAACATGATTTACTAAAATGAACATGAACTAAGTTATAGAAATCAGTTGACTGATGGAATACTACTGATATCTGACAACTGACTGAGTTCATGAGATCATAGAGATTTTCTGAGTCATAAGACTGTCTGAAGTCTAAGGATCATAACTTGACTGAGAGTATCTTGAAAACATGACATGGCTCTAGGCACACAACTAATATTTTGGGTACAAGTACCCCCAGGACTCGATGGAAGGAAACTGACTAAGCATAACTTACTTAAGCATATAACTAACATCATAATCCATAATACATTTATAGAAGAATTTTATCAAAACATGTGATAGTCATAACTTATACATACATAGGGATTTCATGTTATCATGCTAGTTAGGCAATTTTTCTTTATCTAGGCATTTATTCAAACATATTGTAAGCATGGTACATGTAAACATCATTGTACAATAATTAAACATCATGGTTCAAGTCTAATTTCATCATTCAAGGGTTTAGTCATAGGTTTGCATGAATCTATATCTATAATAATTTAACACACATAGAATTTATCACCCAACATGAAGTAAAATTCAATTTCTCATAATCCACATGAACAAGACCAGCCCAATCATGAAATTCATAAGAAAGAAAATCCATAAAGTTAAATATAGAAAAGGAATTCTTGGGCTTCATGTATGAAAGGAGTCAATGAATGAACACTATGCATACCTTGGTTCATGATTACGTGTAGATTGATGGAGGAAATTTTTAATTCTGAATCTTCTATGAAAACCCTATCTTGTTTTTGAGAGTTTTTTGCGAGAAGAGAGTATATTTTGGGTGAAAAGTTGTTGAATCATATGTTAAAGGGCTTAAATAGGGGGTGGAAAGTTGACACCTTTTAATCTTTGACGCGTCATTTAAAATCAGTAATTTTTTCCCAAACTGGACCCCTGGCACGATGTGGTGCTATAAAATTGTGTCACTAGAATTTGACTATTGGGAAATTGAGGGATGGCTCGACACGGAGCCATTGTGCTACCCATTCTTTTACGACCTGGACCTTTTCCACGACGCAGAGGAAATTATGCTAAGACGTTGGAAAAGGACAATTCTGAATTTTGGCCCTAGTGCGACACGCCATAATCGCGGACCCCTACTAGAATTTTCCAATGCCATTTCCTCTTGTGGAACGACGCGCCACTGACTAATATGGTGTTGTTTTATCATAGGAACTTAAAATAGCCATAATTTCTGACCCAATTATCGGATTTGGGTAAATCTTATATCGATGGAAAGCTTATTGAATTTCCCACATGACAAAAAGTGAAAATCTTGAAAATTCATCATGGAATAACCATTATTAAATATAGAAAATAATACTAGACATTCTTGAGATGAAAAAAGCTATAAAAAAGTATGGGGTATTACAATATCTCCCCCTTGAGAACATTCATTCTTGAAGTAGACTGACAATGAGGAGCGAAGATAGCTGACGTAAATACTAAACATGAACACTGAAAGATGATATCATGACTGACATGACTAAGAAGATGAACATATAATACTAAACATGCATATCTGCTGCATGTGTAACTGATTCATGAATGTATGACTGAGTGTTCTGAGGAACTAAGTTTCTCACAATGAGAATGCATGTCTGATGCATAATTATATAATTGAACTGATACATGAATGCATGACTGAATATGAAATAGCAGTTGATACCAAGTTGGTGATAAATACTGAACATAAAACTAAGTAAGCTTAAGGAGAACGATTACCTTGAGCTTGCTATGAGTTGGTGGAGAAGAGGTGAGAATACTTGGTATGAATGTCTGCTTCTACTTCCCAAGTAGCTCCCTTGACGGACTGATTTTACCAAAGAACCTTAACTAGAGGGACTTATTTGTTCCTCGATCTACATGTCTGATAGTCTAGGATTTTGATTAGAATCTTCTCATACGAGAGACTTTTCTGAACATTAATGCTCTGAATAGGGACTACAACTACTGGTTCACCTAGACACTTATTGAGAAAAGAAATATGGAGGACTGGATGAACTGAGGCTAGATTTGAAGGCAATTCGAGTTCATAAGCTAATTTGCCGAATCGACTGAGAATCTTGAAGAGACCGACATATCGGGGACAGAGTTTCCCTTTCTCTTTGAACCGCTTTACTCCATTCAGGAGAAAGATCTTTAGATAGACATAGTCACCAATCTCAAACTTGAGATCTTTTTAACGAACGTCTACATATGACTTCTGTCGACTCCAAGCATCCCAGAGTCTCTCTAATTAACTAGACTTTTTCTAATGTTTCAAAAACCAAGTGAAGACCTATGACTTATGCCTTACATAATTCGAACCAATCAATTAGAGATCTACATCTCCTACCATAGAGAGCTTCAAATGGAGACATATGACTAATGGAATGAAAGTTGATGTTTTATGCAAATTCAATCAAACGAAAGTGGTCATTCCAACTACCCTTCAACTCAATTGCACACGCCCTTAGCATATCTTCTAAAATATGAATGGTCCTTTTTGCTTGACCATCTGTTTGAGGATAGAAGACTGTACTAAGATGAAATTGGGTACCAACCAAGACCCTTTTGGAATGCTTTATAGAAATGAGAGGTGAACTGGGTACCTATGTATGTGATAATAGATAAAGAAACACTATGTAATCTGACCAACTCCCTAAAGTAAACTATGGTGTAATCCTCGGCTAAATAAGAGGTATGAACTAGAAGGAAATAGGTTGATTTGGTCATTCTGTATATGATGACCCAAACTGAATCATACTAATGATAAGTTTGAGAAAAACCCATCACGAAGTGCATGTTCACAAATTTCCACTTCAAGTAGGACTACTGAACTCCTGCATAGATCCATTAGGTTTCTGATTCTCTATCTTAACTTGTTGACTTGTAAAGCTCTTTGCCATAAACTCTGCAATATATCTCTTTATCCCACTCCTCCAATAGACTTCTCAAAAGGTGCCATACATATTTGTAGCCCCTGGATGAATAGAGTAGCGTGCACCATGCGCTTCTGCCAGAATTTGCTGACTTAAGTCATCTACACCTGGAACAGAGAGACGACCCTAACATCTAAGAACACCATATCCCCCTTGGGAGAAAATCTCTACTTACTGATCCTGGATTGACTCTTTCAACTTGACAAGGTTGGGATCTCAATCTTGCTTTTCTTTCACCTCAAAAACTAGAGATGATTCTGAACTACTCTTAACCCATATATCACCCTCATCTATATCGACTAAGTGAACACCTAGTCTGGAAAGTTGATGGACTTCCTGAGCTAATTTCTTCTTACTGTCATCAACATGAGAAACACTACCCATAGATAGTCTACTGAGAGCATCGACCATTATATTGGCCTTGCCTGGATGATAAAGGATACTCATGTCATAATCTTTCAAGAGCTCTAACCACCTTCTCTGACAAAGATTAAGATCTTTCTAAGAAAAGACATATTAAAGACTCTTATGATCCGTGAACACATCTATATGAACACCATATAGATAATGCCTCCAAATCTTCAAGGCAAAGACTACGACTGCTAACTTATGATCATGAGTAGGATAATTCCTCTCATGGGGCTTAAGATGTCTGGAGGCGTAGGCTATGACCTTACCATGCTACATGAGGACATAACCCAAACCCACTCTGGATGCATCACAATACACTACGAAACCATCTGGACCACCTGGAAGAGCTAGAATTGGAGCTGAGGTGAGTCGAGTCTTCAACTCCTGAAAACTCTTCTCTCAAGGATCTGACCACTGAAACTTGACTTTCTTCTGAGTCAATCTGAACATAATCGATGCAATAGAAGAAAATCCCTCAAAAAACCGTCTGTAATAATTGTCCAAACCCAAAAATCTCCTGATATCTGATTGAGAGACAGGACGAGGCCAATTTCTTACTACTTTGGTCTTTTGAGGATCTACTCTAATGTCATCACCAGAAATGATATGACCAAGGAATGCTACTGACCTTAACAAAAATTTGCACTTGCTAAATTTGGCAAATAGTTGATGATCTCTGAGAGTCTCAAGTACTATTCTGAGATAGTCTGCATGATCTCGCTCACTCCGAGAATATACCAGAATATCATCTATGAAGACTATGATGAACATGTCCAAGTACCTTTTGAACACGCGGTTTATTAAGTCCATGAAAGTTGCTCTGGCATTAGTAAGAACAAATGACATGACTAAAAATTCAAAGTGAACATACCGAGTTTGGAAAGCTATTTTCGAAATGTCACATTCCCTAACTCTGAGCTGATGATAGTCAGATCTAAGATCTATCTTAGAGAAATAATTAGCACCCAGAAGTTGGTCAAACAAGTCATCGATTCTAAGAGGAGGATACTTTTTCTTGACCGTGACTTTATTGAGTTGACAGTAATCAATACACATTCTAAGAGAACCTTTTTTCTTGCGCATAAATAATACTGGAGTGTCCTATGGGGAAATGTTGGGTCTTGTGAATCCCTTATCTAAGAGATCCTTCAACTATTTTTTTCAGTTCTTTGAGTTTTGTTGGTTCCATTTTATATGGCAGAATAGAGATAGGCTGAGTATCTAGAAGAAGATCAATACCAAAGACTATTTCCCATTCAGGAGGACTTCCTGAAAAATCTTCGAGAAAGACATCTAAATATTCTTTCATGATTGGGATTGATTTAAGACTGGGAGTTTCAAAACTGGTGACCCAAACTCGAACAAGATGATAGACACATCATTTAGAAATCTATTTTCTGATCTGAAGGTAGGAAACAAGTTGACCTCTGAAAGTGGATACACTACCCTTCCATTATAGGATGGGTTCATTTGGGAATTGAAACTCGACTATTGTATTTCTGCAATCGACTGTGGCATAGAAGGAATAAAAACAATCCATGCCAAGAATGACATCAAAATAGTCATCTCTAATTCAATTATGTTTGCTGAAGTGATTTTCTGAAATATCATAAATAGGAAGTTCCTGTTTACCCGCAGGGCTATGATGGTTTTACCCACTGGGTAGAGACTGAAAAGGGCTCTGCTAGAATTTTGAGACTGACTCCAAAATCGACTGCTAAAGACAAAGAATCTCATAGATCTATAAAAGTATAAACATGCATATGAAATATCTGTAACGTACTGGTAAACACGTTAGGAGAATTTTCTTGATCTTGTTTGGAGTAAAAAGCATAAAGTCTATTTGGGCATTGCCCGTTAGTAGCACTGGAGGTGGCATACTGCTGATTTGGGTGACCGGACTGAGCTGAGCAGTGATTATGGTGACCCTAAAGACCTAGCTGAGGATAGTCTCTAACTTGGTGGCCTGGATTGCCACATCCGAAACAAATACCACTACCAGCTCTGCAAATACCCTGATAGTTCTTGCCATAAGTCTGGAAAAGGGGATAGGTGTGGGCACTGCTAACACTGCCCTGGGACTTAGAGCCTAGCGGTCTATCTCTATTACCTTCTCTGAACTTAGGAACTAGAACACTGGCTGAACAAGGAGTTGGAACTAATGAATTAGGATAAAACTGGGAACGGTTTCCTTTTTCTTACTTAGGCTGAGAAAAGTTTAAACTACCTATCTTTGCTCTTTTATTCTGCTTCTCCCTCATCTTAATCTTCTGCTCCTTTATCTACTTAGCATAAATTATAAGCCTGGCTATATTTATGTCACTATTCAGCATGGTGGATCTATACTCATTAACCACACTATCATTCACCCCGAAAACAAACTTACACATCATTGCCCTGCCATCTGCAACTACATAAGGGGCATATATAGCTAATTGAGTAAACTTAAGAGAAAAATCTTTCACTATCATATTTCCCTCTTTGAGGTTTATGAATTCTAGCACCTTAGCTTCTCTAAGATCTAGCGGAAAGAATCTATCAAAGAACGCTGAAGCAAACTCCTCCGACTCAACTGACCTGTATTATCTAACCTTTCTAACTTCCACTATTTGAACCAAGTGTGAGCAATATCCTGCAACTGATATATAGATAGCTCAGTAATCTCACTAGAAGTAATCCCCATTATGTCTGTAACCTTCTACATTTGATCTAGGAATTCTTGAGGGTCCACATCTGACATAGACCCGAGAAAGGATGGAGGATTCATTCAGGTGAAATCCCGAATCTTGGCTGTAGTTGAATTATCCACTGGATTGGCAAAAATGATGATTGGTCAATAATTCTAAGCAACAAATGAGTTACCAAGAGTAGTGAATACAGCTCAGAACTCTGGATGAAAAATGTGTTCGCCCAAAGGTTCTTTGCGCTGAGGGGCTGGATGATTCTCATTTCTTGTTTTAGGAGGCATATTCTATAGAAGAAAGGGAGAAATAGACTAGACTAAGAGATTGACTTGAGATTATACTCATTGGCACAACATTAATACTGAAAGAGGAGAAACTGTTCCTAAAACATCTTATAGCCTCCTACACATAAATGTGGCGTGTAACACACCCACACACAAGACTCTACTAGATGTGGCTTTTAGAATTCCTAGGACTCTATTGAACCTTAGTCTCTGATACCAAGTTTGTGATGCCCCAAATCTGCTACCCGGAATGCTACACAATGCTAATGACCCTGAAGGACTACAAGCTAACCCATGACTGATATTTGTACATTTACACTGCATAATGACATAAAAATATAGAAAATGCACCGAAAGGTCATAAGGTTCAATAATGAACATGTCTGAATGATATAACATCTGTGTGGGGTAATAGAATACCCAAAACAAAACTGAACATACTGAAGTCTGAAACATGATAGTCTAGTAAGCCTTTAACTAACTGAACTGCTTGAGTAAGGATTTGATAGGATAATTCCCCAACTAACTCCAACTAATAAACAAATTAATAAGATAATAGAGAAATAATCATGTCCTCGACATATGAGAACTCACTTTTAACTGTCTGCGGATATCTGGAATTTACTATTGCACCAGAGCTTGTGTCTCTGAACCAATGGTATAAGACACCATAGCACAAATGTGTTAGTACTTTGAATGTACTGGTTTGCATGTGAGGTAGGCTAAATGCATGGGGTTCATATGCTTGAACAATACTGGCTAACTGACTAATATGAACGTGAGAATACATGCATGCATACATTGTAACTATATCTAAAATCATGATAACAGAAGTATACTGATGACTAACATGACTAATGACTGAATTCTGATAACTAATAACATGAGTGACTGTATGTGACAGTCTGAAATTCTGAAGAACTATCTGAGTTCTTTTACTGAGACTGATATTGAAACTGTGGGAGGTAGTCATCTAGCTAACATGCCCCAAATAATGCATTATAGCTGAATTAGGGTCCAATCTATTCCCTGATTGGAAGGGTGTCAATACCACACCACTAGTAAGGACAATATGTTAGTGACCCTAATATAACAAGTAACTCTAGTAAGAATGGTGGGAACCCTGATATAGTAGGCTAAGCCGCCTCATCTACCCTGAAATAGCAAGCTATGATGTCTTAACCTATGTTGGCTACATAGTTCTTAAATGTAAGGATTACTTCTAAGAATCACACCCTCATATAATAGGTGAGTTCCTATCCTTGGGTTCGCTCGATGCTAATTTCTACTTCCATCTGAATAGACACTGTACATAATTTACTGAAATGTATATGGGCTGAGTTACTGAATTCCATTGACCGACATAATACTACTGATATCTGACAACTGACTGAGTTCATGAGATCATAGAGATTTCCTGAGTCATAAGACTGTCTGAAGTCTAAGGATCATATCTTGACTAAGAGTATCATGAAAATGTGACATGGCTCTAGGCACACAACTAATATTTCAGGTACGAGTACCCCCAGGACTCGACGGAAAGAAACTGACCAAGCATAACTTGCATGAACATATACCTAACATCATAATCCATAATACATTTATAGAAGAATTTCATCAAAACATGTGCTAGGCATAACTTGTACATACATATGGATTTCATGGTATCATGCTAGTTAGGCATGTTTCCTTCATCTACGCATTTATTCAAACATATTGTAGGCATGATACATGTAAACATCATTGTACAATAATTAAACATCATGGTTCAATTCTAATTTCATCATTCAAGGATTTAGTCATAGGTTTGCACGAATCTGTATCTATAATAATCTAACCCACATAGAATTTATCATCCAACATAGAGTAGAATTTAATTTCTCATTATCCACATGAACAAGAGCATCTCAATCATGAAATTCATAAGAAAGAAAATCCATAAACTTGAATTTAGAAAAGGAATTCTTGGGTTTCATGGTTGAAAGGAGCCCATAAATGAACACTATGCATACCTTGGTTCGTGATTTTACGAAGATTGATGGAGAAAATTCTTGATCTTGAATCTTCTATGAAAACCCTAGCTTGTTCTTGTGAGGTTGTTGAGAAAAGATAGTGTATATTGGGTGAAAAGTGGCCGAATCACGTGTCAAAGGGCTTAAATAGGGGTGGGAAGTTGACCCCTTTTAACCCAGGACCCATCATTTAATTTCAGTAAAATTTTCCCGAACTGGTCCCCTAGCGCGACGTGACGCTGTCCCTCCGTGTCACTGGAATTTGACAATTGGGAAACTAAGGGATGGCGCGATGCGAATCCATCGCATTTCCCCTTCTTTTGTGACTTGAAACTTTGGCGCGACCAGTGGGAAATCACGCTAAGACACTGGTAAAGGACAATTCTAAATTTGGGCCCTGGCGCGATGCGCCATAATCATAGACCCCTACTGGAATTTGCCAAATGCCATTTTCTCTTGTGGCGTCGCACAGCACTGACTAATATGGCACTGTTTTATGATGGAAACTTGAAATATCCGTAACTTCTGACCCGGTTATCGGATTTGTGCGAATCTTATATAGATGGAAAGCTTATTAAATTTTCCACATGACAAAAAGTGAAAATTTTGAAAATTTCTCATGGAATAAATATCATTCAATTTAGAAGCTAATACTAGACATTCGTTAGATGAAATTAGCTAGGAAAAACTACGGGGTATTACAGTTCTATTAAAATAAGTCGATGCAATAAACATATCTTTATAAGGATTTTTATGAAATACCTTGGAGGCATAATGTATCCAAAACCATTTCCAAAGACCATTAAACCATTACCATGCAATCCAATTGTCCAAAACCATCATTAATGCATATAAAGGAATCATTAAACCATATGAAACCATAACCAAGACATTTACACAAAAACACCCCCAATTAATAGCTGAAAACCATAAGTCATGAAATATTCAAACCATAGAAATATTCATAAAATGGATTTTTAGAATTAATAATTAGGGAAGATACACATGACTTAAACCGAGAATGATAACGAAAGAAAATCACCAAAGCAAGACCTTAGTTGAAACCCTAGCTCTCTTTCCCCAAAAAGCTCTTGAGAGAATTATTGGATGATTTGGAATAGCTTTCTAAGTATTAATGAATAGAATAATAGGGTACATAACCTCTTAAGTGCATTAGAAGTCATGGATCCCAATTAGGGCAAGTAGGTAAATGTCCAAAATACTACCACATAAGTCCCTTAAAAATCCAACACAGAGATTGGTTTCCACTTACCCTACGATTGGTTTCCACCAGTCATACCCAGATCTCAATCGTAAGACCAAACACTATCCAGTATACGACTCATCCAACCAAGTCGTAACCTCAGCATACGATCTGTACCCATAATACATAACCCTGGTAGAATGAATTACCAGGAGGACCAAACAATATATACCATATGAGACCTTAATACGACTCATACCCAAGCCCTATGACTCATTCCGTAAATTTGTATCCATTTCGGTGTCCAAAACCATCCCACCAACTAATTATAGCCTGCTCAAGAGTGGACCATACCACATGTACCCCAGCATATGGCTCCTACTCGTGAGTCATATAGGGTTCAGTGAATGGATTTCAAGGTAAATTTCTATGGCCAAAATCCAGGATGTAACAAGTACCTAACCATAACCACCCTACACCCTAAGTTTGATAAATTTCAAAGATATATATAACATGATAAAATAGAACAATCATAAATCAAATACAGTCTAATAGTGTCATCCACAATACCAATACCAATGCCAAGACTGACATCAATAACGACACCACCCATACTAACCTAAAGTAGTCCCACAAATCCTCTAACCGAAAGTAAAACAATGATCGGTCGGTACATGCCCCCGATCATAGGAAAAGAAAAAGTTTATAAAATGAACAAAGATTGTAAAGGAATCCGTAACATCAAAAGGAGCCTTCCGATATATGGAATCTCACCACTTCAATCCATCACAAACTGACTCAGGATCTGATTACTGAGCAGAGAAGTAGTATTGTCGATTCCTATATTGCATGGGTATACAGCACCCGAAGATGGGTTAATGGGTAAACACTAGCATGCACTCAGGATAAGGATAAAATAATGGCATTATTTAGAACCAAGTAAAATAACCATGTTCATACACATCCATACATATATATAATCCATGCCGAGAAAGGGAATCGGGTTTAGTATTCCATTAAAATCATTAACCTAGATATGTGTATCTTAATTATTCTAAACCACTCATGGGCTATTTGGGTCCAGTGTTACCCCCTGAACGGGCCCCGATGTGTGTATCCATATGAACCAAAGATACCATATGGACAGGGGATTTCCATGTACCTTTCACCCCCCATGATACATATATACAAGTATAATTTAGGGGAATCATGTGTACCCAATAAGTATATGGTCTCCATGACTAATCCTGATGTCAGCAAATATGATTTTCCACTATTCGTCCATTGGACTTGCACCTTCACGGTTAGATATCATGACCAACCATTATTGCCCAATTAAAACCGTTAAAACATAACCAAACCACCAATTTCATAAATTATTAACCAAGGCTATAAAAAGTGGTATCATCATACCGACTATAGCTCGGAAGCAATGTATTTAGCCAACCTTTTAAGGGATTAACATGTCCCCCATAAATTCCATTATTAAATTTGCTTGGGGGATTCCTGTGTACCCTGAAAGTATTTAAGTTAAACCAAATTTCATGGCCACTAAGGCCTTACCGTTTAACCATTTAAACCATTTTAGATTTCATTACCATATTTTTTCATACAAAGTTTTCAATGAAAGTCCAACTAGGTTACAAAAGAATTCTCTTAGAAATTTTAACAAACATGTTGAGAGTATATAATTTCCAAAATCATGTACCAATTAACCATTTCCATGTGACCAAATGTTCAATCCACCATTATAACATAAAAACCATAAGTAAAAGACATGGGAAAACCATAACCAACATTATAACCAAAACCCCATCATATATGTCAAAACCCAAACATTATCATAATTTATGCCATGAAAACCATTCATAAAATATGCCTTTAGTTGGAACTAACAATGACGGAGGAGTCGCATGCCTTAGATTATGAAGAATAAAGGGATAAACCACCCTTGTAAGTCCCAAATTAATTGTATTGGAGTAACCTTAGCCTTTCTTAAACCAAGATCCTCGAGAGCGATTGGAGAGTGTTTGGAGTGTTTTGATTTGAATAATAGGGTAAATGATGTCTAAAAAGTGTTTTAAGTTGTGGGGTCATAAGGGGTTAATAGGAAAAAGGTCCAGAATACCCCCAACTTAGATTATACAAATTTACCAAAGGTGGGTACGACCATACACATACTCAAACCATACCCTAACATATGAGTGGTACCCACCACTCGTACCCTAAGCATCAAATTAGACCCCAACACTGTCCAACATATGACCACAAATTCCAACTCTTATCTACTCATACTAAAAGTACCCTTAGGACTGTACCTTAGGCAGAATCATCTAGGCTAGACATAGGACATCGTACGGTATAACACGCCGCACTTTTGGGCTAATGTTGAACCATTTTTCATATATTTATAGACACAAACACAATGGTTTCTATTTTTATAAAAGAGTGAATAATATTTACTTACTGTGGAAACATCCTTGGAGATGAATATACATTGTAAAAATCTTCTACCTCAAAATTTAAGTTGAGCACTTTCCTTTCGATTGTCTTTTAGTTGACGATTTTTCATGGGTCAACTTATAATGAAAATTTATCCATGGATATAGTGAGTTATGTTTCCTGCTATATATCAAATTAAATCTCTTCGAGTCTTATTTCCAATGCCACTGACTGTTCATCAATCCGATTTTAGAGTCAAAAGTTATGAGTGTTTGAATGAGGCATTGTCCAGGGCGTGCGACAGCCATGTGCCGCAACGCAGTCACCTAAGCATACAACCTCAGCTATGAAATGGCCATGCAATGAAAATCTTAAGGTTTGCTTTGGCCATGCGACGTGGGGCGTCAAAAAGTGTTTCGTTTGATTTATTTTAAGGGCATAAAGGTCTTTTATCATCCCATAAACATTCCTAATCCTCTTTGGACTAATATTAAACCTTAAACACCTTATTTTATCTTCTAAATTCTCCAAATAATGTTTCCTAAATCAAAAGGGGAGAAAGTACCTAGGGTTAAGGAATTCAAGCTTGAGAGGTCCATTTCCTCTATGATCTCTTCGATTTTTCTCCATCAAAATGTATGTGGAACTATCCTAAACCTTATGGGCATAATTTTACTTTGTTTTAAACAATCTTTAAAGGTATATAATTATGCAAATAAAATGGGTTTTGAAAGTATTAAAGAACTTGCATTGAAAATCCCATTTTATGATGAAATCTTGTAGAAATTGTGGTGTTGTTCCCAAAATTTCAAATGTTTTCATTTGTAAATGTGTTATTAGTTTGAGAAGTTATATGACAGCATGATTTATGGAATTCCCTCTCCTGTTATAAAATCCATTGTCTTAATGTATTTCGGTTGTTTATACGAATGGTTAAAAGCTTGAGCTTCAATGTTTCACTATCAATATGGATTTGCATCACTTTACAATCCAATGAGAGTATGTTTGATTAATTTGTAAATGCTTTTGTGTCATGATAAAGAATTGTATGCAATTAATGAAAGCGATGACCATCGTACATTTAAGTATTGAAAAGAGAGTGTTTTTGGCACAAAATTTTATATGTTTGAAATAAGATCTCTCTTGTGATGTTACATATTTTGGCTGGTCATGAACATTCTTTGAAATAAGAAGGGCAGTAGATATGATGTGAAATAAAGGACTTACAAGTCTAGGTATGACAATACCTTGTTATGATGTGCCCTAAACAAAAGAAGAAATGAGAAGTTTATAACAAGGAAGTATGATTTTAAGAGTCTAAAATGGGGATTAAAGAGAGTTAGATGGTTACCCGAAGACGGCACGAGTTCAGATAACTCATTTCCCAAAATTGTGTTTTGTCGACACTGGTTTTATTTTGCCTTGAAATAGGGAATTGTGTGTTGGCGACGGCCTTATGGCGTAGTAGAGAGCAGAGACTATAGCCCTTATGGAAAACTTGGGTTTGGGCTTGGCCACCGAGTCAAGGGTAGATTCCATATATCCCGTGGAATAATTTTATGGTGTACGATCTAGCTCAGAAGTAATACAAAGAGTTGAGTCTGTGTTTTACAAGAATGGTTGAAGCTTATCAAATTATGCCCATGTATTTTTGAATTTTTTTATGCTAACTTGTTTTTATGAAATGCTCTCACTTATGTCATACAAAAATATATTTTATTTGTAGATGGTTCTACATACCAGTACTTTTGAGTATTGACCCCTTCATAGTACAGGTTCTGGAATTCAGTCCCATGGTCCATCACATTAGTAGAACACATGGAATAGTTACAGAGTTGGAGAGTCATCCATCTTTCAGAAGTCATGTTATTCATATGTATATCTAATACAGTTTATGGTCCCGCTGGGGCCTTGTTCCGACCTAGACACTTAATGTTGAGTAGAGGCTTCGTAGACAAAACTTGAGTATTGTATTGTCATATTTTGTTGGCATATAGTATATTATAAATTCCCCCAGAATTTCCTTATATCTTCAACATTGTGATTTATGTATGGATTAATATTATGGAAGAATCCAAAGGGATTTATCAAGACTTCGTGGTTCAGAATGCCTGTCGTGGCTAGGTCCCTAGCTCAGGTCGTGACATACGGTTAGGCAATATACCTCTCGTACCCTATCATACGACTAGTATGATGTCCATTTGTACCTTGAATATGAATTGAGGATACTAAATTGTACCCTATCATACGACCAGTTGCCCCATGTCATATGATGTCCATGTCATGACCAAAATCAAGGCCCTAGCTGTGATGGGCATCTCAAACTATGAAGGCTCGAGAGACCCCTTAGCATACTATCATAAGCATAATCCATACATAAATCAAAATACGGAAGATATAAAAGTGTTCATTGTAAACTTATAATCAAACTATATCCAAAAGTATTGATGACATAAAACTTACATCTCGTCTACGAAGACTTCACTAAATACTAACTCACTAGGCTTGGACAAGGCCCCCAATCGGACCATAAAATAACTGAAAACTAAAACATACGTAGGTTGTCTTCCAAAGTAAAGGAGGCTCACCAACTCTGAACTCTTGGAACAATCTACTGGTTTGCAGGACCATGGGACAAGAACTCAAAATCTGAAATATAGGGAGGTCAATACTCAAAAGTACTAGTATGTAGAATAATCCAAACATAACATCTATTTTATACAACATAAGTTAGAGAATTTTCACAAATAAATTTAGCATAAGGAAATTGAAAACACATAGGCATAATTTGATGATATTCAAAACATTTTCTTGAAACAATGACTCAAATCTTTATTTTACTTCTGAGCTAGATGGTACACACTACATTTCTACAATCCCACACGCTATATGGAATCCTCCCTTAGCCCAGCGGTCAAGCCCCCAATCCGAGTTTGCCGAAAAGATTGGAGTATCATGAAAAAGGTATGCCCAACTTGCCAACATACCATGCTGTCCCACTTGCCGAATAGCACGGAAAACCCGTATAGTCAAAACACGGTTTCGGGCTATGACTTATCTGAACTTAACCGTTCTTCGTGTAACCAACAAGGTCTCTTTAACCCCAATTTTAGTCCATTAGAACCATTCTTCATGCTTTTAAAATGTTCATATTTTTCATGTTAAGGCGATTTCGTGATAGGTATCGTCATACCTAGACTTGCAAGCCATATCATGTCATGTCATAACTATAGCCCTTTTTATTCCAAACCACATTAATGACCACCCAAAAGATTTAAACATCACATGAGATTTCTTATTTCAATTAGCATAAGCAACTTATTCAAAGCACTCTCTTTTCAATAATTTAACATGTGGTGGCCGATTCTTACATAAAACACATACAATTTCTTCATCTGGACACATGAGCCTTTGGAATAAGAATATCCTCTTTTAAAACATATCAAATTACAAAGCATAACTGACAAAGAGGCATTTATAACTTGAGAAATATAATCATTCATAAAGCAGCCCCAACATTTAGTTATACATAAATCTCATAATCAAAAGTGGGCTTTTAATTCATGTTCTCAAACCCAATTCACAACTCATACCATGCAAAGACCATAAATTTCATCATACGGAAGGAAATTTCATAACTAACATTCATAAATCACTTTTCAAACTTAAATCATGTATGCAACAAGTTATAACTCAAAATTATGGAAAAACCCCATGAAAAATACATACTTTCTTCAAATTGGGTTCATGATGCATGCTCTTAAAACAAATTCTCAAAACTCATTACATATGCATACATATATAACTTTAAAGCTTCTTAAAATCTTAAAACCTAATGCCCATGACATTTAGGATAGCACCACATACCTTTTTGATGGAAGAGAAATTGAGATATCTTGAACTAAGCCTTGAAAGTATGAGTCTTGGGAGAAAACCCTAATTTTTCTCTCTTTGAGGGAGGAGAGGAGAAGAAGTGCTGAGAAATTGATATTTTATCAACAAATACGGTTTGAAGTGTGATTTAAGTCATGGGGAGAGGGTTTGAGGTGGGAAAAACACCAAAATACCCGTAAAGAAACCAAGGAAAATTGCAGAATTTCTTCAATTGGCGACAAGGTTGAAGACCCGTCTGTTAGGTGATGGCTTATCACCTTAGTCGTCACTTTCAGGATGGATTTTTCCATTTACTGTCCTAGACTGACAACTACAGCTTATGTCTTGTCACTTAGTTGATGGTTCGTCATCGTAGTCGTCATCTAAGTAATGGCTTCTCAGCATAGTCGTCACTTAGTTGACAGATAGATACTTTGAAGTAAAATGAGCGTAACTTTCTTCTATGATATCATATTAAGTTTAAACCGGTTGTGATGGAAAAAAGGCTCAAAGATATTTGATTTGGTATTTATTAGGCTACGTAACTCAATATATATTAGGAGTAATGATCATTGGAAGATGACCCAAGTTGAAATGTTAACTAAAGCTTAGTCGTTAGAAAAGTTCTCAACTCATTTTTGAGTTTGGAGATTTTTGTGACCTCAATTCACATTCAAGGGTATACCAACATTATACAATTGATCATCGTACATATACTAACATTGAATCATTAAGTTCGGGACTATACGCTTAGGAATGACCATTTGAAATTTAGCTCGAAAATGCAAGGTGTTACAGTCCGGAAGGTTTAAATAAGGAAATTTTCTAAGGATCAGAACCCAGGGTGTTTCAATTCTCCCCTACTTAGATTATTCATCCCCAAAAGATAGACAAGGCGGTACAAGCACAATTTACACAACAACACAGTACAAACACAATTTACACCCTAACAAATCCATTCCTACCTTTAAATATGTTAGAAAATAAAAATAGAAGGAAATCAGTCTTTTCTTTAACTAAGTTAGAAAAAAAAGATGTGATGAGAAACACATACCTTCAGCATGAATTTCCGCAGAAGAAACCAGGAATGGATATTTGGACTTCATGTCCTCTTCTTCTTACGAAGTAGCCTCTTCCATATTGTGGTTCCTCTATAGAACCTTAACTGAGGCCACTTTGTTGGTCCGCAACCGACGAACTTGATGATCTAACATCTCAACTGGGACTACCTCATAAGATAAGGAATACAAGATACCCAATCCTTCCAAAGGGACATCGATGAATTATAACCTACCCACCATTTCAACATAGAGACATGAAATACTGGATGAATGGAGCTCAAACTAGAAGGAAACTCCAACTCATAGGCAACATTGCCAACCCTCCTCAAAATCATATATGGGCCAATATATCGGGAAATAAGGTTCCCTTTTTCCTGAACCGCATCACACCCTTTATGGGAAATACTTTTAGGAACACAATAACCTCAACCTCAAACTTCAAGTCCTGACACCTTACATCTATATAGAACTTTTGGCGACTTTGGGAAGCCTTAATCTGATCCCGAATCACCTTCACCTTCTTCATATCTTGGTAAACCATGTTTAGGAGAAACATATCTGCCTTACGAAGCTCGAACCACCCGATAGGATATCTACACCTCGTACCATACAACGCCTCAAACATGGCCATATAAATGCTATAATGGTAACTATTATTGTAATCGAACTCTATAAGAGGTAGATGTTCAAACCAACTACCACCAAAGTCAATCACACATGCATGAAGCATGTCCTCCAATATCTGTATTGTCCTTTTTGCTTGCCCATCCAACTATCGGTGAAAACCAGCACTCAAACTAACCTTAGTCCGTAACCCCTTATAAATGAAAACCAAAAATAAGACAAAATGGAGTAACACGATCTAAGATTATAGAAATAGGTACCCCGTGTAGCTTCACAATCTCTTGGAGGGATAACTTTATGTAATCCTCAGTTGAAAACTTAGTCATCAGTGACAAAAAGTGTGCCAAATTTGTCATCCTATCCACAATGACATAAACCAAATCAAGTTGATTCTGAGACCGATGAAGACTAATAATGTAATTCATGTTGATCACCTCCACTTCAATTTAGGAAATTCAATTTCTTGATACAATCCTCCGGGCCTCATGTGCTCAAGTTTTACAAGTTGACAAAATATACACTTGGCCACAAAATCAGCCACATCTTTGTTCATACCATCTGCCAATACATCTCCTTGAGGTCATGATATATTTTTGTCAAACCAAGATGATAAACATAGCGCTATTCATGCACCTCATCCAATATCCTTTCTCGCAAACCATCTAGGTCGGGAACATATAACCTCTTGTGGTATCGAAAGGTACCATCACCACTAATCTCAAAGGTCATCACATTCTGCCCACCTACATCACCCTTGATTTTCATTAAGACAGGATCTAACATTTTTCTTCTCCTTGATATCTGCCCCAAGAGATGACCGCACCACTTCCAGCACAAATATACCACCATTCTCGAAGTTCAAGAGGAAAACTCTAAGATTAGCCAAACGATAAATATCCTTCACCAATTCCTACTTCTCTTTATCCATATGAGCTATACTCCCATGGACAACCTACTAAGAACACCAACAACCACCTTAGTTTTACCTAGGTAGTAGTGAAGACTCATGTCATAGTCCTTAAGAAGCTCAAGCCATCTCCTTTGCTTAAGGTTGAGTTCTTTCTGAGTGAACTCATACTGCAGGATTCTATAATCCTAAAAGATATCCAAGTGCACCCCATATAAATAGTGCCACTAGATTTTCAATGCAAACACCACAACTAATAGCTCTAAATCAAAAGTAGGATTATTACTCTCATGCACGTTCAACTGCCTAGATTATAGGTTATTGCTTTTTTATGCTGTATCAACACACAACTAAGTCCTACACGGGACACATCACATAAAACTAAACACCCATCCGCGCCTTAAGGAAAAATCAACACCGTAGTCAAAGTTAGAATATCCTTCAACAACTCAAAACTACTCTCACAAGAATCAGACCATGAGAACTTTACTTACTTCTGAGTCAATTTGGTCAATGGGGTAGCTGTAGTAGTAAAATTCTCCACAAACCTCCGGAAGTAGCCAGCTAAACCTAAGAAGCTCTGAATATTAGATGGAGTCGTGTGTCTAGGATACTTCATAACCACTACAACCTTTTGTAGATCCATCATGATCCCCTCACTAGAAATTCTATGACCTAGAAAAGTGACAATGTTCAACCAGAATTCACATCTCAAAAACTTAGTATACAACTGTTGCTCCTTAAAGGTCTGCAATACGATATAGAGGTGAATGGAATGATCCACCTCACTCTTATAGTACACAAAAATGTCATCTATGAACACAATGACAAATAGAATCCAAAAACTAATGGAAGACCCTATTTATCAAATCCATGAATTCTGCAGGGGCTTTGGTCAATTCAAAAGACATCACCAAGAACTCAAAATGCCTATACCGGGTTCAGAGAGAAGTCTTAGGGATATACACTTCCCTAATCTTAAGTTGATGATACCTATACCTAACATCAATCTTAGAAAAGAATTTGGCACCTTGCAACTATTCAAATAAGTCATCTATCCTTTGAATAGGATACTTGTTCTTGATAGTCACCTTATTAACTGTTGATAGTCAATACACATCTGAAAGGAACCATCCTTCTTATGTATGAATAACACTGGCGCACCCCATGGAGACATACTAGGATGGATAAAACCCTTATCCAAAAGATCCTTAAGTTGCTCCTTAAGATCCTTCAACTTGGCTAGGGACATTCTATAAGGGGTAATAAGGATTGGATGAGTGTCTGGAACAAGATCAATCCCAAACTCAATCTCCCTATCAGGAGGAACACCAGGAAGGTCATCAAGAAAAACCTCAGAAAATTCATTCACCACTGAAACAGAATGCAAGGAAGGACTTTCCTAGTTATAATCCTTAATCTAGACCAGATGATAGAGACACCCTTTGGATATTAATCTCTAAGCTCTAAGATATGATATAAACTTCCACTTGGGAGCTAGGGAACCACCCTCCCACTCAATAACTGACTTACCAAGGAGAGCAAGGGAACCATCCTCCTACGCAATAACTGACTTACCAAGGAACTTAAAGATAACCTTACAGGTCTGACGTCATAGTAATGCATAGCATGAGTGCAACCTATCCATCCCCAAAATAACATTTAAGTCCACCATATCTAGTTTAAACAAATCTACAAAAAAAAAATTATTGCCAACAGATACCACACACCTCCTAGACTTTTTAGAAATCATAGAGTCTCCTACCAAGGTAAAAATAAAAAAGGGATCCAAAATAACCTTAAGATCAAAACAAAAATACACAGCCACAAATAGGGTCACATATGAGAGAATAGACCCACAATTAAGTAAACAATACACATCATGAGAAAAGAGTTACAATGTACCATTCATAATATATGGTCATGCCTCAAATTCATACCAAGTAGTGAGTACATAAAGACGGTTACAACTAGTGTCGGAATTTGCTGGTGTACCCTTTAGCATTAGAGCTAAAGATGAAGAAATTGGAATGTTGTTCGCTCCCGAAGCAACCTTATAAACAAGATAGTTTCTAAGCATGTTCTATGGCTGACCATAGTAGAAGAACCGGTCCCTTCCCTCATCATAAAATCCCTAATTAAAGAGATGGTAAAACCTATAAGGAGGAAATGATGAAGCCGACTGAGCCCCACTAGCCTAAGATTGGGCACCATGTTCCCTAAAGTTGTCACCACCCTACTGACTCTTTTCTTCTGATGTCTTTGAGTAGTGAGCTCTAGCAGTAGAGAAAAATATAAAAATCCCCACTTCTTCTTTGGCCACTTACCACTATATCTACCACTTTGTTGTTGGCAACCACCCTTCTCATAGAACCTAAATATCATACCCTATCTCAGCCTCCATTTTCTTCTCCTCTTACACATGTTGCATATTAATAGCTAACCTTGAGATATCCATGTCCTTGATTAGCAAGGAAGCCTTACTTTCAAGGATCAACTTACGAGATAGTCCTGAAGCAAACTTTCTCATCCAAAATCTTATATCAGATACCATATCAAAAGCATACCGATACAACTAGTGTATCTTCAAGGCATACTCCTTGACTGACATATTTCCCCATTTTAGATTAACAAATTCTTCTGCTTTCGCTTCCCTTAACTCTTCAGGAAATAAAAGGTCAAGAATTGTATTAGAGAAAGTCTCCCATAGAGATGACTCATTGACATCCCTCCTGGACTGATCGCATTCCTTGTACCATTGGTATGCCATATACTTCAGCTGGTAGACAGAAAACTCCACACCTCCCATATTCATGGAAAGTGTAACCCAAAAAATCATTTTCATCTCATCCAAAAAACCTTGAGGATCCTCCACCACCTGAGCACTAGTAAAATTCGAAGGGCTCAACCTAATGAACTGGCCAACCCTTGTGGCTTCAAAAGATGGAGTAGCAGTTGCACCATGCTCAACCTGAAAAGCCACTAATTGAGCACTCATATGAATCGACTGAAAAACTCAACAATCATCATAGAAGCTTGAGTAGGACTAGAGGGAATAGGTGGAACTCTTGGACAATCAGTAACTGGACCCCTAGATTGAGTATGGATCCCATGAGTAAAGAGTGTCCTATGAAAGTTGTTCTCAATTGGGATAGAAGAGTTTTTGTGTGTATCATATCGTTGAGGTATGATTTGAAAAGAGAACAAACAAGAATTAGAGAAGATTTTAGGACCATAGACTTTACAGGTTGATATTAGAACACAAGGAAGAAATATATTCCTAAATTACTCATAGCCTCTCCCTTATGAGTGTGACACGCTACACACCCTTAAAGGAGACTTTAACCAACATGTCTTTGTGGATTCCCAAGTGACCTTGACCCTAGGGCTTTGATACCAATCTGACATAACCCAAACTAGGGCCTAGTCATGTCGGGTTCGTCAAGCATAACCGGGAGTAGAGACCACCCCAATACCGAACCATAACCGCCTTACACCCCAAGTCGGATGAATTCTATAAATATATATAACTTGATAAAATAGAATAATCATAAATCAAATATAGTCTAACGGTGTCATCCCCAACACCAATACCAATGGCAAGGCTGACACTAATACCGACACTGCCCATGCCAACCCAAAGTGGTCCCATAAAGTCTCTATCTAAAAGTAAAATAATATTCAGTTAGGACATGCCCTTGACCATAGCCAAAACCAAATTCAATTAAATAACCAAAGTACATACAGAAATTCATAATATGAAATGGGGCCTTCCAGGGTATAGAAGCTCACCACTTTAATCCAGTACAACCTGACCCCGAATCTAATCATTGAGTAGAGCAGGGGGAAGTACGGTTGGTTCCTACATTGCATGGGTATAAAGTTCCCGAAGACATTCTAGCAGGTGAATGCTAGCATGCACTCAGGATAATGATAAAATAATGCCAACTTTTAAAATTAAGTATACACATCCATACACACACACACACACATATATATATATATATAATCCATGCTGGGAAAAGAGAATTGGTTTTAGCATGTCTTTAAAACCATTAACATGTGTATGTTTAGATTAACCATCCTAAACAACCCACAAGCTATATGGGTCCATTATTACCCCTTGAACATGTCCCAATATATGTAGCCACATGAATCGGAGATATCATTGAGGATGGGGATTTCCGTGTATCCTTCACCATTTATGATACATATATACAAGTAAAACTTAGGGAATTATAGCGTACCCCACAATTATATGGTTTCCATGACCAATTCTCACGTCGCCAAACATGATTTTTGAGTGTTCATCTGCTGGACTCATACCTTCACGTTTAGCTATCACAATTTTCCATTATTCCTCAATTAAAACTATTAACACACAACCAAACCACAAATTTAATATATTATTAACCAAGGGTATAAGAAGTGGTATCTCCATACCAACTATAGCTTGCAAGAAATAGCTTTAGCCAATGTTTTAAGGGATTCTCGTATACCCTATAGATTTCATTATTAAGTTTTCCTTGGGTATTCCTGTGTACCCCACAGGTATTTCATTTATACCAAATTACATGGACACCACGGCCTTACCGTTTAACGATTTAAACTATTTTAGATTACATTACCATGTTATACCATGCAAAGTTTTCAGTGAAAGTTCAACATGGTAACAAAAGCATTCTCATAGCAATTTTAACAAATATGTTGAGGGCATAAAGTTTGCAGAACTAAAACAAAGTACCTATTAACCATTCATATGGAACCACATGTTTAATACACCATTATAACATGAAAACTATTAGTAAAAGACATGGGAAAACCATAACCAACCATTATAACCAAAAACCTCAACATATATTTCAAAATCCAAACATTATCACAATTTATGCCATAAAAACCATTCATAAAACATGACTTTAGTTGGAACTAATAATGACAGAGGATTAACATGCCTTTGATTGTGAAGAAGACAGAGATAAACCACCCTCGTAAGCCCCAAATTGATTGTATTGGAGAAACTCTAGCCTTCCTTGAACCAAAAGCCTTGAGAGAGATTGGAGAGTTTTTGGAGTGTTTTTTATTTGGAATGAAAGGGTAAATGGTGTCCAAAAAGTGTTTAAGTTATGCGGTCATAATGGGTTAAGAGGAAAAATATTTAGAATACCCCTAACTGAAACTGTACAAATTTCCCACAGAGGGTACGACGACCACACCCAACTCCCCCCAAACCGTACCCTAACATACTAGTAGTAACCACTACTCATACCCTAGGCATCAACTTAGACCCCAACACTATCCAGCATACGACCACAAGGTCCAACTCATATCAACTCATACGACAAGTACCCTCAAAACTGTACCTTAGAAAGAATAATCTAGGATAGACATAGGACATCATATGGTTTGGAAATATACCTCTCATACCCTATCATACGACAAGCATGATGTCCATTCATACCGTGAATAGAAACCAACCAAACCACACTGATTAACATATGAATTGGGGATCCGAAACCGGCCCCTATCAAATGACAAGTACCCCTAAGTCGTATGATGTCCAGAAGCTCAAACTAAGAAAATTTTCAAAGTACTAGAACCCAAAGTGTTTCATCCATGCACTAAAATCAGACCCATTAAAAAAACCCAACAACACCCAACCATTTTTCCTAACCCGATCCACTCTTGTGCTCCTTTCCTAACCAACTAATATCTACTATTAATGTATTTCTTAAAAACATATTGTATTCTTGAATTGAATACTAAAGCTTCAAAATGAATGTTGTATTTTAAACTATAATTTTTAATATTGAAGATGGATTTAAGGAAAATAATATATAGTTTTATTTTTTGTTGGATAGTACTAATTAGGATAGATTATGAAAATCTCTCTTATTGATAGTGTACATATGTTTTTCTCAAAAATAAATAGAACCAAATTATAAATAAGGAAAACAAATAGAAAATGAATTTTAAGAAAAATAATGTGTGGTGTTATTTTTTGTTGGATAGTACTAATTAGGATACTATAAGGAAATCTCTTTTATTGAGGTGGCCCTATTAAAGAAAAGTATTAGGAAAAGAAATTCACTTGATAGAAT
The DNA here is from genome assembly GCA_030864225.1 of Capsicum baccatum var. pendulum. Lineage (NCBI taxonomy): Eukaryota > Viridiplantae > Streptophyta > Magnoliopsida > Solanales > Solanaceae > Capsicum > Capsicum baccatum. The sequence goes on along the minus strand of CM061561.1, from coordinate 251,463,446 downwards.
TTATATATTTGGGCTGACATGGTAGTGTATTTAAATTTTCTTCAAAATTATATAGCACCAACTTATAAATAAGGAAAATAAATAGATGAATTTAAAAAAAAATGATATGTAGCATTATTTTTTGTTGGATAGTACTAATTAGGATAGATAATGAGAATTTCTCTTATTAGGTGACCTTATTAAAGAGAGAACTATGGATACATCGACTCTCTTGGAATTCATGTTATAACATATATATACCCGGCTAACATGGGGCTTTGTGCTCTAGGTGACAAAAGAGTTTTAAAATGAGTTGTGGGTGACACAAGTCTTAAAAATTTAGTGGAGGTGAAAATTACTTTATTAAGGATTAAGAAAGTAACAAAAGTTTTAAAATAACCCACAAGTTTTTAAATTTACACTTTGATCCAATGTAAAACCTAATATAACTAGAAATGGAGGGAAAAAAGGCATGTTTCTCTATCTTCTCATTTATTGGAGTTTTCCCTCTCTTCGTGATTTTTGTTGTTCATTGTTGTTGCTTTATTCATCATCTTATTCTTCATTATCATCATTTTGTTATTCATTATCATCTTTTCTTGTTCATTATCATCATCTTCTTGTTCTGAATATTGTTGTTACAGCTACTATTGCTACTTGATCAAATTTTTTTTAGATCAAATTTTATTCGTATATCACTTGGAAATTAATTATAGGTGACAAAAAAACAAAAAATACTTATGTACTTGAAGCAAATAAAATACTATGAATTATAAACAAGAAAAGCACACAATACAACGCTTAACATGAAAGAAAACATACTAAAAAAACTAATCTACAATCTAGTAGGTATTTACTAGTTTGCTAATTAGTATGAGAACCAAAAAAATGCAAACCAATAGAATCAAAAGAGTGAAACTAGGAATTCCATCATTCTTAAGCTATTGATGATATGGCACTCGACTATTGATGGATGGACAAAAAATATTGTTGAAGTTGAAAATTTTTGTTCCACAATTTTGGTTGTTCAAATTTTACAAAGATGGGGGGAATTTCGATTTTGGTAGGTTAACCAATAAGACTTTAAGTCCTTTGTTTTTAAATTCAAACCTTGACCAACGTTTCAACTTTTTGGAAAGATAACCTTTTAGAGGTCTTGTCCCCCTTTCCTCTTTTGGCTTGTCTAGAAAAATGAACTTACTCCCTTTTGGTATGAAGACTTTTGGGAGGTCTTTCGTTCTTTTTCCCCTTTGGTAATGTCTTTAAAGTTGTTTCAAGAATTACAATAACCCACACTCTCTTCCTTTTTAATTTGGATCAAACAACAACCTTTTACAAGACTTCTTCAAAACAACACAAGAACTTCAACAACAACAACAGCAACAACAAAACCATCCACTCTTCCCACAACAACTTGCAATTTTTTTCCTCAAGACCTTGGGTTAGACACAAGTAGTTTTATAGAGAAATAAAACTAACACAAGAAACAACAAAGAAAATCAAAACAACACATAAATCTAGACACAAATTCGGCCAAACAACAACAACATTTCGGCCAAGACACCAAACCCGTAGAATAACTTCTTTTTGTGAGATTTTCGACCTTGGACACCTCTTCTAATGTTAGAAAGAAAAAGATCTAACACTAGAACACACAAAAATCACAAGAAAACTAGGTTTCAAATTTTTGTCTAGATACAAAAACGTGGACTGATTACTATTTTTAAGTTTTTCAGCTTTTCAACACTTTTTTCTTATATTTGAGTGAATAAACCCAAGATTAATCTCGTGGGAACAAAATCAATGATGGATCAAATACCAAATGATATCAAACGGTATCTAAATAAGCACAAAAAAGTCCACAATTTTCGTAAAACAGTCCACACGACAAGACACCAAACGAAAACAACAAACACAAACTTAAACATAAAAGAAGATAGGTAACTTGACGCAAAGGGAACAAATAATGTTGCAACTAAAGAGTAAATTAAAATCTAAGGCCTCTACAAAATACGTTAACAAGAACCAAGTTCTTACGGTGACCTTTAAGGGAACCAACTCACCTCAAGATCCACCGTTTCAAAGTAAAGAACAATATTGGATTTTCCAAGCCATAAGACACAATGGCTCGACCAAGCCCTAACTAAGAACTCTACTAAGGTGGTCCACTCTTAAGAGATGATTTTCAATATCTCATATTTTCATCATTAAACAACTAAAGAGAAAAGACATGATAAGAGACTATATGTAGCCTAGCTTATTACATAGTATAATGGACCAAATTACCCTTAATGAAAGGGGAGGTCATGGATTGTTTCTTTAATCTGTGTAATCCCGAAAATACCCTTAATGAAGGGTGCTTCTTCAATGCTATAAAATCACGGGGTCAAATTTGTAGTCTTGAATTGGCATCAAATGTAAGCCCCCACGCAATTTTCCACACATGGGTTTGTTTAATGGCATGCTCAAAACGGGTCCTCCATGCATGTTCTCATATCCTCTAGGTGATCAAGTCTTGAGACTATATGTGTTGGCCTCTAAAGATGTCATCAAAACATAAGATGACCATTTGTCTCGTATCAATTTTCACACCCTTTTTGGTCTTTGACTTCAAAGTCAAACTCCTGAAGTAACAATACCCATCTTATTAGCCGTGGTTTAGTGTCTTTCTTTGCCATAAGGTATCTCAATGCTGCATAATCAATGTGACCAACCACCTTGTTTTAAAATAAATATGCTTGAAACTTTTCAAATGAATAAACCAAACTACAAGCTCTTATTCCATAATAGTGTAACTCTTCTGCACCCTATTTAAAGATTTACCAACATAATAAATAGGGTGATAAAGCTTTTGCTTCTTTTGACTAAGAACAACTCTGAGTGTAACCCCTCTCGCATCACACATTACTTTAAATAGTTTGGACCAATGTGGAACAATAATTATGGGAGAAACCACTAATTATCCCGAAGGCATTGGAAAGCCTTCATTCAACCATCATCAAACACAAAATGGATTTCCTTCTCGAATAATTTGCAAAGTGAGTTTACAATTTTGGGAAAGTCCTTTATGAACCTATGATAAAATCCAGCATGGCCAAGGAAACTACACACTCCTTTCACCGAGATAAGAGGATGTAGTTTTCTATGAATTCAATCTTGGATCAATCAACTTTAATTCCTTTGGCTAAGATTTTATGTCTCAATACTATGATCCCCTTCACCATGTAGTGGCATTTTCCCCAGTTTAGGACAAGATTAAACTCCATACAACACTGCAATGCATTTCCCAAGTTCACCAAGCAACTCTCAAATGAATCACCAACCATGTAGAAATCATCCATGAATACTTTCAATGTGTCTTCTACTATGTCTGAAAAGATGGACATTATACACCTTTGGAAAGTGGATGGTGCATTACACACCCAAACAGTATTCTCTTAAAAGAAAATGTTTCGTATGGACAAGTAAATGTCGTTTTTCTTGATTTTTTTATGCAATCGATATTTTACTGTATCCCGAGTATCCATCTAGAAGGAAATACCAACCCTTCCTGCCAAATGGTCATGTTTTTGGTTCGTGGAGGTCATTAGAAAGTGATCTTTCAATGTACACAAATTCAGTTTCCTGTAATCCATACATACCTACCAACCAGTCATTAGCCTGAGTGGAGTAAGCTTATGCTTATTATTTCCTACAACCATCATGCCTCATTTCTGGGGAACACGCTGCACTGGGCTTACCCATTTACTTTCAGAAATTAGGTAAACCACCCCAACATCTATCCACTTAATTATCCTGGTTTCAACTCTTCTTGCATCAGTGGATTTATCCAAAGCTGATGCTAAATGGTTGAAGTATAGTCTTATCCCAACTGGATTTTATGAGTATAGATGTCCGGTGGAATGCCTATGATGGCGGTAATTGTCCGCCCAATGGCCCTTTTATTGCATCTCAATACATAAATAAGGGCCTCAATCATATTATCTACCAAATCTGATGCGATAATCACCAGTAAAGTATTTCCATCACCTAGAAACACATACCGCCGATGGCCTTGCAACTCCTTCAACTCTAACACCGATGGCGTTTGAATAGAAGGCTTGAGAGGAAGTGTTGGACATTTTTTTAAGTCCAAATCCAGCTTTTTATAAGCATATAAGTATGACCCCATGACATTTGATGCACCCACAATCTCATCATACTCATCAATTCCTTTGCTGTCAAAATTCATCAATTCTACAGCTAAGGTTTCCACTACAAACCTTTCCTTAATTAACATAATTAAATCATCTTCATTAATGACATTAATAACTGAGACAACACTTATCTCTCTTGGTTTCTTCACAGACTGACATACGTCAAAGCTAACTTCTTCATCATTAAGCCTAAATTTTAACTTATTCAGCTCCAGATCAACTAACATTCTCCCTATTGCTAAGAACGGCCTACCTAAATTATGGTTACATCAAAATCCACTTCACAATAAAGAATTACAAAGTACACGGGAAATATAAAGCTAGCCACCTTCACAAGTACATCATATTGAAGCCCCACTAGTCTTTTTACCGACCCTTCTGCCATCAATAGTCATATAGTATTTGGTTTAGGATCCCCTAAAACCAATTGTTTGAAGATCGCTAATGGCATATGGTTGATTCTTGCACCAAGATCACAAAGATCTTTAGAAAAGATAAACACTCTAATTGTATATAGGACAGTTAATACTCCCATATCTGTTTTATTCTGCACTAATGATCTAGTTAATAAAGCACTACAATGATGAAGGTTATCCACAGGCTCATAGCGGACTGTCCTTTTCTTAGTCATGAGGTCCTTCATAAATTTAGCATATCCCAGTATTTGATCTAATCCCTCAACTAAAAGCAAATTCATCATCAACTACTTTAGCATAGCCATGAATTTACTAAACTTTCCCTCATCTACTTTCTTCTTTAGTATATATGGAAATGGAGGTCGTGGATTTGGTATTCTTGCTGGAGTAGCCTCTACCTCTTTTGATTTGCTTTGATTCAAATCATTATCCTGCTTTTACTTAGATAATTGTTCTACCTCTGCACTCTCTTTTTCTAAATTTTTAGTTTCTCAGGCTCCACTGGATATTCATCATTTACCTCCTCTTCAAACTCTACCTAATCACTATGAGAAGGTGCTCCCAAATATAAACCAGGTAACATCTTACCACTCCTAGTGGTAATAGCCATACACGATCCATCATTCCTTGAGTTCTGAACTATATCACTTGGTAAATTTTTTCTTTTCCTTTGGTTGAATACTGTTGATAATTGGCTCATCTACTACTCTAATTGTTTAATAGATGTGGAGTGTGCGTCAACTAAATGACTCATGGTCAGCAAGTTACACTTCACTTCCCTAACTCTAGCATCTGTTGATTCCACTCCTTTTAACAATTTAGCCATCATATACTCTATCGCATCATCACAGAATTATTTATAGCATTGTCTCAACTCCCAGGTGGTACATTTAATCCACTCCCATTATTCTTGTTCTTATAGCTTCCTTGGTCATGATATCTAATACCATCTTTACCATAATATTTCCAATCTTGATTTCCTTGGCCACTGGTCCAGAACCTCTCCCCCCTAGTTATTTAAATAGTTTAGCTTTTTCTTAGATTCAAATTCAGCTCCCCTATTATGTGACCCCACAGCTTTGACTTTTTTTACCTTCCCTGAGAGCAAATGTTTTAAAAGCGAATCCATTTATTTCTTCATGTGAACCATATCTTGATCACATTCCTCTTCTCTCTGACGTTGCTCTGCCAATATCCTACCAAAAGTTTCTAATCTCATCCCTCAACTTTACCATCTTAGAAGATGGAAAGAACCTTTCTAGGAAAGCACCTCCAGTTTGTTATAGAATCGGGTGTCACTTTATTCAACCATAGAGTTGCCTCCCCAGATAGAGATAATGGAAATAATCTCAGACGAAGGTAATTTTATACCAGTTCAGGATTTTCAAATGACGTATAAATGTTGATGACATTGACCAAATACAAATTCAGATCATCCCCAAGTAATCCACCAAATACCCATTTCAAGTTGAACAGTTGGAACATCGTGCCTGTGCTATTAAGTTTCACCCCAAGAGCCAATGGTGGTAGGATGATTTCTCTTATAGTTGCAGCTCTATCCAAATCAGTGTCATCCATATCATCTAAATCAAAATATACCATAGGCTGTTGGTGCACTCTACCTCTTGCTTGCCAATTTCAATTTGATGGTTTGACATTTTCAGCACGTCGCCTAGAGGATCAACTAACTCATCATCACCCAAGTCCTCATCATCCATATTGGGTACACACCTCAATAATCTAGCATTCTATTGGTTAGGTTGTGCATTCACCAAAGCGTGCCAGTCTTGCTCCTCTTGTTGTACAACTATGCTCCCAATTCTTTGAGGTTCTGGGTTGAAAGGTAATAATGGCCTTCCCGACCTTTGGCTTTGTGCCATGCATAATAGATAGACTGTAAGTATAAAAAATAACAAATAAAAGTAAAATTAGGAAACTTGACTAAGAGTCAACTAATGCAAATATCTTTAATTTGCAACCGTATTCCCTGGTAATGGTGTCCAAATTTAACACGCTCAAATTATACCTCTCTTTTGAGATCATAAGAAGATGTTGTAAAATATATAATCTAACTAGGTTTGGGTTGAATCCCACAGGGAATAAGGTGATAATTATGTTGTATGCAAATTATTTGACTTTTAATCATATGTTTTCACAAAACAAAAAGGGGGTTTGATTCAAATGACAAATTAATGGTTTCAATTTGAAAACAATGAGACACATCTTGTAATATTTGAATATAGAGAAATAGAAAACTAGGGTTATGTTCACCTTGTTAATTCAATACTTTCAACCTATGGGTAGTATCAATTCATAAATATATTGTACTTATAGAGAAACGTATTTAGAAGTTCAATCCAAGTGTTTATCAACCTTCAAGGAAAGATTCACTTTAGTTATCTCAAACCAAAAGTTATGAAACCAATTACACGTGATAACCAAAAGTGATGAAAGAAATTATACATGATCTTAAATTATAAGCTAGAGGTTAAAAACTCTAACTCCTTGTCACTACTCTTTTTTCCAAATGATAAAAGTACGACCACGAGGATGGACGTGTGAAAGTGTAATGAATCCGAGGCTTGTAGTGTGCAATAAAAATGAAGAAGAGGGACTAAAACACACACCAAAACCGAACCTACACTACACTCCATGGGCTGCATTTTGAGGCTTTTCATTGAAGATTTTTGGTCTTTCTGTATTCTAGTTGTAACCCAGTATAAATAGAACATTGTAGGTGATTTTTTCTTAGACTTTGATGATATTTGTAATTTGTTTAACACTTTGAAAGACAAGTCCTCTCTTCTCTTTAGGAGGCAACCCAAAATTAGGGTGATACTAGTGTGGAATCACTAGTAGTGCATTCATGGCTTGATACGTTGGTGTTTATAGGAGGTAAAGTCCCTTTTGTGTCAACGTAGGATTTATGTTAACCATTGCGTGTAGTGTTAATAGTCCAACAGTATCACATGTTTTTGGGTTCTTAAGATTATACCAACCAAGGTCTAACGATCTATCCTTGGTTTATTGTAATCTTGTAACCATTTGTGTATCTTGTAATCTTCAATCTGTGAGTTGTTGTCTCTTGTTGTTATTGTTGTTATCATATTTTTGTCTACATTGTTGTGTTGTTACAGTTTTGGTGTGGTTATACGCGTTATGATCTCATCATTGTATAGCATTCTTGGTTTTGGACTTGTTTCCAACTTATCTCGGTTTTGTATTGTGTTTGTAGACTATTTTAGTGGTTGTTTTGGTACAATCCATGTTGGAAGTGTATCATTTGGTATCAATTCCATCTTTGATTTTGTTTTAACCAGATCAATCTTGAGGTTGAAAGTTGAAAAAAAAAAAGAAGTAAAGTGTTCTTGAGATTATTCTTGGCCGAAAGTTGGGTCTTGTTGTTATCTTGGCGAAGAAATGTTTCTTTGTGACTAGATCTTGTAGTATTTTTTTCTTAGATTGTTTCTAGTGTTGGTTTATTTCTCACCAACGCTAAAGTGTCTAGATCTAAAGTTTTGATCTTATGTTGTTGACCTTGGTGTTGTAAATTTAAAGTTGGCCATGTGTTGATTGACTTGATCTTAGCCATGTATTGCAATTTATTGTGGACTTAGAGGTGAATGTTGGTGGTGGTGTTGTTGTTATTGAGAAATTTTTGTTGAGATCTTGGATTTCTTCACCTCTTGACATCTTTTGACCAATATAAAGTTTCTAATACATCCAAAAAGGTGTAAGATAATGTTGAAAAGTTTTGTTGGTGAAAAGACTTGAACACATCACCTCAAAGACTTGTCAACCACTTTTCCATATTTCAAAGACCTTGTTTTGTGGGAATAGTACAAGTCAAATCTCACCTTTTTGATTTGAATTTGAAAAAGTTTCAAACACTTGAATTTTTCCACCAAAACACAAATTCCTCCATTCCAAATTGTATCAAGACAAAGGCTTCAAGTTGGGGATTAGAAATTGTATGGGACCGTGACCAATTACTTGGATGCGACATCATTGCATTTCACTGTTCATGCAACATAATTAAGGTCAAATTTAGATTTCTTAGTTTCTAATTTTTATTCCTTAGTTGCATTTAGTTGATCCTAGAACTAGTTTACAAACTGGTAAACTCTTACTAGATTGTCAATTAGTCCTTTGAATCCATTGTTCGTGTCTATGTTTTTTTGTGGTTTTTTCATTTTTAAAATCGTAGTACTTCTTGGTTCAAGTTCAGACATTAATTTCCTTGAGTCTTCAAACAAATAATTCATTCCTACAAAGGAGTAGACTCACCCTTTGACTCATCACGAACTACGAGCCAACTTGCAACACTTATGAATCCAAGTGTGAGACGATCAAGTGTGTGAGAGTGTGGTGAGGTTTTTTCGAACTAACTTGTGTTTTGCTTTGTAGGATTGTTCTTTTCTTTTCTTTTTTTAGGTAAAATTACAAGGTAACCCGCGGATTCAACCTGTCAACCCATGGACAATAATCCCACCAATGTCATTTTGGCCTACCTTGACACTATGTCCCGATACCTAGCTATGCCAAATGAAAATTTGGATCGTATGGTAGGTCAAAGTGGGAAAGTGTGTTTCCCAGACACACGTCAAGAGGAAGGTTGTAGCTCATGTGAGATATGAGGTAAAAATACTATTCCCTACACTCTTATGAACTTAAAATGTTGTGTTGTGGCTAGTAGGATCCAAGTAGGTGTAGTTGCAGTTTTTCCTAGGGTAGAGGTGCTCGAGTCTCATTTTTATGATGCTCTCTGTATTGTTAGGTCGCATGAGAACCAAACTCTTGTTGTAGATACAAAAGCACTAGTTTATCCTTTAGATAGCAAAATTGATTCTCCCCGTGAGAATGATTTATGTCCATCTACTGCTAGTACTTATAACTTGACTAAGCTTCCATTACCAAGTGATGAGAGTATTCACACACTAGTTGACCCTTGTAAAAATCAAGGTGGGCCTACGTTGGTACATAAGCTGCCAACAACTAGTGAGGTTATGGACAATGATCAATCAGGTGGAAATGACCTTGACATGCTTGATTGTTTAGGAAACCCGAACTGTTGTTGTCTTGGTAAAAATGGTTTTGCTTATGATACTTTTGCTGCCCATGATAGTTTATGTCTATGTAGGGACTACTCTATTGAAACAGAAGGTGTTGCATTCTTAGAAATTCCATCTACTTCTTATTTATGTGTTTACTATGTTAAGCCTACTAGTGTTGTTGGACTTGAAACTAGTGAGTACATGCATAAAGAGACCATAGGTGGAGTTGACTCATGTGACACCTTTCTTTATCATCTTTGTGCTTATGATATTTTCCATAGGTATATAGAGGGTATGCCTAATTTTGAAGACGACACCTTAGGGTAAAGTGAGAGTGGCAGAAGCCTAAATCCTTGGTTACTCCACCCATTTGATCCTGGTACCATCTTAGGGTGGGAAAGGATTACTCTTGGCCAATTTTTCTTTTTTCTTGATGATTGCCTTATCCATCTCCTTTGTAGCATTTGTACTAATATTTTCCTGATTAAAACAAAGGACCCATGGCTATTTTTTAAGTTTGTTCCGTCTCGGCATGGCATGTTGATGTGTTATTTTTTTTCTAACCCTAACCCCTCAGTCATGAGGATGTGTGCTTGTTTGTCTTCTCTTAATTTTGCAAGGTACAGATTCAAGGTCGAATCCTTTTCAAGAAGGGGGGATGATACAAGTATGACGACAAGGATGGAAGTGTGGAAATGTAATGAACCCTAGGCTTGGATTGTGCAATAAAAATGCAAAATAGGGCCTAAAACACACACCAAAACCTAACCTACACTACATTCCATGGGTTGTATTTCGAGGCTTTTCATTAAAGGGTATTTTGGTCATTTTGTATTCTAGTTGTAACCTAGTATAAATAGAACATTGTAGGTCATTTTGTCTTAGACTTTGATGATATTTGTAAGTTGTATAAAAATTTGAAAGAAAAGTCCACTCTTCTCTTTAAGAGGCAACCCGAAATTAGGGTGATACTAGTGTGGAATCACTAGTGTTGAATTCATGGCTTGAGACGGTATTTAGAGGAGGTAAATTCCCTCTTGTGTCAATGTAGGAGTTAGGTTAACTATTGTGTATAGTGTTAAGGGTTCAAGAGTATCACATGTTCTTGGGTTCTTAAGATTATACCAACCAAGATCTAACTATTTATCCTTTGTTCATTGTAATCTTGTAACCTTTTGTATATCTTGTAATCTTCAATCCGTGAGTTGTTGTCTCTTGTTATTATTGTTCTTATCATATTATTGTCCACTTTGTTGTGATTTTATGGTTTTGGTGTGGTTATACACGTTATTATCTCATCATTGTATAGCATTCTTGGTTTTGGACTTGTTTCCAACTTGTCTCGGTTTTGTATTATGTTTGTAGACTATTTTTGTGGTTGTTTTGGTCCAATCCATGTTGGTAGTGTATCACCAAACAAAAACTTCTCTGTTTAATCAAGATGTGTTTTATGGAACACACTCAATGTTTGCAACCATGAGAATTCATTATAATTCAAGAGAATAGAATATAAGAAACAATTGTAATATAGACTCAAGAACCCATAGTGTATATTGTTGACTACAAGGATCCCATAACCCTATTTGAAAACCTTAGCCACTCATGAATAGAAATAACATCAAATAAATCAAACTAATCATACCAAAATCAAAGGTTGTTTTGAGATTGTTTGGATATTACAGGACTGATGAAAATGTCTTAACCGCCATTTCTCTAATTCAAAAGATACGGAAATAATCTTTCAAACTGAGCTTGGGGTGGTTTAAATAGTCTTTGTAATTATCCCCAAGTCCATAGACTTAATTTATATGAATAGGTTTCCTCGGGTTACAGCTTTGTGGTGCAAACACTGCCTCCAACATGCTATTTTGCTTGTGTCTTGTGCGATGTGCATTCCATGATCTCTTTATGTCTCCATTTACTTTCTTTACTCCTGAAATGGTACTAACCATATAGGTTAGCTCATTTACATCAAAATAAGGATAAAAACATATGAATTAAGGCACTTTGCTCTCAAAATTTAGCTAAATTATGGGTAAATTATGTTGCTTAGGCGTACAAATACACCCAAGATCACCTTCTGAAATTTTTTCAAAAAACAAGAGGTAAACTGGATACCTCTATCTGAAATAATTGTCAAAGGGACTCTATCTAATTTCACCAACTCCCTAAGATAAAGTTTAGAATAATCTTCGACTAAATCTGAAGTGCTAACTAGAAAGAAGTGTGCTGACTTAGTCATTCGGTCCATGATAACCCAAATAGAATCTTGTTGTCGACGAGTATGAGGCAACTCTGTGATGAAGTCCATATTCACCACTTCCTATTTCTTTGTAGGAATGTTGACTTCCTAAATATTACCACTAAGTTTTTGGTTCTCAACCTTAACCTGCTGGCAATTTGGACACTTAGCCACAAATTCTACAATATCCTTTTTCATGCCATTCCACTAATTGATTTCTCATAAATCGCAGTATATCTTAGTAGCTCCTGGGTGAATAGAATACCAAGAACCATGATCTTTTGCTAGCATCCACTGTATAAAGTCATCTATATACAGAACATATAGTCTGCCTTGACAACGAAGGACACCATCTCACCCTTGGATGAAAACCTCAACCTTTTGACTTTGGACGACTTCTTTCAACCTAAGGAAAATAGAATCATTAAAATGCTTTTCCTTCAGCTTAGCTATCTACAAAGATTCTGAACCATTCTAAGCCAAGATATCACCTTCGGTAGAATCAACCCACTAAACTCCCAACCTAGCAAGCTGGTGAACCTTATGAATTAACTCTTTTATCTTATCCTTATGATAATCTGCTAATAATGTCATCCACAACATTGGCTTTTACCAAATGGTACAAGACACTCATATCTTAATCCTTCAATAACTCTAGCCACCTTCTCTGACAAAGATTTAGATCTTTTTGGTTGAACACATATCAAAGACTGTTGTGATAAGTGAACACAACAATATGAACCCTATAAGATGATGCCTTCAAATCTTTAAGGCAAAAACAACTACTACCAACTAACGATCATGTGTTGGGTAATTCTTCTCATGTGGTTTGAGTTGTCTAGAGGCATATGCTATATTTTCCCCCCACTACATTAACACACAACTAAGTCCAACTCTTGAAGCATCACAATAAACCACAAAACCATCTGAAATATCTGGCAAATTCAAAACTTAAGCAGAGGTGAATCAAGTCTTAAACTATTAAAAACTCTTCTCGCAATAATTATACCACTGGATTTTGACTTTTATCTGAGTTAGTCTAGACATGGGATAAGAAATAGAGACAAATCCTTCAACAAATCATCTGTATTAACTAGCTAAAACTAAGAAACTCCTGATATCTGATGGAGAGATGGGTTTAGGCCAATTTCTCATTGCTTCAAAAGATCAACTTGATTGAATTCACCAGAAATGATATGACCTTGGAACGCTACTGATTTTAACCAAAATTCACACTTGTTGAACTTAGCAAATAACTAGTGATCTTTGAGAGTCTGTTAGATAATCCTCTAATGATTTGCATATTCATCCTTCCTCCGAGAATAGATGAGGATGTCACATATGAAGACTATAATAAACATGTCCAATTACTGCTTGAACACTCTATTCATTAAGTCCTTAAAATCCACAGGATTATTCATTAGTCCCAAAGATATAACAACAAATTTGTAGTGACCACACCCAGTTTTAAAGGCTATCTTTGGAATTCTGCATTCTCTAAATCTGAGATAATAATAGCCTAATATAAGCTCTATCTTAGAGAAATAATAAACTCCCTAAAGTTGGTCAAACATGTCATCAATCCTCAGAATGAGAGAAATTAAAGCTATTAGTTGTGGTCCTAATACTCTACCTTTCCTTTTCCTTGATTTTTCTCCTCTTCAATCTCTTAATCATGAACCATCGATTTGGAGATGTCCTTCTCCTTAACCAACATAGCTGTTCTACACTCTTTGGCCACGTTCTCAGAAACATACGACATAAATTTGCTTGTTTGGGCCTTAGAGTCACAACCATAATTGGAGCATACCTTGCCAACGAGCTAACTTAGGTGAATACTCTCTCACACTCATGTTACCCTGCTTCAGGTTTATGAATTCCTGAACCTTGTCTTTCCTTAACTCAAGTGGGAAGAACCTATCCAAAAATGAAGTAATGAACTCATCCCGCTCTATCAATCCTGCATTAGGACCTCTATTATTCTTCTATTGCTTGAACTATGTGTTAGCCACTCTTTACAATTGATAAGTAGCCAAATCAGCACTTTTAGTTGAAGTGACACCCATGATTTTAGTAACTTTCTAAATACTATCCAAGAACTCTTATGGATCCTCTTCATAGTTACACACAAAGAATACCAAAGGATTCATTATAATGAAGTCTTAGACTCTAGTTGTTGTCGTATTCATAGATGGGTTAGTTGGTACAACAACCTGTTGGTTATTTTAGGTGGTCATAAACTAGGGTAATGTTGTAAAACAAACCCTAAACTCAATATGGGAGGCTTGTTCTTTCAGAGGGTTTATTGGGGCTGGTGGTGGTGCTTGCTGATTCCTATTCCTTCTTTCGTTAGTTCTCTTGAGAGGCATTTTTCTTTAAATATTTAAAGGATGAGTTAGAAGAGGTTTTAGTAGAGTTCACACTATCACATAACCTCAATCATGAAAAAAGTGAAACTTTTCCTAAGATGTTTCATAGTCTCTCACTCATAAGTGTGGCATGCTTCACACCCATGAATAAGACCCTACTTAACATGGCTTTCAGAAACCCTAGAAAAATAAACCTAATGCTCTGATACCAAATTTGACATGACTCGAGACTGCCCCCTAGTTGCAGCACGATGCTTAGAGTCACAAGTGACCCCAAGCGCATCCTTAGCTTGGTAAGTAGTAAGAGTAGTAAGAGTACTGAGGAAAATATTGAGATATTGAGTGAAAATCAAACTAAAATATACTGATTATAATAAAATTAGAGATACTATTTGACATAATCAACAAATAAAAAATATAACTATCTATCTGAAAGCCTCTAAATCATATGAGTTGTTGGGACAAGCCCCCAACTAACTCTAACTGTCCAAAAGTAGAAAGAAATACCAAAAAAATGCTGATAATTGTCCATCTAATGATGAGGACTCACCAAATACTACTGTTGATATGGTGCAAAATCAACTAAGTGCGATCTGAATCTTGAGTGTTAGAACCTATATTATAAGACAATTTAACACAAAGAAAGTAAGCGATCAGTACTTTGAATGTACAGAGTATTTGAGATGGGAAATAACTGATATAGGCTGAACATGTTGCTTGTAACATGGTAAATTGATACAAGACTAAGTAATAAACATGCACTCTATGATAAGCTAAACAACTGAATACAATGTCATGTGAAAATCTAATTTGAACTATGAACTGTGGACTGTGGGAGCTACCATTAACTGGCATACCCCAATCTTAGATAACTGGGGTCCAACCTGTAACCTAGTTGGATAGATGTTCAGGACTACTGATTGACGTAGATTCACTAAACTAATATCCGAAAGGACTAAGGTGTCAATCTTGGTGTAACGCGTGACCATTTAGAACCTCAGTGGCGCTATAGTTCTAAAACTTAGGGACTTCTACTAAATGAATTGGCCTAACTGATAGGTTAGCCTCCATCCCTACACTCGCTCGGTGCTAAGTACAACTCCCAACTGAATGACACTGACAACTAAAACTGCTCAATAACAATAATATTCTAAAAATTGACAATAAATGTACAATCTAAAAGTATTCAATAACATGTAAATAAGAGAACCTCGCATTCATAACTCTATGCATGAAATCCTATGTCATCGGGTGTTCATAACCCACCGTTTCTGAAGAATGCTACTAGTTATGACAATATTAAAATCTGAAGATAATAAGTAATTTCATAACTCAAACCAAAAAATCAAGAATTTATCAATATAATGATATTTTGATAATAATCCAACTGGGTTCTGGTAAAGTTGCTGCCATGTGACCAGGAGGTTACAGGTTCAAGCCTTGGAAACAGGCTCTGGTAGAAATGCAAAGTAAGACTGCATACGATACACCCTTGTGGTGGAGCCCTTCCCCGAACACCGCGCATAGCGGTAGCTTTAGTGCACTGGGCTTCCCTTTCTTTTATCAATATAATGAGATTTTATAATTCTAAGTATGGAAAAATGCTCAAATTTATGAGAATATATATCCATGATTATTTTAAAGAAATAAATTGAAACTTAAGAAATTCACACTTTTCATAGAAACCTAAGCTTGAAGGGTGAATTAAACTTTGAAAATTGAGTTAATACTTGGGACTTGATGGGTGAAAGAAAATTCATTGATAAAATCCTACAGACCCGAGGTTTAAAATCTTGAAGAAATCATTTTAATTGAAGCTGAAAGTTGAAAAACTCTATTTCTTGCTTGGAGGGGAAAATCAATTCTTTTTCTCTCTAAATTTGTAAGTGTTGTGAAGGAATTTTAAGGAATGGGGGACTTATGAGTGTTTTAGTATAATGATTCACCCCTTATAGGTCTTAAAAGACATAGTTTGAGTGTTAAAATGGTGATAAAAGACCAAACAACCCGTCAAAAATCATTTAAAAAACTCCTGGAAGTAGTCCCGATGACTTAAGTTACGAATCGTAGGATATGGATATGATTATTAGCCTCAATCTCATCCAAAGGACAAAAATTTTGATCCCTACTATCGTGACAAAAAGTCACCTGACGACGATAAGTTGTCACTGATAGCTTTTACAGTGCTTCAGTAAATTGGGCATAACTTTTTGGTTCGATATCGAATTAAGACAAAACTTGTGAAATTGGAAATATATTCAATTATATACCTTTTGGTGTGTCTTGAGATCAAAAAAACTTAGTAATTTAAAAGCTATACTCTTTTGAATTTAACAATAACAATATTTTTTACAAGAATTCAATTAGTAAGTGATATTTTGACTTGTCCATAAGCTAAGAGTTATTTGGAGCCTTAATATATGTCTAAATCACTTATAAAACTACCAAAACATGATTTTTGATTTTTGCATGAACTTTAAGCATGTTTCTAATATTGGCTTGGATTTTAAGGGGTGTAACATGGAGCATTTCTCTTCAACTATAAATAGTTGATGCATTTCTCATCAACACCCATTGTTTTTTATTGATTGTCTACTTCTCTCCTAATTCCAGTAGTTAAGGCACACTTCCTTCAATATTCTATTGTTGGAGAACTTCTCTCCAAGTCTTGTTGATGCACTTTGTATCCCATGCCCAATTTTGTTGATTCGCTGGTAATCAACTTCCAAATTTTTATGTCCATCTCTCTCCAATTTTAAAAAGGATTTTCTTCACTTGTGCATGTTTCCTTGAAATGTTTTACACCTGTAATATTTTTATCTGTCCTTCTTAACATTACTGTTCTTCATGCATAAATTATTGGAACACTTTTTCTAACATTATCGTTGGATAGATGGGCAACACATATGAATTATATCCATCCGCCGGCAACCAAAGCTTTTTGATTTTTGGCAGGATCGTAGAAATTCTTATACCAATTTGATGGAAAATATCATTTGTAAACTAAAATAATTCTCCGCTACTTCTCCATAATTTGTTACAGTTGCTCAGTTCTTAGTAGAAAATAGCTACCAACATTCCTGTTTATAATAGTGCAAAACCTAATTTAATTATTTTTAGAAAACCTATTAAAATATTAATTTAGACTAAAAATCCTATTTAATTATGAATTGAATAAATACCAAATTCTAAATAAATTCAATCACTTACTCCACTCTTAACTATTATATTAACACAAATTGAATTTATTTATTGGGGTTTGTTATTGGTTGGACTTTTATTCTCTGTGTGTTCTTTCCTTTCTTTGTGTCCTTCTTTGATGCACTCCCATTTTTCGTGCAAGGACCAAATTCTCTTTAATTACCTCTGATCACAGTGACACAAGGTTGAGAAAACAAATATATAAAGGCCAAGACAAAATATTTTCTCGGAAAATATTTTTCTTTATGCTTCCTCCGTTAAGAATTACTTGTCACATATTTCTTAATTGAATTTCCATTTTTATTTGTTATTTTTGACATATCAAGGATGTTTAACTGTTTCCTTTTTTTCTATTTTACCCTTAGCATTGATTGTTTATTCTCCAAATTAATTTCAAGATATAATAGTAATGATCATTTAATAGGGGTAATATAATGAAATAGTCATGTTAATAACTGTTTCTTTAGTGAGTGTGTCAAGTTAAAATATGATAAGTAAAAATGAATGAAGTACCATAGCTGAACTAGGGCGCATCTGTACCAAGTATCAACAGTTTTAAATTTTAAATTACAAATATATTATTTTTAAATTAGTTGTATGCCTTCCCTGGACATCAAACATGTTAGAAATGCTTAAATGCTAGATTTCTTTTTTCCACTTGGAATTTTCTAAATTTTATTTCTCAATTTGTTTGTTAAAAGAATATAGATAGAAATATAAAATTCCATGATTATCTTTTCTAAACATTTAAATACTTAAAAATAAGTATCTGATAGTACTTTCATTGATCTATTAGGCCATGGAAGTTTACTTTGAAGAGGACATACTTACGAACATCCTTAGCAGGTTACCTGTGCGGTCTCTTCTTCGGTTCAAATGTGTTGCAAAATTTTGGAAAACATTGGTTGATGACCCATATTTCAGGATGAAGCATCTAAATCATACCAAGAATGATAAAAATATCCAAAAATTTCTGTTTTATCAATTGAGCCCTATGAAGGATATATTTTCCATTCATTCTTGTTCTTTATCATCGGCTCAAGTTGAGGAAGTACGGAAACTGGATTTCCCTTCCAATGTTGAACCACTGTGTTGCCAAGTCTATTGTTGTTTTGATGTCTTGGCTATTATCCGGGTTGATGAAAGTAATGATGAAAGTCACATACTTTTGCTATGGAATCCATCCACGGGAGAATCAATAGTCATTCCCACTCCAGAATTTTCAGTGGAGGGATATTGTTGTTTGGGAATGAGTTTCGACTCAAATAGTGATGACTTCAAGATTCCTCAGTACGGAAATGAAGGTCGAAACGTATCTAGTGAAATTCTCACACTGAAAAGTGATTCCTGGAGAAAAATTAATGAACATCCTGGTGTCATTTTCAATATGCTTTATGTTATGCATTCCATGGCATGTATACATGGGGCATTTCATTGGGTTGGGTTTTCAAGAAACTATTGTGTAGTTTCACTTAATATTTCCAATGAGGAGTATGGAGAGATACCATTGCCTGATGGAATATGCTTGAGGGACAATACTGATATTGGCATTTCATAATTGGAAGGAATGCTTTGTGCTTATTCTAATGTGTATCTTCATGGGAACCACCCTTTTAAGTTATGGGTGATGAAAGATTATGGTCTCAAAGAATCTTGGATTGCTTTATTTTCCATTGCAATCCCTATATTAGTATGCCCATGCCGAAATATAGGTTTGCAGATGGGACAGTGTTATTCTGGTACATTAATTTTCGACTCATGACAAATGCATATGGGACACAGAGAGGACCCTTTACATTATTGCCTCCAGGTCTAGCTCAGAATGGATTTGCTTTTACAGAGAGCTTGATTTGTCCAAAATTACTTATGTAGTATCTGGTTATGTACGATCGAGACCCTTTTTCATTTCTCAGTTATCATGTTACAAACCTCTACTATTTATTAGTTTATCTATCGCTCGCAAACTTTTAGGATTTAAATTGATTTACCAGATATTTCTTATTTCATGTTCTCAAGGAAAGCATGAACCATTTCTTTTCTATGAAAGAAGTGACAATCCCACCCCCACACTTTTTTACCTGTTTTTGCTTATCTATTTTTTTTTAAATACTAATTTTTGCAAGTAATACACTTTTTATTACTCAGCTATAGATCACAGTGAAACAGTTCTTAGTCTGGATTTATAATTAATATTCTGAATTAATTAACTTAAAATTGGTCTTTTAAGTTGTGAGTTTTGTTTTAGTGCAATGATGTCTTTCAAGGTTAATAGCATGTTCACATGTAGTAACAATATTTACAAAAGGTAAAAAGTTCAATTCAATACTGAGGACATTTTGCCTTTCTTTGATATCTTTCTCTTGTTTATGTTATTATATAGTGTGTTAATATCTATTATTGCTTGTTCTTTTACTATTTCTTTTCCAGTCTGTTTTTATCTTGAGCAGGAGGGGCAGAGCCATCTTCAGCAAAAGGTGTTCAGATGTACACCCATCGCCGGAAAATTATGTGGTGAATATAGGTTAAATATTAGTCATTATGAGTTTATATTTAATTTTGCACACCCTTAACATAGCCTCTAACTCACCTCTAGGGTAGCGGTATGGACTGCATACCATTGCTATCTTTCTCTAGTGTTGTGGATTTTTTCTCGCTCTCTTTATCGAGTATTCAAGTTTCACTGCCTCCTTCAATGCACTACACCGTTCACATCCATCTTCTCTCTTCTATTTTCTCTGTGTAACTCCTCACTTAATCAACCATATTTTAGCTTTTTGAATGCTCACATATTCACATCCATAATTTCTGATAGCTGTAAGTAGATACCAGTTCGAGAATTTTAAAAGAATATCGATTGCCCCATTAGATTATGTGGTTTCAAGCTGTAGAGTGACTTATTTGGTCAAAGTTTGTATGTTTATTAGGATTTGTTTACTTTTGCTTTTGATTAGTTGCAACCATCTACAAGATCATTTCTCTTTATCATCTTATGGTTATTGGATTATGTCTAGAGCAGCAAATTTGGCCCCTACGATGTAATAATTTCTATTTTGGTTTAGTATAGATTACTGTTATTTATGCCGATCTCAACTTGTTTGGGGCTGAGTCACGGAGGCATAGTTGTTCTTTCTCCACTCTGTTAACTCTATGGCCGTCAATTTTCATGCTTACAGAGGGAACTCCAATTTTGTTGATTCATTTTTTTAAGATGGTATGGGAGTTTTAATGTGATTCATTTTCTCTCCATCTTTTCTCCTTTTTTTTTATTCTTTTGGTTTGAATGTGTGTAGGTGAAATGGAACAAATTCCTTTTATAGCTTAAAATACGTACCAAACTTCATAAAATGATTCAACATGGGTACATAGAATTATAGATAGTGCAGTATGAAATTGTTTTTACAGAGCTTGATCTTTTCAAAATTATTTATCTAATATTTTCTAATATTTATATTTCTTGTTATAAATCTAAATAGCCACATTTTGTTGGGCGGTAAAGTTCCATTAAATTAAATAGGAGGTTTCCATGTAAATAATATCCTTAGATAAAAATATGATCCTAGAAGGTTGAATAGCATGCATAAAGGAAAAGAACGAAAGTAACATATGTTAATTTTGTTATTCAAGAGAGTCATGTATGATAAGAGACTGAGAAAAGACTTTGATATAACAACAAGGATTGTGGTGGAGTGGTAAGTACTCCCTCATCCTTAATCAGAGGTCTCAGATTTGAGTCTTCCTGGGTGCAGAGTTGCCTTTGTTAGAGAGCCTTTTACCTTCTAATTTGGAGCTTTCCGGCGTGAATTCGAATGTAGTCAGGCTCAAATGTTGGTACCAAACAACAGGTGGGAATGCAAAAAAAAAAAAGACTTAGATATGTCATCCGTGAAAAAGGGTGAGGACTAGTAAGTAATGAGTGGTGTAAATAACACCACATAGCAAAATCTGATAGTAGTATGTAAACTCCATTAGTGGTTTACTGGCAGGAATAAACTAAATTTAGCATGATGATAGCACCAAAAAGCCTAACTATTTGTGAATGACATAATTGAACCATTTTTTAAAGTTCGATAATGTATTTGAACTTTTAAGGAAGATGGATTGTAAGGAAAATGATATATAGAATTGTTTTTTTGTTGGATAGTACTAATTCGGATAGATTATGAGAATTCTTTTCACTGATAGTGTATTAATTATGCATTTTCCTTTAATAAATCGACCCATGTAACTCTCCAACCCACTAGTGATATTGTCCGCTTTGGGCCCAGGTCCGCACGGCTTTAAAACATGTCATTAGGGAGTAAGGCTTTCTTACTTATATACCCAGTATCCCTCCTGTGTTTTGTCGATGTGGGACTCCTTATCCTAAGTTGGGGTGTTACGTAGCAATACAGAAGTCGCTACTGAAGAAGAGTCAGGGGATCGATTCGAGATCAAAAGAGCCTTGAATCAAGTTGAATTGATCAAGATTAAATAGCAAAACAATCCCTTGGCAAGAAACCCTAGCGTTCAAATTGAAGATTCAAAGATGGTAAAGCATCAACAGAATAACAAATCTGTACTTTTCAATCAAATTCCTAAAGGTATTTTTTTCTCTATGCTATGCAATTTTTTTTTACAACAGTGGTATTTGAACTAATTTCATACAATTTTTTAATAAACTCAACATTCGAATCTGAGAGATACAAAAGAAGAAAAATCCTAACATTCAAAGTGAAGCTCTAAAGATAGGAGATCGCCAACAGAAGAAGAATAAATCAGTACTTTCCAATCAAATTCTCAAAGGTACATGTTTCTTTCTACTATGTACTTTAATTTCTTACTTTAATTTCTTAACAACGAAGGCATTTGAGATGATTTCATATAATTTTAAATGCAAGACAAACAGTTGTGGAACTGTCAAAGAAAGCAAAGTTGATGAATATTGTTGATATGGATCAGGTGAGTTCATGGTGCACCAATTTAATGAAATATTTTATTCGTAAACTTAAATAATTCTCGACTACTCTATAATTTGTTAAAAGTTTTCACTAGTTCTCACAATAAAATTGTAACGACACGAGACTACCCCCTAGTCGTCACAAGGTGCTTAGGACCACACATGATCCCAAGCTAACCCTTGTACTGGTATAACTCATGAGCAACTGAATAAATACATAAGTATGAATGAATAATGCGGAAGATAAATCTTTTCTGAATATGATCACTACAAACTATATTAAAAATAATTACAATTCTAATTATGCAAAACAAACTAAAATCAAATACATCAACTTCTACTGATTGTCTTTGAAGCCTCTACTAGTATTGTCTGTAGGTAGCCAGGATATGACCCCATCTATCCGAAAACAACACAATTGAATGGAGAAAATAAAATACTACACAAAATCTGACTAACTCGAGCCCCTAAATCAAAAGGACTCATCACCTGCTGACTGGAAGCTGCAATTGTTTGAATCTGATATGCACACTACAACTTGTACCTACTTATGAGACAATGTAGAACATAAACATATATGTGGATCAGTACTTTTGAAATGTACTGAGCATGTGGGGTGAATACATAAGTAAAACAATATCTCAATATTTATATAAACTTGTAAAAGGATGCATGTTAAGTGTAAGTGTAAATGACTCACATTGGCTTGAATAACTGAAAGCTAAAAAACATAAATCATGAATAACAAAGCATACTATATAAATCTTGTGACCCACAACACTTAGTTCTTAGATCTGTACTTTTACTCTTTCTATTAGTAGAATAAGTAGGACTGAAGTCAAGTCTGTTTTCAAATCATGCAGGCTAAGTGTAAAAAGGACTCACCTTTATATTTGTAAACTGAAAGCTGAAATATAATCACTGATGTGCTATGTAAGATAATATGTGAGTAAAATTATAAGTCTTTACACCTAGTTTCTAAAAGATTTTTTGTTATTATATACTATTAGGGAGGTTCTTCTAATCGACATAAATCATGTGATCTATCATGGAGTCCAACGTCTTGTTCTCCTAAGGGGAAAACCTCACGTTTGGGAGAGGTGTCATACTTTTGCCAGGGAGTATAACCTAAGCGAAGTGATCACATCTGTAATTGTCATCCATATAGAAATGGGAATACTGAATCTGTACCTACGTTGGCTTATAGTTCTAGGAAAGTAGGATTCGCTAAACCCAAGCTAAATATTACTCACTTAATTATATGCTCGTTCTGTAGGAAATCCACTTTAAAAAATTATAATGTTGCATACTGAAAGCTAACTGTGCATCTGTTCATTCAAAACTGAATTTAAGCTGTAAAGTGGATTCCATATCTTAGCTAAAGATCAAAAGATCAAATCTTTATTCAAAGTTGTCAATAAACATATCATGGGATACTTAAAAGCATAGTCATTCTTGAAATAACAATATTCAACTAGGGCTTGGTAACCCATGCTTTAAATTCATGTCAAAACATCATAATGTTCATTCTTGATAATGTAAATATTTATAATTCAACTCAAAATCTCAAAAATATAATCATATGCATCAATTTACAAAAGTAGACATGTAATTCAACATCAAAAACACTTAAAGCATCATAATCTTCAAATAGAAGTAAATGGGTATGATCCTTAAATTGAAATTCATGTAAAATCATGTAATTTTGTAATTTTAAACTAGTTTTGGGCACAACGATGGAAGATTTATCCTTGTTCAAAATCCCACATACCTTATTATGCTTGATTTGATGTAATAGCTTGACTTTGAACCCTTTGGAGATGATCTTGAAAACATTCTTGAAGTTCTTGGATTAGGAACCCTAAATTCTTGATCTTTTTGTTGAAGAGAAAAAAAGGGAATTGATGATTCTTGAGGGAATTGATTATGGTTTGTTCTTGAGGGAAAATTGGAGAATGAGGGAAAATAATCCCCCAATTAAAGCCTTTGATCGTGTTTTTATGGCCTGGGTTGAGGTGGAAAAAGACCCCATTGTCCCTCCATTATTTAAACTAAAAATTTGTAACCCGGATTACCATTTGAAGGGCCAGCGCGATGCGGTAATCCTCACATTGCTATACTCACTGTTACATGATACAACTATGTTGAGTCTTGAAAATTGGTAATTTCCTTTTCACACTCCACCACGATGCGTTGGACCTATTGGTGCTATACTCACAGTGACGCGATGGAATCGCAGTGAGCTACTGGAATTCCAACCCAAAAATAATCCAAACCTAGTCTAAAAATCTGAAATCTTTTGAGACTCTATTCCTAACTCTCCTGATCATGAATCCACTCAAGAAACATTGTTTCGGAATCCGGAAGTTCAACTTAAATTCCTCAAAGTTAGAAGGTCCTAAAAAATGGCTAAGTCCTCAACACAAAGCTAAATCTTCAAGCTTTTAGCCTCTTATGCAAGCACTAGGAGTTGAACTGAACTAAGAAAAGAATGGGGTATATAGTTACCAACATCTATATTTATAACAGTGCAAAACCTAATTTAACTAGGACCATTGCAAATCTACATACTTCTATATTAATTTAGATAAAAAAGAAATCTGAATTAGACATGAATTGAATAAATATAAACTTCTAAACAAATTTAGTTTGTCACTCAAACTATGAATTATTATTCCAACATTTAATCATGATTCAAAGTTTTATGCTCTTACTTTTTTCTTGTCATTAGTATTGTTGTATTGGAGTATGTAATATCCCATATTTTTGGGCTAGTCTTTTGATACCACATCAGCCAAGAACACACAACATACACACTCAAAACAATCCACAAGTTCAAGAGAACCGACGACCCTTTGAGTAATCCCTCACGGATTCAAGATCAACAACAAGAAATCATTGTAATGTCATGTTTAACACCAATTTCCAGACAACATCCACACTAAATTAATAACACAAGACAAGAACAATAATGTAACAACAAGAAAGCTTCGGGTTCATTAAGAACAATAAGAAACCAACAGATTCAACAAGATACAAGATAAATAGTTAGACCAAACGAAGGGACAATATTAAGAACCCAAGAATTGTTACAATATTAGACCCTTAACACTATTAGTAACAAATACATAACTCTACGTTGACACAAGAGGGCCTTTAGCTCCTCTAAACACCAACGTTTTAAGCCAATGTGCAAACACAAGTTAATCCACACTTTTATCTACCCTAGTTTCAGTTGGAACTCACTCTCACAATACTAGAGAGAGAACTTTAAGTGTTACAAGTTTCAAGTCTTAAAAATAATCAACTAAGTTACAAAAACCCTAAGTTGTTCTTTATATAGTGTTTTACAAATAGGAGTCAAAATGTCCAAAATGTCCCTCGAGTGAGTGGCACCCCTCTAGTGCAATGTAGTAGCTTATTTTGATGTATTAGGGCCCTTAATTACACTTCTCTTGCTCACACACTTGGCGGAATTTAATACACACCCATAAAAGTCCATTTACGTGATCTTACTTGTATTATACTTGAACCGCCATTCTTACGTATATAAGTTATAATCCAAGTGATTCTCATGTTAATATAAGTTTCATGATCTTTATAATAGTGTGTGAAATTATCATGAGGTTAAAAATGTTCATAGAAATCATTTAGAGCCAAGTTGAGCTAAGATCCTTTGATTCGTCCAAAGTTTGGTATTCAATTCTATAAGGATCTACTTTAAATGTGTATAACTTTTGATACATGTAGAATTTTTTATCTCAAGACTCACCAAATTGTAGATAATTAAGTTACCTTTCCAACTATATCATTTTTGCCTAAATTCAATACTCGAGTGTAAAGTTATGCCATTTTACGTGTGAGGCAGTAAGGGGTCGCAATAGGCCCACGACGCGAGGGCTGCTTGACCCAAATAGGGGTTGCGTCATGAGGGCTGCTTAACCCAACTAGGGGTCACGACGTGAGAGATATTCCCCCATAGTTTTAGCTTCTTAGAGGTCAAGGGGAACTTTAGTCCTTTCCCCTCAACCCCAAATGTCTAAGGGACAATTTACAGCATCCAAAAGGGGCATTACTTGCCTATCTTCCTCAATATTTCTCATTTAAAACCCCTTATTTTTTCCAAGATCAATAATTCAAGCTTTTCCTCACAAGAAAACAAGGATTCAAGCTTCAAATTCATGATTTCTTCAAGAATCCATTGAATTAAAGTATGTGGGAGTTCATCCATGGTTCCCTTTAACCTATGGAGCCCAAGAGCTCTTTTTGAATTTAAAATTATGAGTTTTACATGTTTCAAGTCCAAAGTTATGATCTTTACATGTTAATATGAATTATATCAATGAAACTCCTATTAAATTAGACTATGTATCATGTTTACGTAGGGTCTTCGTTGAAATTTCCTTGATATACTCGAATGGTAATTTTCACATGTTAAATCATTAATCCATGTTTTTAGTATTGAAATTTACATGATTTTCATGGTTTAGCTACTCCTATTTTTTATATCATGATACTCATGTGTTTGATTTCAAGAGGAATGAGCCAATACATATTTTGAATTTATGATCTTGATATCAAATCCCTAAGTATGAATAGATTTGTGTTGCCATGATATTTTTGCATGCTTTCTCATTTCTATGCACAAGTTTAGGGACTCCACATGTTTCATAAAATTTACATATCATGTTTAAATAGTTTTAAGATAGATCCCCAAGATATAAATTTTTCCATATAACTCTAATGTTCCCTCATGTTTAAAACATCCTTATATTCAAGATATGATATTTACATGTTTGGAAGAAAGGCCCAAGTCCTATTTCATGTGAATTCCATGTAAACCCTCAGATCATGATTTTATTTATGCAATCATGTTATGATCCCATGTTTAAGATATTCCCATGTCCATGTTCATGATCCCCATGTGTTTGATGAAATGCCCAAGTGATGGGTTTCTTTATATTATGATTACTCATTATTGTTTCAAATGCCTTCATGCGTTCTTATTGTTATGGCTATCAAGTCCTGGTGGTTATGAATACCTGAAATTTAGTTGTTGTCTAGTTTTCTAGTATCTATAGTTCGATTTTAGTTATACCATAGGAAATATCATTCAGTAAGTAGTATGGTTAGTTGTGAGTCCGATTAAGTTAAACTCAGTCCAGTTTTAGTTCCAGTATCAATTGACACAGTTATAATTACCTTTAAATATGTATGCACTATTATTCAGAATAACATGACCTAAGCTTATTAGTTATCAGTTAATAGTGCATGCACCAGTTAATATTCTAGTGTTATTCAGTTGAGAGTAGAATTCAGCACCAAGCGATCATAGGGATGGTGTCTCCCCCATCTGTTAGGCATAAGGAACTAGTAGCAGTCCCTATGTAATAGACCTACGGTGCCATCTTAGACTTTAAGAGGTCCCCTATCAGTTATGCATGACACCCTCTTCCTTCGGGATATCAGTTAGTGATCACTAGAGTCCAGGTTCTATTCTGATAGGAAACATAGAACAACCCTCCTCAACGTGGGTCAGACATTGGACTCCATGATAGCTCACATGATTTATGTTGGTTATATGATAGCTCCCACAGTCTCAGTCAGTATTTAGTGTGTTGTCAGTTCAAGTTTGCTTGACTAAGTGTACAGACTTTCAGATACTCAGTTTTACAACTTTCAGTCTTTCAGATTTCAGATTTGTCTCAATAACATAATAGATATACACATAGTCTTGCATTCTTAGATATTACGGTTTTCACGCATTCATGCTCAGTTATCTTATGTTACTTAGTCAGTCCTTACTTCATATATGTAATACTCTATAGTTTCAATCCACTTATTCAAACTAAGTACAGTTCAGCCTTATATGACCAGTATTTAACTATCAGTCATTCAGTTAATCAGATAAGTTAGTATGTTTATGCATTCGTACTCATTGTTATTGTATATTCAGATCCTCGATTTATGTCAGTCTCCATCACGTAGTTTCAGACCCAGTATTCGTACAGTATCCATGTTTTACCATATCCCAGCTTCAATTGTACGTATGTCATTAAAGTTTTACAAAAATGAAGTGTAGAGATTCACAATCTTATCCGAGTATGTTTGTCATTCATGCTTTAAGATGTTTTCAGCTTTCAGTTTATTCTAGCCTATTGGTGAGTCTACTTACACTTAGGATGCATGTTTTAAGATTGCGTATGAAATTAGCTGTACTTATTGCATTCACCCATGTATACTCAGTACATTCTAGAAATACTAATCCACATATATGTCTGTGTGGCTACATTATTTAATAATGTAGGTACTATTTATAGCCGCACATCATGCTCAGACAGTTACAAATTTCAGCCAGTAGGTGATGAGTTCTCCTACTTTGGGAACTCCAGATAGTTTTGGTTCATGTACAGTTCATTTATTTTTATGTGTATTGATTAGTGGTAGTTAGAGGCATGTCCTAACTATTTATAGTCAGTATAGTAGAGGCTTCATAGATATTAGTCAGAGTCAGTCATGTAATTTCAGTTTCTTCCTTCAGGTTTATAAAATTGTAAAGCTTTATTAGTATTGTATCTATTTCAGATTTTCAAGATGATTATGTTTCAGCACAGCACAACTTGTTATTTAATGTATTATGATTCAGTTACTTAATAGTATGTCAGTTCATGGGTTAGCTTGGGATTTTATGTGGTTCCTAGCACCGTGTGGCATCCAGAGTGTACTCTCAGGGCATTACAGAGTACTTCTCCTCAATCTTTAATTTTGAAAGTAGTAAGGGGGTGGGGGTGGGGTGGATCACTCTTTATTCGATGAGTCAGTCGACTTCTTTCAATAGACAGTCGACTATTAATTCCAGTTATGAAAACTTTTGTATTGGGTACACAATTAGTATGTTTGGACAATACACTTCAATCTAAGTTCAAGACAGTTTCAAGAACAACACTAAAGTTTAACGCCTTCAACACAAGTTCAACGTGAACTATCAAAGAAGTATGTTTATTTAACAGGAATATGATGAAGTAGAAGAAGAAATAAGTCCTCCAATTTCAAGAGTATCCTTAAGGAATTAATTATCCTTAAGCACCCGAGGTTGCAGAATTTTTTGTCATAAGATAAAATGACTCACAATCTGAATGTAGCGGTACCGCAAACATTCAGATTCTTTGAACACACTCAACAGTTGATGATCTAAAAGAGTTTTTGAAACAAAAAGAGTGTTTTTCAGTATTCAAATTTATGTACATGATTGAGGAAAAAATCAGTTATTTATAGCCATGAAGCCGAAGCGGAGCGAGCAAAGACAACAATGGCGTGAGGCACCTTGGTTCTTGCCTTACTATCCACTTGAGGGTGTGCTTCTTAATAAAAACACATGAAAGTTGTTTTATCCCACCAATGTGGGAGAAGTAAACTTTCCTTTAAGTGGTTACACTTCCCTTTTAAGTTAGATCACTTTCCCTCCAATAATTCCCTCCATTTTTCATTCACGCATCAAATTGAACTCAACAAAAACATCAGAAAATAAAATGTTGGAGGTAAATAACACCATAAATTTTATACTGGTTGAGACCTCTTATAGTTCTTACTCCATTTCCCTTAGGTTTCAAGAGATTCTACTAGTTATTTTGTGAATATAATCAAAGTATAATATTGAGTCAATCTTTTTGCTTTGAGTCACATTCCCTTCTTTCTTTCTCACTTTGATACAATGCCTCACCAGCTATGTGTTTCTCCCATGTCTTTTAAGTTCACAGTAAACCTTTAAGAGAATACAATGCTTGAGTAAAGTAGAGCAAAGAACTAGAGAAGGTTGAGACAAGGGTATATCGCTTCAAGATTGAGACAAGTGTATATCTCTTCCTTTCAACTTTCAATGCTTATATTGTAGTAATTGGACTACTCCTAGTCGTTGGAAGCTAGATATACAAGGCAACCCAAAAGATTTTTTTTCTTAGGAAAATAAATAAGGAATATTCAAATTCCAAGAATAAGTATAAACTAAAAGAAAAAAAACTAAGTAAAAGATATACAAAAGAGAAAGGGGCGCAGAAATCCCTTGATATAATCAGCCCATTAAATGCAGCAATTTCCTCCTTCTTTCATGGAATATTTACTGAGGAGATTATCTTCCTTTTTGCATACTGATTGAGGATCACATATGATCTAGAATCTCTCTTGATATATTTCGTGCATCCCCTGATTTATGCACTGTAGCAATGAACAATCCCCCTTGAGATGATTCTTCCATTTTTAGTGTTTGCAGAGATATTCTTTTGAATATTCTTGTTGGTAAATTCCTGCAATCAAACTTAAGGATCATTCATCAAAACTTAACATTATCAATCTCCCCTTTTTTGATGGATGATAAAAATTGGATTACTTCCCTATTTGAGGTTTCTCCCTGAATGAGTGACTTTCCTTTCCCTAGTTCGATTAAATACACTATTATCCCCCTTTCACATCAAACAAAAAGGAATAAGGGCAACAAAAAAAAATAATATACAGAAATAAAATTATATAGGTTCGAAAAAAATAAGCAACTCAAGTAAAATAGCTGGTTCAAAAGGGGTTAGCAATTTTTCCAAGAGATTTTCTGAGAGAATAAAACCTTTCTTTCAGTAAAAGTTTAGTAAAAATGTTAGCTAATTGTAAATAAATGTTCATAAAAGATAATTCAATATTGTCTTTTGAATCACGATCTTCAATAAAATGATTCTTAACATTAATATGTTTTGCTCTAAAGTGATGCACATTATCTTTAGAATAAGTGGATGACACTAGAGTTATCACAGAATACTTTGACAAGTTTAAAACATAGATCATAGTCACTGAGTTAATGAGACATCCAAATAATTTGGACACAACACAAATCTATAGCAATATATTCGTATTCAGCGGTGAGTCAGATAGGCTTCTTTAGATGTTGACTGAAACTTGGCACATTTACATATACTGAACAGAATGTCCGGTCGACTGGCTATGAGATATAAGAGTGAGCGAATGGTACCACAATAGTTATCTCATCAACATTCTTTCCATTTTCACATGACTTTAGAACACATTTAGAGCTCAAGGTATTGGATGGTTTGACTTTTTTTATCCCAAATTTTTTAAACGCCCCGGAAAATGGGTCCCAGAGCGTCACACGGTGCTTGAGGCTACGGGTAACCCCAAGCTAACCCTTTGAGACATTTTCATTCGGTTCAACATAAATCAACGGGGTTTTCATAAGTAACCCTCAAATATCAACAGAGTAATCATCATCCAAGAATAAAACAATTTCAAAAAGATAACAAAATATGACTTATTAGTCAACTCCCAACATCTATACTAGTCTGACAAACCTCTAAGAAAATCAATAAAACCAGTGAGCCATTGAGACCTGCCCCAACTAACTCATACTCGGTTATCAAATGTAAAGAATTCCGTGAAACCAACATCAGACATCACATCCTCAGAACATGAGGACTCACCACAACAGAGGATGTAGAACAGTGTGCCCGAAGAAACCTGGAACTGAGCACCTGAACCTACATTCTGAGAAAATGCAGCCCACATCCGAAGATGTAGGTCAGTACCATGGAAAGGAACCGAGTAAATGGGGATGTATGCAGTTGTATAAACCTCATCATCATGAATATTTATAAGAAATATGCAAGATGTATGAAAGACGCACATAGCCTGAAGAAAATCATCATAATCATGAGAGGATAAAATAAGTACAATAACACATGTGAGTCATCATATAATTTGTCAATCACTTTCAGTTCATCAAGATTATCAATTCTCATAATGTAAATATCATTTAAATCTTTTGAAATAATAACTTTCACAATTCCACTTTCAAATCACTTCACCATTCACCATTCACCATTCACCATAGACACAAGGAAATACACACACACTGGGAGATCCTATAATCGACATAAACTATGTGAGCT
Organism: Capsicum baccatum var. pendulum; assembly: GCA_030864225.1. Classification (NCBI taxonomy): domain Eukaryota; kingdom Viridiplantae; phylum Streptophyta; class Magnoliopsida; order Solanales; family Solanaceae; genus Capsicum; species Capsicum baccatum. Next base: position 251,431,109 of record CM061561.1, on the reverse strand, counting down.
ACATGGATTCCAATGTACAACCCACATTGGGGAGAGCCGTCCTATCCTTGCCATCGGAGTAGGACTATCGATATCAAATTCACACAAACTATTGATTACTATATAAATTAGCCTCAGGCTCACTCTTACGGGGGCACGTAGTTCTAGGAAAGTAAGGTCTCTTTATACCTCCCACTCGGTGCTAAAGATTTCTCCCGAACTTAGCTCAGATCATTTCAATGAAAATCCATAACAAAACAATTTCAGTAATATATAAATATACATCGGGAGCCATCATGCTTCCCATCTATCAAAATCAACCACGTTGTGGATTTCTTTCACACTCGAATTCAAAATAACTTCATTAAGACCAAAAGGTCAAATCATTAAAAATATCTCAAATATTCAACATCAACGTGCTTATAACACACACTTTCTCAAAAAACACAATTTTCAATGGGGTTTCATAATCCAAATATCAAAATCATGATAATATCATTCAGGATTCATGCTTTATATCTCCACACATGTAAATTCATATTTCAAAATAATAAACATCAAGATTTCATAATAATCATTATAAGATATGGGTTCGTGCTTTAAATTCGTAAAAATCATGCCTTTGTAAAGAAAATTACTTTTGGGCACAAGAACGAAAGAGAGTTCTTGTTGAAAAACCCTACATACCTTGAATGATGAACTTTAGATCGATACTCATTTTTGAGATGTTAATCGTGCCTTTGAATGATGGTTCTTGGAGTTCTTGAACTAGGAACTTGGAATCTTGAATAAATTTGCATAATTAATGGTGAACTTTGGAGGTTCTTGAAGTTGGATGTAGGATCTTAGGGTTTTAAGTTTGAGGGAATTTGATGAAATATAACATATAATGCTTCTAATAGGCTTTAATATAGTCTTTGGAAGGATTTTGGGTGAGGGGAATGACCAAAACGCCCCTAAAAATTAAATAATTCTTGAATCTGTCCTTTGGTGGACTGTTTTGATAGTTTGAAGTAGATCAACCTTAACGTTTTAATCTGATATCCAAATTGGATGAAACTAATTTTATTAGAAAGAGGACTCTCATATATTTCCATTGATATATAGTATCTCACCCAGATCATTGTGTACGAGGAATTACGATCCTTTGAATCTGACCCAAAAATTCACTTTTGATAGGCTGAAGTAGATCAACTATAAATTTTTGCTCCTAAAGTAAAATTGGATAAAACCAATTTCATTAGAAAGAGGACTCGGTGATATTACCATTGATATATAGTAGATCACCCAGATTATTATGTACAAGGATTTATGATTGTTTAAAGTTGGAGAAAAAAAATGCTAGGCCTCAGTACTTTTTGCTTCACGTTTTACTGTTCACCACTATTACGGTTCGATCGGAATGTTCATAATTCGTCACTCGGGTGTCCGTTTTGGATGATCCACATATCGTTGGAAATATTATTCAATAATCTATGCAATGGTGGGTCATAATCTAAGACATTCTGCACGAAAAAATTATAATTCATTCTAGAAGATAGAACCCAACACGTTTACGCACAAAATTTCAACGAAAAATTTCCCGGGGTATTACAATTTTTTAATGAGATCTTTGGTATACTATAACACCCCAAATTAGGATAAGGAGTCCCACATCACCAAAATATTGGAGGGATGTTGGGTTTATAAGTAAGAAAGCTTTACTCTTTAGTGATGAATTTTAAAGCTGTGAGGGCCTGGCCCAAAGCGAACAATATCACTAGTGTGTTGGGCTAAGGGGTATCTCGGGTCTTCATGGTTCAAGATGCCCGTAGTAGCTATGTCCTAGACTCGGGTCATGACAAGAATGGTATCTGATTCGCTTCTGTGTCATCCCTATCTATGTGGGCTAGAGTTCAAACTGAATTAAGGAAAATCCTAGTAAGGCGAGGAAAACCTCACTCCTGAGTATAGGAAAATCCCATTTGGTGGGGCAAACCTCAGTGAGGATGCTAAGTCCATAAAGGGTGTGTATGTAACACCCCAACTTAGGATAAGGAGTCCCAAATCGGCAAAACACAGGAGGAATGATGGGTATATAAATAAGAAAGCCTTACTTCTAGTGACTATTTTAAAGTAATGTGGGCTTGCGACTAGAGCAGAAAATATCACTAGAGAGTTAGGCTATGCTATCTCTCGGTCCTTCTGGTTTGGGATGCTCATCGCGATCAGGACCTCAGCTCGGGCCGTGATATGTACTTACCTTGAGAGATGAATGTACCCTTCTAGGGCTAGTAGATTTTTGATCCCAGAAAGAATGTCAATTTTCCATCATGCTCATTTCAAAATCACTTTTTATTAACTAAGAGAATTCCTTGCACAAAGAAGCATTAGTACTTCAAAAATAATATCATTAATATAAATTTGTATGATCAAATTTTCAGAGTTGCTTCGTTAGATAAACAAAGTAGTATCAAGTTTTCCTCTTGTGCAATTATTTCAATTAGAAAACTGCTCATCCTATCATACCAAGCTCGAGGAGCTTGTTTTAGGCCATAGAGAGCCTTTAAGAGTTTTAAAAACATGATAAGGAAAGTTTGAATTTTCAAAATCTAGGGATTGTTTCAAAAAAACTTGTTCATTAACAAAATCATTTAACAAAGTACTTTTCACGTCCATTTGAAATAATTTGAACCCTTTATAAGAGGCATAAGCAAGTAAAATTCTAATGGCTTCTAGCCTTGCAGTAGGTGCGAAGGTCTCATCATAATCGACTCCCTTTTGTTGTGAGTAGCCTTGTCCGACTAGATAAGCTTTATTTCGTACAACTTTACCTGATTCATCCGTATTATTTTAGAACACCCATTTGGCGCCAACAATAGAGACATTTTTTGGCTTTAAAATAAGAGTCCACACATTGTTTCTGTCAAGCTGCTCAAGCTCTTCTTTCATGGCCGTTACCAAACTATCATCTTCTAAAGCTTCATTGACATTTTTTGACTAAAGTTGAGATATGGGTGCTATGCTTGTATTTTTTCTACTGAAATACCTTGTTTGCATTCCTTCTTTTGTATTAGGGAGTGTGAAGTTTTGATGACGGACATGCATATGAATGAAACATGTTGTGCAAGTTGTTCCACACAGGTGAAGAAAGAGATGTCCTTGGTTCTCACATATACTGTATATTAAAGTTTTTGCAAGGCTGAAAAGGTGTTAAGACAAAAATGGATAAGCAAAGAAGATCAAAATTGATAGTAATACTTATCACAAACAACAAAAATATTGAGGAGAAGATAAGTGAAACACATAGAGTTTGAATTGATCAAGGAGTCCAACTAGACTAAGACATAAAGTAAAAAGTCCTATATAGTCAAGTTGAGAGATGGAAGCACAAGAGAGTGAAACTACCTGGGAGTCCTATTGAAGATAGAAGAGCATATCAACTAAAGTAATCAATTAGTATTTAGATTAAATACCACAAACGATATTCAAGTGGTTCACTCATGCACTAATAAGATAATCAACAATCAGCAAAATAGTTCACTTGAAGAAGAACATGGTCCCTTAATTAGCAAGTCGTAGACTTTGTAATAGGTAGGTTCTTTGAGTTGTAATGGGTCTTTTGTTCTAGTCTCAGTGAAGTATAAATTGAGTTAGGAGTTTTGTCTTCAAGTTAGAGAACTCAAAGACTTGGGAATGCTTATCTTGGGAAGATTTGTGTTTTTGTAGAAATAGGAGTTAGATGTTTTAATTCCTAGTTTACAACAAGTGTTGTAATTTTTGATTGTTGAGGCTCAAGAGTACAAGGGGAATTGATACTGTAGAGGTATAGGTCGTGGTTTTTTAAACGTTTCTTAAATCGGGTATTTTCTACGTAAAAATACTGTGTTCAACTTTTACTTCAGTGAACCACGTTAGCTTACTTTTTCCATAGATAGGCAACCATTAGAGTATAATATTACAATTAGTAGGGCACACACTCTAACAAGTGGTATCAGAGTGAGGTTGTCTTAAATAAAGCTAGCACCTAAGAAAAGATCAAAATGATGAATTTCGTACCTCTTACTGGTCACAATGAAGGTCAGTCAATTACTAGACCTCCACTCTATGATGGTTCTCACTTTATCTGGTTAAAACCAAGGATGGAAATGTTCATCCAAGGTGAAAACTACGAATTATGGGATAGGATTACTGATTGTAACACCCCAAAATCTGATCTCGAGATGTCACATAGTGATCAAGACTACGAGTAGCCTTAAGCTAACCATATCTATATACTACTGAGCCTAACTCTTATAATAATGGCAATATAAACACAAAAGTCATGCTAAAATGCGGAAACTATATGTAATAACTGAGAATAATGTTTAAACATCAATACTGAATCAACACTAGTAGTCTGACAAGTCTCTTCTACTAAAATTAGAGAGTCACTGGGACAAACCCCCAGCTAACTCGAATTGTCTGAAAAGAATACTAAATCTCATAAACTAATAAACTATATAATCATAATGGATAGAATAAGTCCCCAAACTATGAAGACTCACCAACTTCTGAATGTAGATGGAGATGCTCGAACTACTCACACTGTTGATACTAAGCACCTGTACCTACATTATGAGACAATGTTGGACATAGACAAATATATGGATCAGTACTTTGAGGATGTACTGAGTATATGAGGGTGACATGCATAAGTAAAACATCATCTCATAATCATCATTTATAAAACAATGCATGCTAAATGTAAATGACTCACGCAAGCTGGAATATCTAAAAAAATGCTAAAATATTAGCAATAAGAAGCAAACTATACTTTATAAATCTTGTGAGCCATAACATTTAGTTCTAAAAGATGTACTCGTATTCTCCCTTTAAACCTTTCTGTCTAAGTGTAGAAGGACTCACTACTGGATCTGAAATCTGAAACTATTATCTTTTCTATAAGGTATCATCTGAGTAAAACTTGTGAGCCTTTACACTTAGTTTTCTAAAAGCTTTTTTCGGTTACTCTTTCCTGTTAAGGGGAATACTTTATCTTTTATCTGAAAGGAAATACTTTAAAACTATTCTGAAAAATGTACCTTTTATTAGCAGGGAGGTTCTCTTAACCGACATAAACCATGCGAGCTACATGGAGTCCAACGTTTTGTCCATCTAAGGAAGAAACCTCACATTGGGAGAGGCATCATACACTTTCCAGGGAGTATAACCTCAGCTAAAGTGATCACAACTCTGCCTCTATGGACACTCAAATTCTCAATCCTATGATGGCACGTAGTTCTGGGGCATGAGACCTTGGAATCATACACAACTAGGTGCTAAATATTACTCCCTTTAATTTGCTACGCTCATCTCTTGGAAATCTACATAAAAAAACTCGCATAAGGGTTTACTATGAAACTAGTTATCCATTTATCTGAATAAATCTATAAATAAAGCTATTTTTCTTTCTGTAGTCTGTAAAGATTCTGTAAAGTGGATTCCAAAACTCATTCTGAGGACCAAAAGATCAAATACTATTTATATAATTGAATATCAATATATCATATTAGGGCCTAAAACCCGTTTCTTCAACTATGTAAATGCATGGCAAAACCTCATGCTTTGCAAGCTTCTTAAAATTCATCAATAATATCAAGATAATAACTTTAAATTATAATCTCATGCTCAATTCAATGGAAAAGCTGTAAAAAATATCTCAAATCATTCTCATGGTATTCAAAATCATAAGAGAGCATTCTTTAATTCAAAATAAATGTGGGATTTCATAAATTTAATCATATCATACTCAAAATCATCAATAAGAAACTTTGGTTGTAACCTTAATTTCAAATCATAAGAAATTTGACATAATTTTAGGCATAAGGACGGAAGGATTGTCCTTGTTCAAACCCCACATACCTTAATTAATTCTTAGATGAAGAAACCTTGGATTTTGTACTCCTATTGAGTTTTTGATGATGGGTTCTTAATTACCTTGCTTTGGAAATCCTCAATTTGAAGCTTTCTAGAAAAATCTATGGAGGATTTTGAGTTTTCTTTGATGGTTTAGGGTTTTATTTTGAGAGAAAGTGGATGAAATAAGCATATAATGCATTGGAATATGTTAAATCTTATGTTTTGCATGGATTAAGGGCCTGGGGATTTACCAAAATACCTTTTTAAAACCCCTAAATGAAACTGGAAAAAATGAACGGGGTCCTAATTTAATGGGCCACTGCGATGCGCCACTATTATGGTGGCTCACTGGAAATTGACGAGTGGGAAATGGCTCCCTCCACGACGCGCCACCATCACAGAGCCCTTATTGTTTGTCATTTCGACCACTGACACAATGCGCCAGTATCGCGAAATGACACTAGAAATTGCCAAATGCGAAATTGGGCCTCACCGCGACGCGCTAGAATCGTGAAGTCTTATTAAAAACTGCCAATTGTGATTGTATACTTCTCCGCAATGCACTAGGGGTTCAAATAATGGTGTTTTATGATTGGAACTTTAAATAGCCATAACTCCTTCATCGAGTGTCGGATTTAGGTAAATTTGGCATCGATGGAAAGCTTATTCAATTTCCCACATAATGGAAAGTCTAAATCTTAAACATTCCACATATAATAAATGTTATTTATCTTGGAAGATATCCCTTTATCTTCTAGGGGTGATTCTAGGCTAATAAAAGTTCAGGGTATTACACTGATTGTTCTACTATTCGAATGAAGTTGTTTAATGGTGAACCAATCAAAAAAGTAAGAAGTGAATTTACTGTTGATGACTTAATGTCACTAAAGTAAAATGCTAAGGCTAAGAATATCTTAGTTTGTGGATAGTACCTACTGAATACAATAGAGTGTCAACTTGCACCACTGCCAAGGAAATATGGGATGCACTAGTCAATGCACATGAAGGTACCTCCCAGGTAAGAAAATTCAGGATCTCTCTTCTTTCTACTGAGTATGAGGCATTTAAGATGAACTATAATGAATCCTTGCATGAAATGATGACAAGGCTTACTGCCTTAAGAAATGAGCTCACCTCATTGGGAAAAGTCATCACTGAGGAGGAACAAGTTGAAAAGGTACTGAGGGTACTACCAAAATCAAAATATAATGTTAAGGTAACTACAATTAGGGAAGCAAATAAGGATCTCACATGTATGACCCTAGATGAATTTGTAGGAAAGTTGAGGACTTATGAAATGGAAATTGATGGAACCAAAGAATAAGCAGCTCCTGAGAAAATCTTGGCTTTGAAAGCTTTCAGATAGTGATGAAGAAATTGAACTTGACAAGGATCAAGTTGCCTTCATTACTAAGAATTTCAGCAAATTCTTTAAAAAGAAGAAGGGAACGGGTAGCAAGAAATGTTCAAATGACAATCCAAATGGATGCTACAAGTATGGTAAGACTGATCATCTGATCAGAGATTGTCCTATCTATGAAATAGAATGGAAAAAGGAAACGGCTGAAAAAGAACTAAAAGAAAAGTCCAAAAGGAAGGAGAAAGAAGAACATGTAATGATAGCAGCATGGGGTTCTGATGATGATGAAGTTGATGAAATAGCATTCATGGCTCTTAGAGACTCAAACTTAGAGAAAGAAGATGATTTCTATGAGGTAAGTATACTTGAAATTAAAGAAAAGTTGCATTTGTTTTCTAAAACAAAACTTGTTTCCTTGATGACTGCTCTGATTGATAATTTCCAAGAATTAACTTCTAATAGGGATAGGTTGTTCAACAGTATTGCAAGTCTAAAATTTGATTTCATCTATTTGAAACCTTGCAAAAATACTGTTGAAAAAGAGAACTTCACTCTCAAGAAACAGGTTGCACAACTTGATTCTTCAAATAATGATCTCAAGTCTGAAGTTATAAAATTAGCTCTCACTAAAAATAGAAAAAAGGCTATGAGTAAATAATAAGAAATTCTGAAATTGAGTTAGTTAAGTACAAACAAAAATGTTATGATGCAATTGAAATGATAAATAAGTTGAGTCAAGAAGTTTCAAAACTAATACATTATCTTGAAAGAGCAAATAGGTGGACAACTTCATCACGAATTTTTCACAAGTTGAGTGAAAGAAATCACAGGGAAAAAAGTAGGTTTAGGATTTTCCAAAAATCCTGATGATCCCCAAGACTTGTGTTATATCTGTGGTAACCTTGGACATCTAACCACTGAATATCCTGTGGTTGTCAAAAATAGATCTAGCAGCCAGAATCTGGCTAATAAATTTCTCAGACCAAGAAAAGGGAAACTAATACTGGTCATAGAAATAGGTCATATTACATGCTGCCTGCATGGACTAGAAGAAATTTAATTCATCCATTTACTCATAAAACTAGACTCAATCTTGTTTGGGTTTCAAAAGCTAACCTCTAATTTTATTTTTTTGAAGAAGAAGGTGAAAGGAAGCAAAAAACATTGGTACCTGGATAGTGCTTACTCAAGACACATGACTGGTGAGAAGAAAAAGTTCCTTTCACACTATAAAATAAATGGAGGAGGAGTTTCTTTTGGAGATGGAAAAAAGGGAATTATTACTGGAGTTGGAAAAATTGACACATCTGAGTCAAGAGAATTGGAAGATGTCTATCTTGTAGAAGGATTGAAGTATAACATGCTGAGCATTTCACAACTATGTGATAAAGGTAATAAAGTTATTTTTACTTCTGCAGGAGTCAAAGTCAAGAAGATGGACACAAAAAATATTATGCTCACTGCAAATAGATATAGAAATGTATACAAAGCTGACATAATGGCAATGCCAGGAAAAAAGCTGACCTGTCTGAGTGCAATAAAAAATGATCCCCTCCTTTGGCACAAGAGAGTTGGACATGCAAGTCTAAAACAGTTGAACATACTTTCATCCAAAGATATGGTGTTGGGGTTGCCTAACATCAAGTTCAAGAAAGAAAAGACAGGTAGTTCCTGTGTAAGGGGGATTCGGGTAAGATCTTCTTTTAAGTCAAAGAACTAAGTCAGCACTACCAAGTGACTAGACCTGGTCCATATGGACTTATGTAGACCAATGAGTCTTTAAATAAGGGGTGGAAAAAGGTATATTTTTGTGATTGTTGATGATTATTCCTGATTTACCTACACATTTTTTCTAGACTCTAAAGAAGATGTCATTGATGTCTTTACTATTTTTATTAAGAAAATAGAAAAGAAACTGAGGCATAGCATTAGTGGAGCTAATCCATGTCGAGAATGACGTCAAAATCCATCATCTCTAACTTCACAAGATCAACTAAAGTAAATTTCTGAGATATTGTGACTGAATAGTTCCTGTACACCTGTCTGGCTATAATGGAAACACCTACTGGGGTAGACACTAAAAAGGGCTCTGCAATAGTTCCGGACTGACTCCGAAATTGATGGCTATAAATGGAGTAACAAAAAAAAAAGAAGCTCCAGTGTCTAGTAAGGCATAAACATGAAAGTGAAAGATCTGCAACAAAGCAGTAACTATGTTGGGAGAATTTTTCTGATCTTTGTGGGACTGAAGAGCATATAATTTGTTCGTACGCTAACCACTGGTAGCACTAGAAGGATACCTTGCCTTGTTGGACGACTGGATGAAATTGACGACTGATGGGACTAGCCCTGTTGGTGTACATCCCTACCTTTCTGAGAAACTACCCTACACTCCCAAATCTGATAGCATGGCTTGCCATACCTGAAGTGTACATCATTACCCACTCAACACTCACCCTGATGGTGTCTGCCATATTTCTGACATAGATTATTTGTATGAGCACTGCTAAAACTAACCTGGGACTTAGAGCCTGGTGCCCTATCTATATTATCACTTCTGAATTTGGGTACAGGAGCACTGGCTGAAGAGGGTGCTGGGGCTGAAGATCTCTAATGAAATTGAAGATGATTACCACCCTCTTACTTTGGCTAACTAAAGTTAAAACTACCTGTCCTAGCCCTATTATTTCCTTTCTCCCTGTCCTTAATATTCTACTCCTCAATCTATTAATCATGGACCATCAGCCTAGACAAGTCCATCTTACTAATCAGCACTGTGGTCTTGCACTCCTTATCTACAATATCAGATACTTCAGACACAAACTTACTCATCTTGGACCTGTTATCAGCTACCACATGAGGAACATATCTAGCTAACTTAATAAACTTGAGGAAACACTCCCTCTATATTATTCTTTTGTGCCTCAAGTTAATAAACTCTAACACTTTGGCCTCCCTTAAATTCAATAGGAAGAATCTGTCTAAGAAAGCTGTGGAAAACTCTTCCCATTGTACAGGCCCTGCATCTACACCTCTATCAACCTTTCACTACTTAAACCAAGTATGGGCTACACCCTGAAATTGATATACAACCAACTTAGCACTCTGACTATACGTCACCCTCATAGCATCCGTTACCTTCTGAACCATATCAAAGAATTCTTGTGGATCCTCTTTAGACTTGGATCCCATGAAAGAAGGAGGATTCATTCGGGTGAAATCCCAAATTCTGGCTGCAGCGATATTGTCTACTAAGTTGTCCGAAATAGTGGTTGGTCGTTCATTCTATGATGCTATAGAGTTCGCTAGAGTAGTGAACGCATTTTTGAATTCTATGTGAGAGACATGCTCGTCTAGAGGATCTACTTGGACGAGCTGATGGGTTGGCTAGTTTTCTATTCTTCTTCCGTTCTTCTTGGGAGGCATGTTCTGTAATTCTCACTCACATGACATGAATACTGAAAGAAGGGAAACTTTTTCTAAGGGCCTTATAACCACTCATCCATAAGTGTGGCGCGCTACACACCCATGCACAAGACTCTACTTGACGCGACTTTTAGACTTTCCAGGATATTTTAAAACCTTAGGCTCTGATACCAAGTTTATAACACCCTGGGAGTACACTCTGGGCATCACATGGTGCTTACAGTCCCGAGGGACCACAAGCTAATCATTGAGCTAGTACCTACTATGAGCACTAGATAACATGATTATAAATGCAGAAGAATACGAACATGCTATAATGTTTTAATAAATGAATTCAAAATTGAATTATATATCTATAGAAAACAATGCCTGAATGGATAACATGATCATAAATGCAGAAGAATACTGACATGCTATAAGGTTTTAATAACTGAATTCAAAATTGAATTATATATTATTAGAAAACAATGGCTGAATCTAAGAGAAATACTGATAAACAGAATAACTAACTGATTGTAGTGTCTGAAAAGCCTCTAAAATTGAATGACTGTGATTTAATGGTACATGCCACAACTAACTCCACTACTACTAAACTAAAACATGAAGTAAAGTAAACCTGTCCTCAAATTATAAGGACTCACCACTATTACTTCTGAGAATTTGATAAATCTAATTGCGGGCCGGGAACAGAGCATTAGCACCTATGATATAATACATCATAGTGCAAAAGAAAAGGTATGCGATCTTTACTTTGAATGTACTTGTATGCTAAATGAGGTAGGTTGATATGCAACGTTTCATGAACATGAATAATAAACTATCTTAATATACATGTAATGCATGGAATACTGAATAGAGAACATTGTAAATACTATGTATGCATAAGAGTCTATAAATATTGAAAATACATGAAAATTTATAAACACTGAGGATGCATGACCAAATATATAACATGGACTGAGTAAATTTTGTAAATTAAAATATTGAAGTAACTGATATCTGTATGCTTTGGTCAAACAATTGAAACTGAATAACTAGACTGGGACTATAACTAAGACTGTGGGAGATATCATCTAACCAACATGCCCCAATCTAAGCTAATTGGGGTCCAACTTGTAACCCCAGTTGGAAGGGTATTAATATCGTACCATGGGTACTAATGTTGGCTGTGTGGATCCACTAAATTGATATAATGTCCAAAGGACTAAGGGTGTCAAGCCTAAATTGATGGGTGACCTCTGCGAGATAGTCAAGTCTAATCTGATGGGTGACTTCTCATATCCTACGTTGGCTACATAGTTTTGGAGTATAGCGGCTGCTACTAACGACTCTACCTATCTAATGGGGGATCCGTTATCCCTGCACTCGCTCGATGCTAAATCCCACGCCTAACTGAATGACACTAAATTACTAGACTGTTCTGGGTTTAACTGACTGATATCTTACCATTCTGTTAATGCTCATAGTATGTTCTGAACACTATTCTGTAATGCACTGATACTAGGCTAAATAAAACACTATGATTTTCAAGTATTCAATACCCGCAGGACTCAAAAACAACAATAGTAAAGTGACACTAAAACATGAAAGACATCACATGAAGGCTTTTATTAAATCAATCGCTCTTGTAGGCATTTTATCAAACACTTGTAGTTCATGGGTTAAAAAAATCATTGGAATGTCATGAAAATTATAGAAATAGCATGAAGTCATCATAATAGCATTGATTCATGGTTTAACTTAATAAATAATAGTATTAAAACATGGAGGATTGAATAATATCAATAATCTCATGGTAACATGGTATAAAATCAATAGTACATGAATATTCATGGATGAAATCATAATTTAAGATCAAGTAAATTGAAAAGATTATAACTTTGTAATTTGAATGGTTTACTTGGGCTCCATGGATGAAAGGGATCCATGGATGAGCATCTAATATGCCTAAAATAATGAATTTCTTAAAGTTCTTGGGGAATTCTTGAGGATTGGTCTTGAATTTGAGTGTTAGGGGTCTTGTTCTTGAAAAGGGGATCTTTGATTGTGATAGAAATTGAAATAATAATTACTTATGGTGTTTAGGAGTTAAATTTCATGTTTTTGGTTAATTAGGGCCGTGGAAAAAAAACTAAATACCCCTGAACAAATTTAAGAATGGAAGCTGAAAACTAAAGATCCTAATTTTTTTGGCCTTGGCGCGACACATCACTATCCTACCAAACCACTGAAAAGGGACAATTGGAACTTGAAAAAACACCGCGACACAGAACTATCAGCGCTAATCCTTTGAAGTGCCAATTTAGCCATCTCCCCGACACACCAACATTGCAAAGACCCACTGGAAATTGCCATACAGGAAATTGGTCTGCTCTGCGATGCGCTATGATCACTAAGTCACACTACAAATTGACAATTATCATTCGAACTTTCTCCACAGCGTGCTAAGGGTTAAAACGACGTTGTTTGACTAGTGAAACTTAAAATAACCATAACTTCTTACCCGGTTATCGGATTTCAGCAAATTTTACATCGTTAGAAAGATAATTCAATATCGTATACAATGGCAGGCTCTAAATAGAAAAATAATGAGTTTTTCGAAAATTTTATATACGAATACTCATGCATTAGGACTTATATTATTCATGGAAAAATACGGGATGTTACAAAGCTGTTACATACAAGTAAAGAAACAGAACTCATAGGTTATCACATATACAGCATATTAAAGTTGATGCAAGGCTGACAAGGTGTTAAGACAAAAGTGGATAAGTAAGAAAGATCAAAATTGTTACTAATGCTTATCACATACAACAAAAATATTGAAGAGAAGATAAGTGCAACACTTAGAGTTTGAATTGATCAAGGAGTCCAGCTAGACTAAGTGATTAAGTAAAAGAGTCTTATTTAGTCAAGGTGACAGACGGCAACACAAGAGAGTGAAACTACCTGAGAGTCCTATTGAAGACAGAAGATTGTATCAACTAAAGGACAATCAGGAGTTAGATTAAATACCACAAACAATAATCAAATGGTTCACTCATGCACTAACAAGATAATCAACAATCAAAAAAATAGTTCACTTACGTGAAGAAGAACCTGGTCCCTTACTTAGCAAGTAGTAGATTTTGTAATAGGCAGGTTCTTTGAGTTGTAATGAGTCTTTTGTTCTAGTCTCAATAAGGTATAAATTGGGTTAGGAGTTGTGTCTTCAAGTTGTAGAACTCGAAGACTTGGAAACACTTATCTTGGAAAGATTTATGATTTTGTAGAAATAGGAGTTAAAAGTTTTAATTCCTATTTTAAAAGAATACTTATAATTTGTTGATAGAGGATCAAGAGTAATAGTGTAGCTGGGGTTAAATCCTGTAGAGGTACAGGTCATGGTTTTTTACTCCTTTCTTGAGCCAGGTGTTTTCCACGTAAAAATACTGCATTCAACTTTTACTTCAGTAAACCACGTTAGCTTACTTGCTCCACAGATAAACAACCAGTAGAATATAATATTAAAATTAGTAGGCCACGCATTCTAACATTTTGAATTACCAATGATTAATTTCTTTGAATAATTAGGTTCGCTTCTCAATTAATTTGGAATTGCTCCTTATTCAAGTTGATCATTCGAAATACTAGTAGGCTAGATGGTTTCGACTCTAGTTGACTTGGAGGAAGAGTCATCCTTAGAGGAAGGAGGCTTGTTAGATTGTACCTATTTAATTTCATCATCTACAGAACTAACATTCTTCACACAATGATTAGTATCAATAAAAACAACATGAACAAATTCTACAATGCAAAGAGTGTGTTTATTGACAATTCTATATGATATTCTGGAGTTAGAGTACCCTATAAAATTACCTTCATCGCTTTGTGGATCAAACTTACCAATGTTGTTCTTGCCATTATTATGAACAAAGTATTTTGAGCCAAATGCATGGAAGTACCCAATTTTAGGTCTTTTGTTGCTTCAAATCTCATATGGAGTTTCTTTCAAAATATGTCAAATGAGACACCTATTTAAAATATAACATGAAGTACTAATAGCTTCTGCCATAAAATTATGAGGTAGAGTGTAACAACCTGGGACTACCCCCTAGTTACTACACGGAGCTTACGACCCTGAAGGACCATAAGCTAAACCATGACTGATATCTTCTGTGAGCATTGAACAATAATATGGAAATAAATATAGAATAAAAGGTTGAAATGCCATAAGGTTAAAAATCTAAAATACTAATAATGATTAACAACATTCGAATCTGAAATACTATCTTAAAACTCGTTTGAATAGCTCTAATCTGATTGTCTGAAAGTGGAGTTGATGGGACAATCCCCCAACTAAATCCATCTACTGAAAATATAAAATAATAGAATATCATGAAAGATGAGGACTCACTGCTAAATCTACTACTGCTAGGTGAATTTGAATCTACTATGTGTGGTTGAGAACCTGAGTGTCCGAACCTATGACATGAAATATCATAGTGCAAAAAGTATGTGTCAGTATGTGGGAATATACTAGTATTCTAGATTAGGCAAGGCTGAATACAAGGGTTATTATGCATGAGAATGTAATTGACTGAGTGAAAGTAACTGAACATAAGAGTATATGAGGAATCTGAGACTACTGTAAATACTGAATATGCAATCAGTGCATATACAAAAATATATAAATTGAGCTCTTCTGAAGATAAGTAGATTTTTGTTATCTGATTAACTGATTCTAATTGACTATATCTGGCAGTCTTGATTCTGTAAAACTAAGCTGAGTTCTGACCTGAAGACTGAAACTGAAATTGTGGGAGGTATCATCTAACCTACATTCCCCAATCTAAACTAATAGGGTTCCAATATATAACCCCAATTGGAAGGGTATCAGTACCGTGCCATGGGTAAAGACAACTATTGTGGATTCAGTCCTAACTAACGGGTGACCCCTGAGTTCAATCCTAAACTAGCGGGTGATCCCGGAGTATGTCACTCCTATTTAACGGGTGACATCTTATAACCTAAATTGGCTACGTAGTTTTGGAACTTAGGGATTGCTTCTAGGACCCAGTCCTAACTAACAGGTGTGCCCCCATCCCTAGGTTCACTCAGTGCTAAATTCTACTCCCAACTAAAAGACACTGAACTGAGTATACTAAACTGGATTGGACTGATACTGAGATTACTAAGTTTTTCTAAGTTCTATAACTGACTGAATTCTGCTGAGTTCTGTAATGAACTGGGACTAGTACTGATCATGACATGACTTATACTATTCTATAACTGACACTGGCTCTAGATAAACAGCTAAATTATTGGGTATTAAATACCTCCAGGACTCGATAGCATGAAAAGTAAAGCAAAGCATAATCTTGAATAACATATAAATGTTCACTTGTCCATAATTCATTCATAGAGACATTCCATCAAATACTTGTAATGCATTAACTTGTACATGAATGGGGAATACATGTTAGCATGCTATAATTTCATTATCTCATTCTCATAGACAATTTATCAAACACAGGGGAAGCATACTTGGTTTATTAAATCATAAACACTTAGGATTAACATGGTTACCAAAATCAACTTGAAATTTGAAGGTTTTATCATGAATATCATGTAAATCAACACATACTAGGAATAATTCTTGGGATCTTGAAATCTAAATCATGGATAACACATAATCAAGGCAATTACAATGCCAAAACTTACAAATTCATGAATTATAACATGGGGATTACTCAATTCAATATACATGCTATTCAACTTCATGGAATCAACCATTAATCATGAATTAAAACTCAATAAATGTCAAAATATAAACACAATCCAATTTCATACATGTAAATCATAAATCATAATTCTTGAAGTTTTAAAAATGGATTCTTTGACTCTATGGGTGAAAGGGGCCCATAGATGAACACCTAACATACCTTAAAGATTTAATCTTAAAAGATAATTATCGTTTGTTGAATGTTCTTTGATTGGGAAACACAAATCTTGATGTTTTCTTGATGGTTTTTGAACTTGAAAAACTTGAATTTCTTAGTTTCTTGAAGAAGGGTTTGAATCTTGTTCTTGGGGAATGATCTTGAATAAAATCATAATTTTAATGTTAAGGATGAATGAGGAGTTATGTTCTTTAATTTGATGGAATTAGGGGTTAAGAAGGGTGGGAAAATACCCAAAAGTCCCTTTAAAAACGTCTTTAAATCGCTAAATGGAGGTGGTTGACGGTTTGGACAACGGACCGTCACTATGGTGACTAACCATCACTCAAACCATTATTTTTTGACCATAAAATGGGCTTACTACCTCATTTGTGATGGTTTGGTTGATGGGCCATCGCTGGCTTGACGGTCCGTCAGCCTGGCCATCGCACCTCGATAGGTTGATAGCTCTCAAGTAAATGGGCATAACTTTTTACTCCGATACAGTATTTTAGAAAAATTGATATTGTTAAAAAGATAATTCAATTATATATTTGTTGGTAGGTCATGAGCTCAAAAATTTTTTGTATAAACAAAGATACGCTCATTTGAAGTTGACTATAGCAATATCCTTCTCAAGAATTCAATCGATAAGGGATGTTTTTATTCGCCTAATAGCTAGGACATATTTGAGGCCTTAATAAACATCAAACATTATCATAAAAATATTAAATCACTAAAATTTATTTCTCATTATCTTTAAGCATGGTTCTACTATCGGTTGGGATTCTCAGGGTATTACATAGAGAGTGTTCATTGATCATAGTTCGAGCCATATCTTGAAGAGTTCTATTTTTTTGTTCAACCACACTATTTTATTGAGAGGATATTACAGCAGAGAAGTTATAAGTATATCCATGACTATTACAAAAGATTTCAAAATCTTTATTCTCAAACTCTCCCCCGTGATCACTTCTAATGGCAGAAATATAGTAACCCTTTTAACTTTGAATCTTTTCATAGAAAACTTCAAAATTCTTTAAGGTATCATCTTTGCTAGCTAAAAACATGACACAAGTAAATTGAGAATAAATATCAATAATCACAAAAGCATATCTTTTAGCACCAACGCTACCAGTTTTAATTGCACCAAATAAATTCATATGAAGTAGCTGCAAAGGTTTAGTTGCGGAAATAATATCTTTAACATGAAATAAATTTTGAGTTTTCTTATCAAGCTAATAGTCAACACAACTATGAGTTTTTTTGAAATCAAGATTTGAATGTTCAGTCACAAGTTCATGCGTGACTAGTTTTTCAGTATGCCTCATGCTTGCATGACCAAGTTTTTCATGCCAAATCTAGGAATCATCAGAGATTGAGGAAAGACATACATGTCCTTCATTCCTTTTGATGGATTCTAAAACATACACATTTCTATGTCTCTTTTCAGCAAGAATCTGTCTTTCATATTTTTCAATTATGCACTCTTCCTTTTTAAACCTTACCTCCAATCCAGCATCACAGATGATTGATGCTTAGAAGGTTGTACTTCAAGTCTCTAATTAAATATACATTAATAATATCACATGAATTATTAAAAGAGATATTACTAACACCTATTACTTTGCCTTGAAGTTATCTCCAAAGTTGATGACACCCCATTAAAATCAGTTATTGTCTCAAATAAATTTTTGCTTTCGGTCATGTTATTTGAACATACACCATCAAGATACCATTTTTCTTTAGATTTTAAGTGGAGTTCCTGCAAAACAAATGTTTTACTTATTTTTAGGTACCCAAGCATTCTGGATTCTATAATTGCAATGAAACAACAGTCTCCAGTGTTATCATTTTCATGTTTTTATTGTTCATCATCACCTCTGCAGTTGAATAACTTTTGATTTTCTTTGAATGTCCTCTTCTAGCTTCTGGATAGTCATAAGCAAAATGACCATATCTACCACAATTATAGCACTTACCTTTATTTTCGTTCTAATCAGCATGTTGTTTTCCCAGTGAGTACTTTAATTTTCCCCTTATTTGATTCTTGGATCTTATGTATTTTCAACAACTGTCCTTGTGATCAGAGCAAGCTCATCTTCATCTAGGGTATCATCCCCTTCTTTATTAGTGGCTTTGAAGGCCACAGTTTTCTTTTTTCCTTCTGTTATTGGTCCTTCTTATTTAGGTGGGCTTTTTTCAAGGCAATGAGGTCTCCTCTGACTTCATCATAGGTCATGTTATTCAGGTTCATGCTTTTTAGAGCCACTACCTTGGAAAGTCACTAAGGAGGCAACTTCTAAGAATCCTTGTAATCTGACCCACATGATAGGTTTTTCCAGTAACGTTGAGTTCCCCAACAAGTTTGCCGAACCTTAGAAATGTTTCTTCAATGGATTCAACATCTTTCATCTTGAAAAGTTCATAGTCATAGACTAATAAACTTACAAGATTTTGCTTGATCTTCTCAGTTCCTTCATATGCCACTTTCAATTTATCCCATATTTTTTTGGCAATTTCACACCAAGAGATCCTTTCATATTCTTCACCACAGATTGCATTATACAGAACATTCTTTACCTTAGAGTTGATCTGATTGTTCTCTATACCTGGACTCTAGTACTAGTTGTTGGGCTTAACAAACCCAAAGATACTCTTACATGCTGTGATATTGGCTGCTTTGAATCAAGCCCACACGATTTTTTTCAAAAGTCCTCACACCTTTAAGAGATTATACACCTTATATGTAATTTTTCAATTCTTTCAGTTATCAATGTGGTACTTTGGATCACACACCAAACATTTGTGTTAGAGAACTTTTCTCCAATCTTCACTTGTTGATGCACTTCTCATCATGCTTTAATTGTTGAGGCATTTCTCTTCAACCTTCAGTTGTTGAACTACTTCTCTCCAACTTTTGTTATTATTTTTTTGATTGTGTTGGAGCATGTCTCTCCAACTATAAATATATAGTTGATGCACTTCTCATCAGCACTCGTTGTTTTTTTCTTGATTGTGTTGGATCACTTCTCTCAGACTTCCAACAGTTAAAGCACTTCCCTTCAATATTCTATTGTTGGAGTACTTCTCTCCAAATCTTGTCGTTGATGCACTTTGTCTTCCACGCCCAATTTTGTTGATCCACTTGTAATCAACTTGCAATTTTTATGTCCACCTCTATCCAATTTTAAAATGAAATTTCTTCACTTGTGCATGTTTCCTTGAACTTTTTTATACCTGTAATATTTTTGTCAGTCCTTCTTAGAATGACTATTTTTCATGCATATATTATTGAATCACTTCTTCTAATATTATCATTGTCCAGACAGGCAACACATATGAATTATAGCCATTCACCGATGATAGAAGCTTTTTGATTCTCTATCAGGAATGTAGAAATTCTGATACTAACTTGATGGAGTAGACTTTATTTGAAAATTCACATAATTTTCCACTACTCTACAATTTGTTACAATTTCTCAGTTCTTACCAAAAAATAGCTACCAACATCCCTGTTTATAATAATGCAAAACCTAATTTAATTAGGTCTAGAAAACATATTACTATATTAATTTAGACTAAAAATCCTATTTAATTATGAATAGAATAAATATCTAATTCTAAACATATTTAATTTCATGCTCCAATTTTATATTATTATTTTAACACAAATTTAGTTTATTCATTGGGGTTTGTTATTAGTTGGACATAGATTTTATGTGTGTTTTGTTGCTATGACCAAAAGTTGTCTTTCCTTCTTTGTGTCCTATCATTTAGCGAAGTATATTGAGATGCACTCCCTCTGATGACTGTGACACAAGGTTGAGAAAACAAATACATAAGACCCAAGACAAATATTTTCCTTTATGCTTTATATGTTCAATATTATTTGTCGCGTATTTCTTATTTGTATTTTTATTTTTGCTTGTTATTTTTAACATGTCAAGAAGAATAACTTTTTTCTTTATTTCTAGTTTACTTTTAGCGTTCCTTATTTATTCTCCAAATTTATTTTATGACACAGTAGTAACCATCAATTAATAGGAGTACTATGATAGATAATAATATTAAGAGAAAATGTTCTATTTCACCCTTGAATTATATCCAAAATGGCTGAGATACACCTCAACTTAAAGGGGGTCCTATTACCCCGAACTAATTAAACGTGTAATTTTGACACCGTTAATGCCTACGTGGCAGAACACAGTGAAGGGTCCATGTAGGTACATGTGTGTGCCACGTAAGCACTGAGGGTATCAAAATTACACTTTTAATTAGTTTAGGGGGTTGAGGTGTGTCTCAGCCGTTTTGGTATAGTTCAAGGGTGAAACAGGGTATTTTTTCTAATATTAACAAATGTTTTCTTAATAAGAGTGCAAAGTCAACATTTGACACGTAAAAATGAACTGGAAAATTTTAGCTGAACTAGGGTGCTCTATACCAAGTATCAATTATTTCAAATTTCAATTATAAATTTATTCCTTTTACATTAGTTGTATTCCTTCACTGAACATCAAACATGTTAGAAATGCTTAAAGTACTTGGCTCAATTTTTGTTCTCTCTTGTTGCCAGTGCAAAGGCCTAAGTTTTGTTTTTTTTTTCCACTTGGAATTTTCTAAATTTTATTGCTCAATTTGTTTGTTAAAAGTATATCGATAGAAATATAAAATTCCATGATTATCTTTTCTAAACATTTAAATACTTAAAAAATAAGTATCTGATAGTGCTTTCATTGATCTATTAGGCCATGGAAGTTTACTTTTAAGAGGAGGTACTTATGAACATCCTCAGTAGGTTACCTATGCAGTCTCTTCTTCGGTTCAAATGCGTTGCAAATTTTTGAAAAACATTGGTTGATGAACCGTTTTTCAGTATGAAGCATTTACATCAAACCAAGAATGACAAAAATATCCAAAAATTTCTCTTGTATCAACTGCGCCCTATGGAGACTATATTTTCCATTCATTCTTGTTCTTTATCATCGGCTCAACTAGTTGAGGATGTCCGGAAACTGGATTTCCCTTCCAGTGTTGAACCACGGTGTTGCCAAGTCAATTGTTATTGTGGTGGCTTGGATATTATCAGGGTTGCTCAAAGTAATGATGAAAGCCACATACTTTTGCTATGGAATCCATCCACGGAAGAATCAGTAGTCCTTCTTGTCATCCCCCTTTTTAAATCAAAAAGATTAAAATTTTGAAGATCGAAAGAATTTTTATTAGTAAAGTGACAAAATAAAGATTTGTCTCGAAAAAGGATTCATGTTTTTTCAATTAAATTTAGAGTCGCCACTTGATACAAGATTGACAAGGAATACACAAACAACACCAAAATCAGTCCACAAGTTGAAAGAACCGTGGACCCTTTTGATGAGCACTCTCGGATTCGCTACCAACAACAACAATACAAGATTTCGTGGTGTATTTGACACCAAATCAGAGACCCAAACTAATATTAACAACAATTTATGAAGAACAAGATGGACAACAACAATGTAATAATAACAACACACGGGTTACAAGAGAAACAATATACCACATGGCTATACGATTACAACAAAGGAAATGATAGAGAGTGTGACATACACTACTAAAAAGGCCAAGAACCTAAGTGTATTCAAGCACAAAGAATCTTGATAAATATAGTAGAAACACCTACACTATGTGGTGGACACAAGAGAGGAACTCAATCCGTCTAAAAACACATAAGTTGTTTCCTAGTTTCATCCAAGTCTCTATGGAAGAGAGAACTTGTGTTTTTCAAGTGTGTTACACAATATTCAATATAAAAAAACTAAGTAAAGTAATCCTAAAATGTTTCTTATATAGTGTATTACAAATAGAAGTCAAAAAGTCCAAAATACCCCTTAGAGATCAGGTGCCCCTCCAGTATGAATCAGTGGCTATTTTGATATGCTTTAAGCCCTTAATTCCACTTCTCTTGCACACACATGGACGAATTCAATACACATCCTCATAAGTCCATCTACGTGATCGTACTTGTATCATCCTCTCCATCTTGAGAGCAATTTGTCCAAAAATTCAAGCAATCATCACCCGCAAGCTCTCCTCTTTGAATCATCTTTTCAATGTTCCTCCCAAGGTTAGGATGATCAACCAAGGGTTCCATGAGGTCATCAAAATTTCTACTTGGACATAAATGTTCTTTAACCTGTACATAAGAAGAAAGGATGCTAGGCAAAGTGCTAGCATCTTGGTTAGTAGGAAACAAAGGGTCTTTATGGGCAAGCCCTACAATC
The DNA here is from genome assembly GCA_030864225.1 of Capsicum baccatum var. pendulum. Classification (NCBI taxonomy): domain Eukaryota; kingdom Viridiplantae; phylum Streptophyta; class Magnoliopsida; order Solanales; family Solanaceae; genus Capsicum; species Capsicum baccatum. The sequence continues at coordinate 251,408,280 of CM061561.1, read as the reverse complement.
CTAACTCTCGGCTTCTCTACTTCACCCTCCTCACTCTCGGCTTCTTCTTTCACAACCTCACTAAGCATGATTCTCCTTTCTATATACATAGGCACATCAAACTCTAAATACACCGGCCAAATATCTTCCCCACCTTTATCAATTTCCACCTCGGCCTCAAGCTCTCCATCTTGAGCTTTTTCTTCACCCTCATTCGATTCAAGTCCTACCTCCTCACCAAAGTAATATAATTTTCCCTCCCTAATTATTAAATTTCTCCAATTTGGGCACTCACTAGCCTTGTGCCCCTACCCTTGACATTTAAAACATTGAAATCTCTTAGGACAAGAAGTAGAATTTGATTTACCTTTGTTTCTTGGAGGATACTTTTGGGAAGCCTTGATTTCGGTTTGTACGACCTTGTTCTCAGTTTGGTTGGCATTGTATGAATGCTCTTAATGTTGGTGCCACCCCGAGGAAGGTCCTTGGTGATTCTTGGGTTTGGAGGCTGAGATCTCCCTTTCAATTTCCAAGGCCGCTTAGAAAATGCCGTCGATCGTGTCAAACTTGTGGACGGTATTTCGAGAATCCATTTCCCTATTCAACCTGACTTTGAATTGTATAATATCATGGCTCACTTTTTCTCCCCTATGGTCAAGCCTCAACATCAATTGTTGAAACTCATCATAGTATACCATGAAACTTTTGTTTCCTTTCCTCAAGTTGTACAACTTGGCAAGAAGTTCTTGTTTGTAGACCTCAGTTAAGTACCTTTAACACATATGGTACCTCAATATAAACCATAAAGGTGGCCACTCGGCAATCAACACATCACCAAACCTCTTCACATACACCCACCAAGTGTTTGCATACCCTTCAAAGTGAGCGATTGCATAACAACTCTTCTTCTTTTCAATTAGATCATTCACTTGGAATATCCTATCACAAGATGACTCCCAATAAATATATGCCTCAGGATCACTCTCACCCTTGAAGATTGAAAGACTAACTTTGATGGAATTGAGGCTAAGCTCTCGGGTTTGGTTAGCACCCCTCACTTCTCAGCCTAAATCACCTTACCTACCCCTCTCCTCTTCTTCCATCAAGTAAGCATCACCATAACCCCCATAACCCCTATGTTGTTCCTCCCTACCATAACCCTCAAAACGATTTGATGGATTTGGATTAAGTGGATTCAAATTTGGAGGATAGTAAGGCCTTTGGTTCAATGGAGTTTGGATTGGAAAGGGAGGTCTTTAGATAAGTGAATGTTTCGGGTTTTGTGGAATTTGGGTTCCAAATCCGTCATGTTGGACTTGGTGAAGTGGAAGGAGGGTTGCTCTATCATACTCACGATTTTGGGGAACATTTGGTGGTTGGATCTGGGACTTATTCATTTGGTGCAAGGCCTTGGGAATGATGGTTGGGGAAATATTTTGTGGGGTGGAAGGTCGACTCATTGATGCCACATCCGTATCAAATTTCTCAAGACCCACATTCAACCTAGACACATCTCGTGACATAGTTTCAAAGCGAGTCAAATTGAGATTGATGGCATTATTGTCCATTGTTTGAGCATTTGAACCCTCGGGTTCCATTAAGGTTGTACCGAAAATAACCCTTCAAGTTTCTTCAAACTCAAGCTCAACAATGGTGGATGACTCAAATTACCTCCAATTTAGCTCAAATTCGAACACTATACTCCTATAGTATTATAGAACACAAATCTAACACTAAAATCACAAGAAAAACACAAAATCAAAAACTGAAAATTTGACCTAGGGTCAAAAATGGGTTTAGTATTTTTTTTTTTTGGGATCTTTTATTTTGACACTTCTTTTTTGTTGGGATTTTCAATTTCTATACTCTAATAGTATTAGGGAACAAGGATCTAACACTAGAACACATAAAAATCAAGTTTTTTGAAAAATCCTAATAATGTGAACAGTAACTTTTTTTGTTTTTTTCTTCTTTTTCACTTTTTCTTTATTTTCAAGATAACAATCCAAAGATTGATTTTGTTGGAACAAAATCAAACCTTTCTTTGATACCAAATGATACAAGATCGACAAGGAATACACAAACAACACCAAAATCAGTCCACAAGTTGAAGGAACCGTGGATCCTTTTGATCACCACTCTCGGATTCGCTACCATCAACAAGAATACAAGATTTCGTGGTATAATTGACACCAAATCAGATACTCAAACTAATATTAACAAAAATTTATGAAGAACAAGATGGAAAAAAATAATGTAATAATAACAACACATGGGTTACAAGAGAAACAACACACCACACGGCTACAAGATTACAACAAAGGAAACAATAGAGAGTGCGACATACACTACTATAAAGATCAAGAACCTAGGTATATTCAAGAACAAAGACTCTTGATAAAGATAGTAGAAACACCTACACTATGCGGTGGACACAAGATAGAACCTCAATCCGTCTAGCACCCAATGATCCAAGCAAACAAACAACAAAAGTGATTCCACACCTAAGTTGTTTCCTAGTTTCAACCAAGTCTCTATGGAAGAGAGAACTTGTATTTTTCAAGTGTGTTATACAATCTTCAATGTAAAAAAACTAAGTAAAGTAACCCTAAAATGTTTCTTATATAGTGTATTACAATTAGAAGGTAAAAATTCCAAAATACCCCTTAGATATTAGGTGCCCCTCTAGTGTGAATTAGTGTAATACCCCGAGAAATTTTTCGTTGAAATTTTGTGCGTAAACCTGTTGGGTTCTATCTTCAAGAATGAATTATAAATTTTCCATGTGGAATGTATTAGATTATGACCCACCATTGCATAGAGTATCGAATAATCTTTCCAACGATATGTGGATTATCCAAAACGGACACCCGAGCAACGAGTTATGAACATTCCGATCGAACCGTGAATAGTTGTGAACAGTAAAATATGCAAGAAAAAGTACTGAGGTCTGGCGTATTTTTTCTCTAACTTTAAATGATCATAATTACTTGTACATAATGATCTAAGTGATCTACTATATATTAATGGAAATCTCTGTGAGTCCTCGTTCCGATGAAATTGGTTTCCTCCAATTTGTCTATCGGAGTAAAAAGTTATGGTCGATCTACTTCAGCCTATCAAAATAGAATTTTTGGGTCAACTTCAAATGATCATAACTCCTCGTACACAATGATCTGGGTGAGATACTATATATCAACGGAAATATATGAGAGTCCTTTTTCTAATGAAATTGGTTTCATCCAATTTGGATATTGTAGTAAAACGTTATTTTTGATCTACTTCAGACTATCAAAACAGTCCACCAAAGGACAGATTCGAGAATTATTTGATATTTAGGGGCATTTTGATCATTCCCGTCACCCAAAATCCATCCAAACCCTATATTAAAGCCTATTATAAGCATTATATGTTATATTTCATCAAATTCCCTCAAAAAGAAAACCCTAAGCTCCTACATCTAACTTCAAGAACCTTCAAAGTTCACCATTAATTCTGCAAATTTATTCAAGATTCCAAGTTCCTAGTTCAAGAACTCCAAGAACCATCATTCAAAGGAACGATTAACATCTCAAAAACGAGTATCAATCTAAAGTTCATCATTCAAGGTATGTGGAGTTTTTCAACTAGAACTCTCTTTCGTTCTTGTGCCCAAAAGTACTTTTCTTTACAAAGGCATGATTTTTATTTGATTTTTTTACAAATTTGAAGCATGAACCATATCTTATGATTATTATTATGAAATCTTGATGTTTATGATTTTGAAAGATGAATTTACATGTGTGGAGATATAAAGCATGAATCTTGAACGATATTTATCATGATTTTGATATTTGGGTCGTGAATCCCAATTGGAAATTGTATTTTATTAGAAAGTGTGAGCTATAAGCACGTTGATGTTAAATATTTGAGATATTTTGAATGATTTGACCTTTTGGTCTTAATGGAGTTGTTTTGAACTCGAGTGTGAATGAAATCCACAACGTGGTTTATTTTGATAGATGGGAAGCATGATTGCTCCTGATGTATATTTATATATTACTGAAATTATTTTGTTGTAGATTGTCTTTGTAAATGATTTTAACTAAGTCTGGGAGAAATCTTTAGCACCGAGTAGGAGGTATAAAGCGACCTTACTTCTCTAGAACTACGTGCCCCCGTAGGAGTGAGCCTGAGGCTAATTTATATAGTGATCACTAGTTTGTGTGGATTTGATATCGATAGTCCTACTCCGATGGAAACGATAGGACGCCTCTCCCAAATGTGGTTTGTACGTTGGACTCCATGTAGCTCACATCGTTTATGTCGGTTATAGGATCTCCCAGTGTGTGTGTGTTTCCTTGTGTCTATGGTGAATGGTGAAGTAATTTGAAAGTGGAATTGTGAAAGTTATTATTTCAAAAGATTTAAATGTTATGTACATTATGAGAATTGATATTCTTGATGAACTGAAAGTGATTGACAAATTATATTATGACTCACATGTGTTATTGTACTTATTTCATCCTCTCATGATTATGATGATTTTTTTCGAGCTATGTGAGTCTTTCATACATCCTGCATATTTCTTGTAAATATTTATGATAATGATGTTTATAAAACTTCATACACCCCCATATACTCGGTTCCTTTCTATAGTACTGACCCACATCTTCGGATGTGGGCTGCATTTTCTCGGAGTGTAGTTTTAGGTGCTCAGTTCCAGGTTCGACAGTGATTCTTCGGGCACACTATTATACATTCTCTGTAGTGTTGAGTCCTTATGTTCCGAGGATGTGATGTCTGATATTGGTTTCATGGAATTATTTACATTTGATAACTGAGTATGAGTCAGTTGGATCATGTCTCAATGGCTCGCTGGTTTTATTGATTTTCTTAGAGGTTTGTCAGACTAGTATAGATAGTGGGAGTTAACTAATAAATCATATTTTGTTATCTTTCTAAAATTCTTTTATTCTTGGATGATGATTACTCTGTTGATATTTGAGGGTTATTTATGGAAACCCCATTGATTTGTGTTGAACTGAATAAAAATGGCTCAAAGGGTTAGCTTGGGGCTACTCATAGCCTCAAGCACTGTGTGATGCTTTGGGACCTATTTTCTGGGGTGTTACAAACTTGGTACCAGAGCCTAAGGTTTTAAGGTATCCTAGGGAGTCTGACAAGCCGCATTAAGTAGAGTCTTGATCATCGATGTGTAGCACGCCACATCTATGAGCAAGAGGCTACAAGACATTTTTGGAAAAAATGTTATTCTTTCTTTCAAAAGTCTATCGTGCTTAAAGTGTCTCTCTCTGCTATTGATTTGTGCTCTCCTCTTTCCAATATATGCCTCCACGTCTATCGAGTAGAAATAATGTCGGTCAGCAACCTCAACCCGCTGATCCATTGAATAAAAACATATCTCATGCTGAATTTTAGGCAGCCTTTCAAGCGCTGGCCTAAGCTGTTACTACAAATGTTCAGGCCAACCCGGACCCGACTCCACAGTAGCAGGGAGGTTATTCAGCTGCTTCCAGGATCCATGACTTTATGTGGATGAATCCATCAAAATTCTATGGGTCCAAGTCTGATGATGATCCACGTTTGTTTTTAGAGGAGGTACGGAAGATTACTCAGGTGATGCATGTATCTGAGGAACATAGTGTGGAGTTTGTTGCATATAGATTTAAAGACCTTGGTTATGACTAGGTTGTTGCTTGGAGGAAAGGTAGAGGTGAGGGAGCTATCCCTATAACTTGGCAAGAGTTCCAGGATGCATTCCTGGAAAAGTTTTTCCCTTTGGAGATGAGGAAGGAGAAGGTGGAAGAGCGTATGAACCTGCGATAGGGATCTATGAGTGTTAGGGAGTACTGTCTAAAGTTCAATCAGTTGGCCAAGTATGATCCTGACTTAGTGGCTGATAACCGGGCTCGTATGAGTAAGTTTGTAACTGGAGTGTCTAGTTATGTGGTTAAGGAGTGTAGGTCTCCTATGCTGAATAGTGAGATGAATCTTTCTAGGCTGATCACTCATGCCCAACAGATTGAGGAAGACAATATTAAGGAGAGATATAATGAGAGAAAATAAGAGAGCTAGGTTTGAGCAGCATGGACAAGGTCAGACTAGATCGCAGGGAGGGAGTTATCCTCAGTATCAGAATTGTTTTTCTATGCCAGCACTGTTATCTTCTAGTGCTCCTATGCCTAAAGGAAGGCAGGAGCAAGGTAGCAGGTCATATGTATCCAAGTCCCAGTACAGTGCTGGTAGTAAGCCAAATCATCCCCTGTGTCCTAAGTGTGGTAGGTCTCATTCGGGTGAGTGTTGGGGTGAGAAGAGGGGTTATTTCTGGTATGGTGACATGGGTCACAGAGTTAGAGATTGTCCATAGTATGGACAAGGGTGTCGTTACTATCGCCCTCAGACCCAGACTCAGACTGTTAGTGCTCTAGGTTCAGCGAATCGCCAGCCCCAGCTCAGGGTGCCTCTTCTAGCAATGCTGGTGGGCAGCGCCAGAATAGATTCTATGCTTTGCCGACCTGCCAGGTATAAGAGGACTTTCCCGATGTTTTTACTGGTGTGCTTCGTATATTTCAGTTTGATGTGTATGCTTTGTTGGATCCTCGATCCAGTTTCTCATATATTACACCTTTGAGTGCTATGAATTTTGAAATAAGTCCTGAGATTATTCTTGGGCCTATCCTAGTTTCTATCCCAGTGGGTGATTCGATTGTTGCCCAAAAAGTGTATAAAAAGTGTCCTGTTACCATTCTTCATAGAGTCTTGTTGGCTGATCTGATTGAGTTAGACATGCTATATTTCAATGTGATTCTGGGTATGGACTGGCTGTATTCTTCTTATGCCTCTATTGATTGTCGGACCCGAGTTGCCAAGTTTCAGTTTCTGGGTGCATCAGTGTTTGAGTGGTCTGGAAATTCTGTTTCACCCAAGAGTTATTTTATCTCTTACCTCAAAGGTAGAAAGCTTATTTCGAAGGGGTGTATTTACCATTTGGTTAGATTCAAAGAAACTAAGTCTGAGACTCCAACTCTCCAGTCTGTTAACGTCGTCAATGAGTTTTCTGATGTCTTTCCGGATGATCTCCCAAGGATACCTCCTAATAGAGAGATAGAGTTCGGGATTGATCTTCTTCTCGATACTCAGCCCATTTCTATTCCTCTTTACCGTATGGCCCCTGCAGAACTTAAGTTGTTGAAAGAGTAGTAGACACGTGATTTTTGATCCTCCCTAAATTTTAACATGTTAATCGATATTAAACATTTATATTTATATTTAATCATATATTATTTTGACTATTATTTTATTTTTAATATAATATAAATAATTAAATGAATTTAATTTTAGGATATTATTTTTTTTTATTCCAATAAAAAATAATAATACAAAAATTCAAAAATATTTTCCTTTTGAATTTTAAATAAATAAGCTAGCAAGTTTTAGTATTATTTAGTTATAGTTATTTAAAGCTATTTATGAATTTTATTATATTTTCTAAAATATAAATCAGTTACTGTTATATTTATATATTTATTTTTTTTATTTTTTTTATTTTTTCTAAATTTATTTATTATTTTTATCTATTTATTATTATTATTTTTACAAGTATTATTTTCTATTATTATTATTATTATTTAAAAAAAAAAGAGGGAAAAGATTTTTTTAAAATTTTAAATTCCCTCCTTCCCTTATCTGCTTTTAACTGTTCCCCCAAAAGAACCCCACTATAAAAAGGACTCCCACTTCCTTAAAAAAAAAAAAATAGGACGTACATTCTTATCTCCTTACAGATTCCTACAAAGTCAGAAAGACATCCATCAAAAACAGTAAAAAAAAAAAAAAGCAGACTTTTGACATCAATAATATCAGTAAAAAAAAAGAAATCAATCAAAAGAAAGAGAAAAGAGTATAAATGAATTCGAATTTCGTTGGAGTTTTCGGTGAGATCGTATCTGCTTCAATAATCATTCAATTCATCTACAGAGGTTTTTATTTCATATTAAATTATTTTTTATGATTTCATGTGTTGTTCTGTAAAAAATTATTATTTATGTGAATTTGCAATCATAAGTTGTACTATATGCTTTGTTTTTTCAAATATATTGTTATGTGAATAGTGAATCAAAAGTGATTTAAAGTTTAAATTTCATAATACAGATATTTTTACAATACGTAGAAAGACTCTGAATATGTTTTGACTAATACATGCACACCTATCGAAAAATACTTGTATTAAAACGAAAAATAGTGACAATATATGCTTTCCTCACGTAATTTATACATTATCACTATTCCCTAATTTCTATTCGTGATAAAATCATAGACATAGCATTATGGAAAATTGTGAGGAAATTTGGCTAATTTTTTTTTTTAGTGAACTTTCGCCGGAATTGACTTCCGTTAGCCAACGGTGCTGCTCCCCCTCCCCAAAACCATTAACGCTGGCAAAGCATAGCACCAGCGAAACAGCAGCACCACCCTAACCCCAAAAATATGGTGCCGCCCCTTACGCTACTAAACACTAGATCCGGTGCCACCCATGCTCCTCTCCCCTGATCCCGTCGTTCCCTTCCCTTTCGTCGGAGTCAAATCTGGTCAGAACCACCACAGCAGCGACCAACCGACCCCGCACCGATGACCCTTCTCTTCCCTATCTCAGCCAGAAACATCCATGCCAAAACCACCTCTTCTTCGTCCCTCTTTCCTTTCTGCCGCCACTGGATCTAACTCCCGGATGGCTGACAACCCACTGCGGTGAATGGTAACAAATTGCTGCAGATAAACAACAATGTTGTTTTTGTCCTTTTATTAATATATATTTTTTTTATATTTTTATATTTTTTGTTTATCAATTAAGTTGATTAGTTAATTGTTTTAGGAGGTACTATTTAATTAATTTTTTGTAAAATATAGCAATGGTTTCGTGATGTTAAAAAAAAAATAATGAAATTAGGTTGCTGATCTGTTAAGAATTTCAAGTCAGCTCATTAGTCAAAGTTTTTCTTTATTATTTAAACTTTATCTAGATTGGTATATCATTGATTCAACTTATTTTTATGACTTTGTTATTTTCGTGTTTAATTTATCTCAGTATATGCAACTTGGTTTCGTATCAATTTAAGGAAAATAGATTTGACGGATTGTTAAATTTAGTATAATACAGGTAATTTTTTTATTATTATTAATAGAATTTAATAACTATTTATTTATTTATTAAATTAATTTCTTTAAGTAAATGTTGATTTAATTTACTATTAAGAACAAATAGCATTTTTCATAGATAAAATTATTATGAATTCATAAATGGCAATTAAACACTAAGTAAATCTTTAGGCATATTCAAAATATTAATCTCGATTAAGAATGTGGCGTACTCATCTTTCTGAGATACTTTAAAATTCAAGGATGCAATAATGCACCTTAAAAAAATATTTTTCTAAAATTTATTTTCACCGATTTATTTAATATAAGATAATAAATAAGTTTTTAGTATATTAAAAAATGAACGAATTTTGGCCTTAACACAATTTATCGAAATAATTTTAGTTAAGTATAAGTCAATAAAAACGACCGTTCTATAACCACGGGATTCGAGGGGTGCTTCACACCTTCCCCTCGATCAACAGAATTCCTTACTCATTTTCTGTTGTCGCAGACCAAATAAGAGTCATTTGCTTTTGATTAGGGATTTAAAAAAAAAGGTGACTTGGAACACCAAAACTCAATTCCAAGTGGCGACTCTATAAATAATTTAATCCCTATTCAATATCGGCACTTTAATTGGAAAAACCCTTCGACTCGGCTCTCGGGCGAAAAAGGGGTGTGACATCGACTCTTCTGGGGAGTAAATAAGAATTCGAGCTTTGATATTGACTTTATTTGCTTTAATTATTTTATAATGTGTTTATTGGGCTCATGTGCTACTTGTCGCTCATTTACTGCTTTGATATTATTTGAATTGTATTATAAATTATCTTCTCTCGCGTACCCCCTCTGAGTCTCTTAAATAGGATAGAGGGAATGCAGCATATGCATCCCACCTTCTTTTTGAGATAACCGGAGTGTCAAGGCACCTGGTGAAGGATATAGTCACACATGTTAGGCGGGGTTCGGATCGACAACGAAGGCGTTGTTGCCCTGCTACCGACCAAGTTGTCCCTCCCCGGCTCGAGTGTCTGCTCGGGTAAGCTAGTCTAGACACCTATCCCTATTAGGCATAAACTTAGAAAAACTGAAAACTCAGAATCTGGTTATCCCTATTAGGTACCGCTTTATTTGTATCATATGCATTTGACTTAGCGGGACTCGGCACAAGGGTCGGGTCTATCTAGGACAGGTGACCTACTTAATAAAGACCAACATATGCATCCTATGTGCTCTTTGATATTTGTTTGGAAGGCTATTTGTGTGTTGACCGGCTTTTAGGCAACATTAAAATGCAAGAGATTAAATTACCATCACATTTGGTGAAAAAATTTATTTTTTAAAAAAAAAGAGAAAATTTTAGTAACATAATTTTATGGGTTTTATGAACTACGAGGGTCTGATTCTCACATCTTAGTGAGATACGTAGGAAGTCTTTCCCAGGATACGACCTTATCTTTTAAAAAAAAAATTGTTCATAGATTTATTGGAAACTATTTTGAAAATACGATTATTTTCATAATTATTTTTTCTAATTTTCAAGTTCAATTTTTTATATATATTTTAACAACCCTGAATCTTTAGGGATCATGAGGCTAAGATTAAAAAAAAAAAAAAAAAAAAAATAATAATAATAATAATAATAATAATAATAACAATAAAATAAAAATATATTTCAACAGTCCGGAATCTTTAGGGATCATGAGGCTATGTTTTTACAAAAAAATATATATATCAATTTTAACAAGTCCTGAACCTTTAGGGTCGTGAGACTGAAAATTTTATACAACTTCATACATAAAACGGTCATTCTATTTTTATTTATTTCTGAGTCCTTTTATTTTATTTTTGTACTTAGGAAATATTGTCTTCAAACATATAGATAAAATTGTCTAGAAGGTTGTTATAGCAAAGTTTTTGATAGAGTCAATTTAAATAAAAATATATATATATATTATCAATCTTGTTTCTCTCACTTTGATTTTTGATAAAATTATTCTTTGCAACTAAGTTTAAATAATGGTCGCACTAAGTTTTACAAGTTAAGTTATAAATTCTTTTCAAAATTAATAAATTAAGTTTTTTCTAAGTCTAGATATTTATTTTATGTCCCTTTCAATATGTATAAAATGTCCCCCCCCTGTTCGTGGAAAGCATCCAAAGAGAAAGAGAGATGGGAATGTACCGCGTCAGGTTGTAGATTGTACCCCCCTGCAACTTTGGTTATGGTGGAATGAAATAGATACATTCGATTATGGCGAAATACATAAGTATTTGGGTTTTTTGACGAGTATCATGAGAATCAACCCTAATAGGGAGGTGATTGATGCATTACTGAATTTCTGGGACTCGAAGAATAATGTATTCCACTTTTCAGATTTTGAGTTGACACCTACTTTAGAAGAGATAGCAGGCTATGTTGGATATGGTGATATGCATCGGAAGAAACTTATATCCCCAAGACTTATTTCAATAAACAAATTTTGCAAGCTCATGAACATAAGGAACACAAAAGAAGAATCAATGAAAAAAGGTTGGGTTTCCTTGCAGTTTTTGTATGACAGATACGGAAGGGAAGAGGGGTTTCAAATGTACGGTAAAGAACTTTGTAATAAGGGAAGTTTTGAGACTTGGAAAGTTCACAGACGATTTGCATTCATGGTAGCCTTTTTGGGTACTATGGTCTTCCCAAGAAGAGAAGAAAAAATTAATATTCGCTTAGCGGGAGTGGTACAAATGCTGATTAAGAAAGATTACACCATGATACCAATGATCCTAGCTGATATTTACCGTGCTCTGACTGTTTGTCAGAAAGGAAAAAGTTTTTTCGAGGGATGTAATATCTTGTTACAGATGTGGATTGTGGAGCATCTTTATCAACGTCCAACATTGACAAGGTTCAATCCCGAGCGATTTAATCGCATCAACGATTACGAGGAAACGATGGAGAAATATAAATGTCCAAAAGAAATTGGAGATTGGGTTGAACTTTTTCGTTCTTTGACAATAGATAAAATCACTTGGAATCTCCATTGGTTCCCTTGGAGGCAAGTCATATATAGTTCTGCCATTTGTCCGTTCTTGTTATTAATGGGTATTAGAGGTGTTCAACTGTATGTTCCATTGAGAGTTCTACGTCAGCTAGGCAGGCATCAAATAATTCCCATAACGGAAGACATGGTTGAGTTCGTATTTGAGGTCAGACCAGAGATTTCACTTCCAGAAGATTTGGCCCAGCAGATTTGGGAGGGTCGCCGTGTTATGGAAATTGAAACTATGGTCATAGAGCGTGAGAAAGGAGAAGTGCACCCAGATTACCGAGAATGGTTTGAAGAACAGTCGAGTCCTCCAGTCAGACCAAAAAAATTGGTTAAGGGACCTATAGATCAGGAAGCTGCAATCAGGATAGGAATTGAAAGAGCCATGCGAGAACATCATGAAGCCAACCAAGTTTTGAGAAAAGAATTAGAGCGTGCCAGGGCAAAAATTGACGAACAACAAAGGGAATTTTCTGAAGAGAAAGCTAAGTTAGCAGCTATTGAGGTTACACTTCTAGGACAAATCAAGTTTGCTACCACTAGGGGGTCACACGTTGCAGAACTTGCCGCATCTCGCCGACAACAACTTCAAGAAGTTGAAAACAATATGCAAGAAGTATTTGATCGAGAGAGATCTCAGTGGATTCGTGAAAGAGGAATATTGCGAGAACAGTTGGAGGTTGTTTCTGCTCGTGAACAACATGCAAGAGAGATGGTTGATTTCCAAGATCGACAGGCCCAGGAATGGGATCAGGCTTTCAGTTCTTTTCGAGGGAAGTTCCACCGTGTAGCGCAGGATACTGCCAGAATGGGTTTAGATCATCAGCAATTGGATTGTGAGGACTTTTTGGCACAAGTACCAACTTTCGCACAATGACTCACTACTTCATTGGAGGACATATATTTGAGTTTGGGAGGACATATTAAATCGAAATCTCCTTGAATGGATTGTTTTTTTCTTTGTCATAGTTTTTCATTTTCAGTTTTAAAATTTTCTTGTGTAGATATTATATCTTTTAGTTTTCAGATGTCAGTTAGTAGGTTTTATTTTAGGAGTTGGGTCAGTTATTTTATCGTATTTATATTATAGAATGCAATGAAGTTGACTGTTTATTTCTATATATATTACATATGTTTTACTTTACTTACTTTATTTATTTTCTTCAATAATAATCAAAATAAAAAAATAAAAAAATAAAAAAATTGTTAAATTCCTCCCGAACTACGCAAGATCTGATTCATGTCCTGACATGATACGTAGGCAACTCTCCAAACGGTTCGATCATAATTTTTGAAAATATGCCTAGAAAAGCCGAGATGAAACACAAAGCTTCCATGATAGGTTGGGAAATGCATATAGAAATATGACATATAACGTGGAATTATAATGTGTTAAATATATAACACTCACCAGTTTGCTGTTTGGTAACAGAAAGATAAAATAATTGGTGGTTGGTTTGTGGTTTAAACTGGCATCACATCCGTATAACACCAGATACAAGGGTAAAAGAAGAATGACTCGCAGAGAAGATATAGGGTCTGATAGTGAAGAAGAGCAGCATCAGTTGATTTCGCAGGAAGTAGCATCAATGAAAGAAATAAAGTCATTAAAACAACATATGGCGGAGATGTACAAAGCTTGGTTGAATGGACAAGACCCGCCTTCTTCAATCCCTGGATTTTTAACTTCAAATGATCCAAATTCTAACCCAGCTCAAACTAGTGATCCATTTTACCCACCAGGATTTGGCCCATTTTCTAATATGTTTGGAGTTGCTGGTACTTCTACCGTGCGCCCACCAAATCCATCTGTCGCAAATAACCCACTTTTTACTTCTGTAGCGCCAGCTACTGCGGGAATTTAACCAACAATACCAAAGAATATGGGAAAACCAAATCATGATATATTATATCCTCCTGAAATGACTTTCAAATCACAAAATCCACATTATCATGTAAACCAAAGTGATAATCCTATCGTGATTGAGAAGATTGCTAAGAATGAGGAACAGGAGGAGATGGATAGAAAAGTTAGAAGCCTAGAACAAAGTATGAGAAATATGCAAGGAGTAGGTGGACCAAAAAGTGTTTCGTACATGGATTTATGTATGTTTCCTAATGTCCATTTGCCAATAGGGTTCAAAATGCCAAAATTTGATAAATATGAAGGATACGGCAATCCTGTAACTCATTTGAAAAAGATTTGCAATCAATTAAGGGGAGCAGGAGGAAAAGAAGAATTATTGATGGCGTACTTTGGAGAAAGCCTTACAGGGATAGCTTGGTTCATTGACCAAGACATTTCCCATTGGCAAATGTGGGATGACATGGCTCGAGATTTCGTTCAACAATTTCAGTATAACATTGAGATAGTGCCAGATCGCACTACGCTTGCCAACATGAGAAAAAAGATAACTGAAAGTTTTTGAGAATATGTCGTTAGATGGAGAGAGCAGGCTTCAAGAGTTAGACCATCAATAAAAGAATCTGAAATGATTGATATTTTTATGCAAGCACAAGAACCTGATTATTTCCATCATTTGCTCTCTACTATCGGAAGCACATTTGCAGAAGTTATCAAAGTTGAAGAGATGGTAGAAAACGAAATCAAATCAGGAAATATCATCATCCAAGCCTCTTTGAAAGCAACAACACAGGCAATTCAAAGTGGTACAGGAAGTTTTGGGGGAAAGAAAAGAAAAGAGGATGTAGCAACTGTCATGACAGGTCCACGACAAAATTGGAGAGATGCGCATCAACCATACTCGCAGAATCCATTATATTTTGTTCCATCTCCCCAATATCCTATTTACAATACACAACCATATGCTCGAGGTCCTTCTTACACACAGTGGCGTACACCATCAATCCAAAATCATCCAATAGTCCCGCAAGTTCATAGAGGCCCCCTGAGGTCTAATTTTCAGCCTAGAGCAGAATTCAAAAGGGATAACATGGTAAAAGATAATTTCACTCCTATTGGAATATCTTACACCAGTTTATTTCATAGACTGAGAAAAATGAATGTTTTAAACCCAATTGAGAGAAGGATCCCAAATCCTCCTCCGAAGAATTTGGACTATTCTAGAAGATGTGAATACTGTTCTGATGCCCCAGGGTATGACACAGAGAAATGTTGGTATCTGAAAAGAGCCATTCAAGAGTTGATTAATACCCAACAGATTATGGTAAAAAGTCTAGGCACTCCAAATATCAATCAAAATCCACTTCCAGATCATAATGAAACAAACATGCTCGATGTGATACTCAGTGGTAAAGATACTACGATTCCCTTTAAGCTGATCATTAAAATTAAAACTGATTCGGAAAAATCAGCAAATGTTGTAGATTTAACGAAAGAAAATCCTGCAGAAGCGGAGGTGGTGATAGAACCCGAATCATAGAATGATTCCTTGGTGATGGGGAAAGTGATTTCAGAAAATATTGGGTCAAGTCAAATAAAGTCGAAACTCATTATTCTCGGAAGATCCAATAAGCCTCTTTTAATCATAAAAGGAGCTCCTGTAGCTCCTATTGTTATTAAACCAGTGTTACAGCTGCGTATGGTTGATACCAAGGCAGTCCCTTGGAATTATGATCGCGTTGTGGTGATCCACAAGGGGAAAGAAGTGACTGAAGATGTAGATGAAATAGGGAGATTAACTCGATCTAGAAGATGTTATGCTCCAGTAGAGTTAAGAAATAATAAACAAGGTGGTGAAGAACGAATGACAATCAAGAAGCCTGTCACTGATGAAGAAGCTAAAGAATTCTTAAAGAAAATGAAATTGCCAGAATATTCTGTTATAGAATAGTTGAAGAAGACACCAGCACAAATTTCTTTGTTGTCTTTATTGATACATTCAGAAGAACACCGTAAGGATGTAATGAAGATTCTTAACGAAGCATGTGTTGCTAGTGAGATTAGAGTAAATCAGCTGCAAGAAGTTGTTGGAAGGATCGTTGAAGCAAATAAAATTACTTTTTCAGACGATGAATTGCCTATAGAAGGTACGGAGCATAACAAAGGTCTGTACATTTCTGTGAAATGCAAACATTCCATCATTACTCGAGTGTTAATTGATGGAGGATCAGGTGCTAACATTTTTCCTATGTCAACTTTACAAAATTTGAATGTTAATGTGGAAATAATCCGACCTAACAATGTATGCGTCAAAGGTTTTGACGGATCAAAAACTGATGCCATTGGTGAAATAGAACTCATATTGACAATTGGGCCTGTGGATTTTGCTATGGATTTTCAAGTACTGAACATTGATGCTTCATATAATATGTTATTGGGAAGGCCATGAATTCATAGGGCTAAAGCAGTCACATCAACGTTGCATCAAATGGTCAAATTTGAATGTGACAGGCAAGAGATAGTGGTTCATGGTGAAGGAGACTTATCAATGTATAAAGACTACTCTGTTTCTTCCATCGAAGCAGATACTGCCAATGTGTTAATTCATCAAGCTTCTGAGGTAGTGGCTGTTGAGTATATCCTCGACGGAAATCTCATCGCAAGACCACAATTATCCTCTGCATCTGTTATGGTAGTAAATGAAATGTTGAAGTATGGCTTTGAATCAGGAAAAGGTCTAGGGATATTTTTGCAAGTCATAGTTCATCCAGTAAACCTCTATGAGAACTTTTGTACTTTTGGTCTAGGATACGAGCCTACTGTTGAAGATATAAAGAAGGCTAAAAAGCATAAGAAAGAGTCGTGGTCACTTTCCAAGCCTATACCGCCACTTTATGAGTCTTTCATCAAATTCAGTGTTGTTGGATCCTCCAAGTTACTTGTTGCAAAATCAATGTATGTTGATGCTACAGAATTGATTGACCTTTTTTAGAATATGTTCATTGAAACTGATATGGTTGAAATTGGGGAAGGTACCTGTAATGCAAATGTGCAGTTTGTCGGCCCTGGTGTCTAGCTTAACAATTGGGAGGCCACTTCTCTCCTTATTATAAAAGAGTCTTGGTAGTTAGTTTGTTTTCTTATAGTCTTAGTAGTTTGTTTGTTTTTACTTCTGTAATTTAATCTTTCTAGGATTATAATTCAGAACTTTAAATCTGGTATTTTAGGTTAAAACTCTTTCTATCTATGTTTCTAATAAAGCGCAGTTTCCCTTCGCTTTATTTTAAGTCTGATTTTTATTTATTTACTTTCTATCATACAGTTCTTTCTATGCCAATTCTAATGATATGAAATGCATGAAGAATTGTTCACCAGAGTTAAGAAACCAATCTAATTTTGAAATAATGAATAAGGAGGTTGAATACGATGAAGAGGAAACATTTGAGGATATAAGCAAAGACTTCAAACATTTTGAGAATAAAACAAATCCCAATTTGGAAGAAACTGAGGCGATCAATTTAGGAGATCTTGAAAATATTAGGGAGACTAAGATAACTGTACATGTTCAACCACAACAATAGAAAGCTATAATTGAAGCTTTGCATGAGTATAAAGATATCTTTGTGTGGTCTTATGATGATATGCCCAGTTTAAGTACTGATTTGGTAGTTCACAAGTTGCCAATTGATCCTGCTTTTCCTCCTGTCAAGGAAAAGTTAAGAAAACTCAAAACTGACATGAGTGTAAGAATTAAAGAGGAAATCACAAAGCAACTTGAGGCTAAAGTCATTCGAGTAGCCCAGTATCCTATTTGGTTGGCAAATATTGTACCTGTTCCAAAGAAGGACGGCAAAGTTCGGATGTGTGTTGATTATCGTAATTTAAATAAAGCAAGTCCGAAAGATAATTTTTGACTTCCCAATATTCATATTTTGTTGGACAATTGTGCCAAACATGATCTTGCTTCTTTTGTGGATTGTTATGAGGGGTATCACCAGATCATTATGGATCCAGAAGATACAGAAAAGACATCATTTATTACTCCATGGGGAACATATTGTTATAGAGTTATGCCTTTTGGATTAAAGAATATTGGGGAAACTTACATGAGGGCAATGACCACAATGTTTCATGACATGATGCACAAAGAAATTGAATTTATATGGATGACGTGATCATTAAGTTGAGAGAGCAATCTGATCATATCAAAGATTTGAGAAAAGTTTTTGAAAGGCTTCGGAAGTATGATCTCAAACTTAATCTAGAAAAATGTGTATTTGGAGTTCCGTCTGGAAAACTTTTGGGTTTTATAGTCAGTCGACGTCGTATTGAGTTAGATCCTTCAAAAATAAAAGCTATCCAAGATTTACCTCCAACAAAAAATAAATTAGAGGTGATGAGTTTATTGGGAAAGTTGAATTATATCAGTAGATTCATTGCTCAGCTTACGACAACTTCCGAGCCAATATTCAAGTTGTTGAAGAAGAATGTTAAAGTTGAATGGACTGAAGAATGTCAAGAGGCATTTGACAGAATTAAGAGACACTTGTCGAATCCGCCTATTTTGGTTCCTCCAGAGCCAGGCCGACCCTTGATATTGTACATGTCTGTTTTAGATAATTCTTTTGGCTGTGTATTGGGTCAACATGATGTCACATGAAGAAAAGAACAAGCCATCTACTACCTCAGCAAAAAGTTTACCACTTATGAGGCTAAGTACACTCTTCTTGAGAAAACGTGTTGCGCCTTAACTTGGGTATCCCAAAATCTGAAACATTACTTGTCATCTTATACTACTTATCTCATCTCTCGTATGGATCCTTTAAATTATATTTTTCAGAAGCCTATGCCCACAGGCAGACTCGCGAAATGGCAGATGTTGCTCACAGAGTTTGATATAGTTTATGTGACGCGAACTGCAATGAAAGCTCAAGCCTTGGCGGATCATTTGGCTGAAAATCCTATTGATGAGGAGTACAAACCATTGAAGACTTATTTTCCAGATGAAGAGGTACTGTATGTTGATGAGTTTGTTTCAGAAGAATGCCATTCAGGCTGAAAGTTGTTCTTTGATGGAGCTAGTAATATAAAAGGAGTGGGGATAGGAGCGGTTCTTATTTTTGAACCAGGACAATATTATCCCATAACAGCCCAACTTCGATTCTACTATACCAATAATATGGCAGAATACGAAGCTTGCATTCTAGGTTTGAGTTTAGCCATTGAAATGGGGGTCCAAGAATTATTGGTATTAGGAGATTCAGATTTATTAGTCCATCAAATCCAAGGAGATTGAGAGACTCGTGATTCGAAACTCCTACCGTATAGAAGTTGTTTGCAAGATCTTTGTCAACAATTTGTATTAGTAAAGTTCAGACACATTCCCAGAGCTCATAATAAGATTGATGGTGCTTTGGCGACCTTATCTTTGATGATTCAACATCCCGATAAAACTTATATTGACCTTTTGCATATACAGATTCATGATCAACATGCATATTGTAATGTGGTTGAAGAAGAATTTGATGGGGATCCTTGGTTCTATGATATCAAAGAATATATTCAGACTGAGAAGTATCCTGTACATGCTGATGGTAATCAAAAGAGAACCATTCGACGTTTATCTAGTGGATTTTTCTTAAGTGGAGGAATCTTGTATAAGAGGACTCCTGATTTGGGACTTCTGAGGTGTGTAGACGCTAAAGAAGCTTCAAAAATCAAAACTGAAGTACATTCTGGGATTTGTGGACTACACATGAGTGGGTATATTTTGGCAAAGAAAATACTCCGAGAAGGTTATTATTGGCTCACCATGGAGCGAGATTCCATCAATTTCATTCGTAAATGTCATGAATACCAGGTACATGGAGACTTGATACATTCCCCTCCATCTGAGTTGCATACAACGACTGCTCCATGGCCTTTTATGGCTTAGGCAATGGACGTAATTAGACCAATTGAACCAAAGGCCTCGAATGGACATTGATTCATCTTGGTAGCCATTGATTATTTCATGAAATAGGTAGACGCAGCGACTTTCAAGTCAGTGACCAAGAAAGTTGTGGTTGATTTTATTCACTCCAACATCATTTGTTGTTTCGACATTCCAAAGATAATTGTCACAGATAATGCTGCGAATCTCAATAGCCATCTGATGCAAGAAGTATGCCAGCAATTTAAGATTATGCATCGAAATTCAACTCCTTATCGTCCAAACGCGAATGGAGCTGTAGAAGCTGCCAACAAAAACTTAAAGAAAATACTCCGTAAGATGGTACAGGGTTCCGACAATGGCATGAAAAGTTACCTTTTGCTTGTTGGGTTATCGTACTACAGTTAGGACTTCAATTGGTGAAAATCCTTACTTGTTAGTGTATGGAACTGAAGCAGTTATACCTGCAGAGATTGAGATTCCATCTCTTTGAGTAGTTGTGGAAGCTGAAATTGATGAAGACCAATGGGTCAAGACTCGTTTGGAGCAATTAAGCTTGATTTATGAAAAAAGATTGGCGTCAGTATGTCATGGACAACTATATCAGAATAGAATGGCACGAGCATATAATAAAAAGGTTCGTCACACACATTTTGAAGTTGGTCAGTTAGTACTAAGACGCATCCTTCCTCATCAGATTGAAGCCAAACGCAAATTTTCTCCTAATTGGCATGGGCTATTCATGGTAAAGAAAGTGTTACCTAATGGCGCATTATATCTGACTGATGCAGAAGGAAAAATGGAAGGAATACCGGCCAATGCTGATGCAGTTAAAAGATATTATGTATGATATTCATGTACAATTATGTTATGTATGTTTTGTACTTATATTTTTAAAGATTGAAATGATGAAGGCATTTTGTTCTACTATCTGAATATTATATAAACCTTTGCTTACCCCTTTGAGCTTTTATTTTTCTTCGAACCCCTCTTTTGGAATCAAATTAAAAAAAAAATGTGTTAAAAAAAAATCAATCAATCAAAAATTCAAAATCAAACAAAAGAATGATGTTTCATGAACTACGTTTAACCTGATTCTTGCTATGACAAGATACGTAGGCAGCCCTACTCCGGGGTTCGGTCTAACCAGAAAAAATTGTCAAATCACCCAGAATGAAATGAAACTGGGGCAAAAATTTATTTTCTTAAAAGAATCGATTTCAAAAGTTGTATGTTTAACCCAATGTTATATAAATTTTTTGAGCCTCATCCCTACCTTTCTTTCTAACCTTATCCGAAAGCCAAGTTACAACCAAAGAAAGACCTTTGGATTAATCTTTGAGAATGTCAAGGCTAAACATATTATGAGTGCATGATATTTCATATTTTGGATGTTTATTAAAAAAAAAAGTAATGAAAAAATAAAAATGAGAGAGTCATATTGGTGAAAACCCTTTCGGGCATCATAAGACGACTGTGAGCTGAAACGAAAATGAAAAGGAGATAGGTTCGTTGGCAAAAACCCATTGAGGTGCCACTAGCTTAAGAAAGGTTGTTATCAAGAAGGAACAAATTCAAGATTATCTTAATTTCAAGCTCAATAGGTGGACAAAAGCTGTAATTATTGGTATGGGTAGATCTGGTTGTTTTATTCAAAATGCATGTCATAATCATCAGAATCAATTTCCACATTCAGATAAGTTTTCTCTTTGTTTTGAAAAAGAGATATCTATTGTCTTTTTTTATTATTATTTTTTTATTTTGATTTTTGTGTCTTTGTCAACAAACAAAAATCTTTGTTGTCTTTTGAGTCAAATTCACATCAGGTCGAGTCGGAAAAGACTCCAAACTCGCTACCAACTCCTTTAAGGATACAAAGCAAGACAAAGGGTCGATGTACAGAGACAACATTTCAAAGTAAAAGTAAAGTACTTAAGATGATTGTGATTTGACCATTTTAAAACTTCAGGAAATCTAAGGGATGTATTGGAAGCTAAATTCAGAAGCACCATATAACAGAAATATGATTTGAGTTTAGGATCTCAGTAGTCAGAAATATGACAATTCAAAGAAGATTATCATGGATTGGAAAAGAGTTGAGCATGGCAAGCGCGAGAGCGGCCACTTCAAAAGCCAAATGCCATAAACTAACCACCACATGTTTTAAAACTCACAATTTTTCTTTGTTTGGAACAGAGATGAAATAATGTTTTCAGATAAAGGATGCAATTTCACACTTCATTCAATGCAAGAAGCATGATTACAACATCCGATACTGGATCTCGGTCATGATAAACTTTATTCTTTGCGATATATATTAAGATCCAGTAACACATAAATTTTTTCAGTACAAACTGGGGCAAAATTTTATGTGTGTTGTATGAAATTTATTTTATGCTCAGGACCCTCCTGAAGAATGGGAATTTATTTTATGCTCAGGACCCTCCTGAAGAATGGGAATTTATTTTATGCTCAGGATCCTCCTGAAGAAGGAGAATTTATTTTATATACAGGACCCTCTTGAAGAATAGGATGTTATTTTTCTATTTCACTATTTGCTTTGAGTCCAGCAGCCCGCCTGAAGAATAGGGTAAAGAAAAAAGAAGTCCAGGAGCCTGCCTGAAGAACAGGGTAAAGAATTATAAGTTTCGGATCCCGCCTGAAGAACAGGGTAAAGAAAAACAAAGTTCAGGAGCCTGCTTGAAGAACAGGGTAAAGAATTGTAAGTCCAGGAGCCCGCCTGAAAAACAGGGTAAAGAAAAAGAAAGTTCAGGAGCCCGCCTGAAGAACAGGGTGAAGAATCGTAAATCAAGGAGCCCGCCTGAAGAACAGGGTGAAGAAAAAAGAAAGTTCAGGAGCCCTCCTGAAGAACAGGGTGAAGAATTATAAGTCCAGGAGCCCACCTAAAGAATAGGGTGAAGAAATTATAAATCCAGGAGCCCGCCTAAAGAACAGGGTGAAGAAAAAGAAAGTCCAGGAGCCCGCCTGAAGAACAGGGTGAAGAAAAAGAAAGATCAGGAGACCGCCTGAAGAACAGGGTGAAGAAAAAGAAAGTTCAAGAGCCTGCCTGAAGAACAGGGTGAAGAAATTATAAATTCAGGATCTCGCCTGAAGAACGGGGTGAGGAAGTTGTGAGACCAGGATCTCACCTGAAAAACAGGGTGAAGAAAAAGAAAGTTCAGGAGCCTGCCTGAAGAATAGGGTAAATTTTCAAGTTCAAATCATGAAGATTTGAATCAAGATTCTAGAGATTGCAACTTTTTACTTGTATTTTTGATTTTTATTAGTCAGTTGAATGTAAAAGCAGAAGTCGTCAACCGGAAACTCGACGAAATCTCACACAACTTTAACTTTTTCTCTCACCAAATTACCTTTTGAACTACTCATGACCTGATTCCCTTATAACCCGGGATAGGTAGGATGTCCAAAAGTAGGACTCGGTCATATTTATGTTTTTCTTTTTATTTTTATTTTTACCTTTCAAAAAATTAGAGGGTCAAAAATCATATTTTGTAAACTTCTTTGTATGAAAACTTTGAGATTTTACACAAAGAGGGGCAAAAATATAGACACGTGATTTTTGATCCTCCCTAAATTTTAACTTGTTTATCGATATTAAACATTTATATTTATATTTAATCATATATTATTTTGACTATTATTTTATTTTTAATATAATATAAATAATTAAATGAATTTAATTTTAGGATATTATTTTTTTTTATTCCAATAAAAAATAATAATACGAAAAATTCAAAAATATTTTCCTTTTGAATTTTAAATAAATAAGCTAGCAACTTTTAGTATTATTTAGTTATCGTTATTTAAAGCTATTTATGAATTTTATTATATTTTCTAAAATATAAATCAGTTATTGTTATATTTATATATTTATTATTTTTATTTTATTTTATTTTTTCTAAATTTATTTATTATTTTTATTTATTTATTATTATTATTTTTACAAGTATTATTTTCTATTATTATTATTATTATTTAAAAAAAAAAAAGAAGGAAAAGATTTTTTTTAAATTTTAAATTCCCCCCTTCCCTTATCTGCTTTTAACTATTCCCCAAAGAACCCCACTATAAAAAGGACTCCCACTTCCCCCCCAAAAAAAAAAGTATATTTTTATCTCCTTACAGATTCCTACAAAGTCAGAAAGACATCCATCAAAAACAGTAAAAAAAAAAAAGCAGACTTTTGACATCAATAATATCACAAAAAAAAAAAATCAATCAAAAGAAAGGGAAAAGAGTATAAGTGAATTCGAAATTCGTTGACATTTTCGGTGACATCGTGTCTGCTTCAATAATCATTCAATTCATCTGCAGAGGTTTTTATTTCATATTAAATTAATTTTTATGATTTCATGTATTGTTCTGTAAAAAATTGTTATTTATGTGAATTTGCAATCATAAGTTGTACTATATGCTTTATTTTTTCAAATATATTGTTATGTGAATAGTGAATCAAAAGTGATTTAAAGTTGAAATTTCATAATACAGATATTTTTACAATACGTAGAAAGACTCTGAATATGTTTTGACTGATACATGCACACCTATCGAAAAATACTTGTATTAAAACAAAAAATAGTGACAATATATTCTTTCCTCACATAATTTATACATTATCACTATTCCCTAATTTCTATTCGTGATAAAATCATACACATAGCATTATGGAAAATTGTGAGGAAATTTGGCTAATTTTTTTTTAGTGAACTTTCGCCGGAATTGGCTTCCGTTAGCCAACGGTGCTGCTCCCCCTCCCCAAAACCATTAACGCTGGCAAAGCACAGCGCTGCCATCGTCATTTCCACTTTTTTTTTTACGCCGGCGAAACAGCAGCACCACCGCTAACCCCAAAAATATGGTGCCGCCCCTTATGCTACTAAACACTAGATCTGGTGCCACCCATGCTCCTCTCCCCAGATCCCTTCGTTCCCTTCCCTTTCGTCGGAGTCAAATTTGGTCAGAACCACCACAGCAGCGACCAACCGACCCCGCGCCGATGGCCCTTCTCTTCCCTGTCTCCGCCAGAAACATCCATACCAAAACCACCTCTTCTTCGTCCCACTTTCCTTTCTGCCGCCACTGGATCTAACTCCCGGATGGCTGACAACCCACTGCGGTGAATGGTAACAAATTGCTGCAGATAAACAACAATGTTGTTTTGTCCTTTTATTAATATATATATATATATATATATATATATATATTGTTTATCAATTAAGTTGATTAGTTAATTGTTTTAGGAGGTACTATTTAATTATTTTTTTGTAAAATATAGCAATGGTGTCGTGATGTTAAAAAAAAGAATAATGAAATTAGGTTGCTGATCTGTTAAGAATTTCAAGTCAGCTCATAAGTCAAAGGTTTTTTTTATTATTTAAACTTTATCTAGATTGGTATATCATTGATTCAAGTACTTATTTTTATGACTTTGTTATTTTCGTGTTTAATTTATCTCAGTATATGCAACTTGGTTTCGTATCAATTTAAGGAAAATAGATTTGACGGATTGTTAAATTTAGTATAATACAGGTAATTTTTTTATTATTATTAATAGAATTTAATATCTATTTATTTATTTATTAAATTAATTTCTTTAAGTAAATGTTTATTTAATTTACCATTAAGAACAAATAGCATTTTTCATAGATAAAATTATTATGAATTCATAAATAGCAATTAAACACTAAGTAAATTTTTAGGCATATTCAAAATATTAATCTCGATTAAGAATGCGGCGTACGCATCTTTCTGAGATACTTTAAAATTCAAGGATGCAATAATGCACCTTAAAAAAATATTTTTCTAAAATTTATTTTCACCGATTTATTTAAAAAAATGAACTAATTTTGGCCTTAACATAATTTATCGAAATAATTTTAGTTAAGTATAATTCAATAAAAGCGACCGTGCTAGAACAACGGGATTCGAGGGGTGCTTCACACCTTCCCCTCGATCAACAGAATTACTTACCGATTTTCTGTTTTCACAGACCAAATAAGAGTCATTTCCTTTTGATTAGGGATTCAAAAAAAAAGGCGACTTGGAACACCAAAACTCAATTCCAAGTGGCGATTCTATAAATAATTTAATCCCTATTCAATATCGTCACTTTAATTAGAAAAACCCTTCGACTCGGCTCTCGAGCGAAAAAGGGGTGTGACAAAGAGCACCTCAAAGATTTACTAGATAAGGGTTTCATAAGGCTCAGTGTTTCTCCTTGGGGTGCTCCTGTGTTGTTTGTGAGAAAGAAAGATGGCTCTTTGCGTATGTGCATTGATTACCGCCAACTAAATAAAGTCACCCAAAAAAATAAGTACTCCCTTCCGAGAATAGATGATTTGTTTGACCAATTGCAAGGTGCAAGTTATTTCTCAAAGATAGACCTTCATATCGACTATCATCAACTTAAAGTTAGGGAGTGTGACATCCCAAAAACCACTTTCCAAACTCGTTATGGCCATTTTGAGTTTCTTGTTATGTCTTTCGAGTTAAATAATGCCCCAGCAGCTTTCATGGACCTCATGAATTGAGTGTTCAGACTATATCTAGATATGTTTGTCATAGTGTTCATCGATGATATACTGGTGTACTCTCGTAGTGAGGATGAATATTTTGATCATCTCCGAACTGTCTTGCAAACCCTTAGAGATCACAAGTTGTTTGCCAAGTTCAGTAAGTCTAAGTTTTTGCTAAGGTCAGTTGCTTTTCTGGGTCATATCATTTCTTCCGAGGGTATTAGAGTTGATCCCCATAAGACCGAAGCTGTTAGAAATTGGCCTAGACCTATTTCTCTGACTGATATCCAAAGTTTCTTGGGTTTAGATGGCTATTACCGCCATTTTGTTTAGGGTTTCTTCTCTATAGCGTCTCCTATGACTCGGTGACCCAAAAGAAAGTGAAGTTCTTGTTGTTTGAATCTTGTGAGAAGAGTTTTCAGGAGTTGAAGACTCGACTCACTTCAGCCGCTGTTTTGACTTTGCCTGATGGTATTGATGGTTTTGTGGTATACTGTGATGCTTTGATAGTTGGTTTGGGTTGCGTAATGATGCAGAAGGGTAAGGTAATAGCTTATTCTTCTAGATAGTTGAAACCCCATGAGAAATATTACTCCACCCATGACCTTGAGTTGGCTGCTGTTGTGTTTGCTTTGAAAATCTGGAGACACTATTTGTATGGTGTCCATGTTGATGTTTTCACTGATCATAAGAGTCTACAGTATGTGTTTACCCAGAGAGAATTGAACCTTAGGTAGAGACGATGGTTAGAATTTTTAAAGGACTATGATATAAGTGTGTTGTACCATCCGAAAAAGGCCAATGTTATGGCGGATGCCCTAAGTAGATTGTCTATGGGTAGTGTTTCGCATATGGTAGAAGGTAAGAAAGAGTTGGCTCGTGATGTACATCGTTTGGCTAGATTGGGGGTTAGGTTGTTTGACTCTATTGAAGGTAGTATAGGGGTTCAGAGTAGTTCCGAATCGTCCTTGGTTTCATAAGTGATGGAAAAGCAATACTTAAATACTAGTTTGGTCAGGCTGAAGGAGTCAGTCAAGGACCAAAAAGTAGAGGTTTTCTCCCAAGGGGGATATGGTGTGTTGAGATTCCAGGGTAGATTGTGTGTCCCGAATGTTGATGATCTGAGACAGAGAATTATGGCTGAAGCCCATAGGGCACGATATTCTATTCATCCTGGTGCCACCAAGATGTACCGAGACTTACGGGAAATCTATTGGTGGAGTGGCATGAAGAAAGATATAGCAGCATTTGTACTTAAGTGTGTAACATACCAACAGGTTAAGGTTGAACACCAAAGACCTGGTGGTATGATGCAAGAGTTTAGTATTCCCACTTGGAAGTGGGAATAGATAAATATGGACTTCGTGATTGGTTTACCTCCTTCCCGACGCCATCATGATTCCATTTGGGTTGTGGTTGATAGGTTGACCAAGTATGCTCATTTCTTGCCAGTTCATACTTCATATACTACTGAGGATTACGCTAGATTGTATATTCGAGAGCTAGTCAGACTGCATGGAGTTCCCTTGTCTATCATTTCGGATAGGGGTACTCAATTCACTTTTCAGTTTTGGAAAGCTTTTTAGAAGGGTCTTGGTACCGAAGTTCTTTTGAGTTCTGCTTTTCATCCGCAGACCGATGGTCAGGCTTATCGGACCATCAGACCTTAGAGGATATATTGAGAGCTTGTGCACTAGACTTTAAGAAAAGTTGCGATGATCACTTACCGTTGATAGAGTTTGCTTCCAATAATAGTTTTCACTCTAGTATTGGCATGGATCTGTTTGAAGCCTTATATAAAAGGAAGTGTAGATCACCCATAGGTTGGTTCGAGGTGGGTAAAGTGGCTGTGAGTGGTCCTGATTCGGTATTTGAGGCTATGTAAAAAGTTATGTTTATTAGGGAATGGTTAAAATTTGTGCAGAGTCGTCAGAAGTCATGTGGATGTTAGAAGGAGAGACCTTGAGTTTGAAGTTGGTGACCTAGTGTATCTAAAAATTTCACCCATAAGGGGGTGAAGAGATTTGGAAAGAAGGGGAAGCTTAGTCCCCATAATGTTGGTCCTTACAAAATTCATAGTCGTGTTGGTAAGGTATCTTATGAGGTCGATTTGCCTTCCGAGTTGTCCTCTATTAATCCAATATTGCATGTCTCCATGCTTAGAAAGCATATTAGCGATGTTGTGGTAGTGGATTCCTCTGTGAGCACTGACATTCAAGAAAATCTTTCTTTTGATGAGATTCCTGTTGAGATTCTTGATTTCAGTGTCCGAAGACTAAGGAACAAAGAAGTTTCCTTGGTCAAGGTGTTGTGGCAAATCCAATCTGTTGAGGGTGCAACTTGGGAAGTTGTGGCGGATATGCGATCAAGTACCCGCGCCTATTTTTCGCAAACTCCGTTCAAGCCGAAGGTACCGTTCTTTCCTAAATCATGTACTTTTGATAAAAGTTGCAGCAGTTCAGCTGTCATTTATTATGTGTTCAGCTGTAGTTTCTTGAATTTATGCATTCTATGTTGCATTCGGAGTGAGAAACGATGTTGTGATGAGTCTAACGAATGGTTTCAGTTGTATGCTCTATTCCCTATCTAATCTTGGCATCTCTAGTGTCATTCGAGGATGAATGTTTGCAGGGGGGGACGATGTAATACCCCGAGAAATTTTTCGTTGAAATTTTGTGCGTAAACATGTTGGGTTCTATCTTCAAGAATGAATTATAATTTTTTTGTGCAGAATGTCTTAGATTATGACCCAAAATTGCGTAGATTATCGAATAAGCGTTCCAACGATATGTGGATCATCCAAAACGGACACCCAAGCGACGAGTTAAGAATATTCTTATAGAACCATGAATAGTAGTGAACAGTAAAACATGTAGTAAAAAGTACGGAGGCCTGGCGTATTTTTTTTCCAACATTAAACAATCATAACTCCTTGTAAATAATGATCCGGGTGATCTACTATATAGCAACGGAAAGCTTTGAACGAAAGAGAGTTCAAGAACATCAAGAACCTCCAAAGTTCACCATTAATTCTGCAAATATATTCAAGATTCCAAGTTCCTAGTTCAAGAACTCCAAGAACCATCATTCAAAGGCACGATTAACATCTCAAAAATGAGTATCGATCTATAGTTCATCATTCAAGGTATGTGGGGGTTTTCAACAAGAACTCTCTTTCGTTCTTGTGCCCAAAAGTACTTTTCTTTATAAAGGCATGATTTTTATTTGATTTTTTTATGAATTTGAAGCATGAACACATATCTTATGATGATTATTATGAAATCTTGTTGTTTATGATTTTGAAAGATGAATTTACATGTGTGGAGATATAAAGCATAAATCTTGAAAAATATTTATCATGATTTTGATATTTGGGTCGTGAATTCCCATTGGAAATTGTGTTTTTTTTAGAAAGTGTGTGCTATAAGCACGTTGATGTTGAATATTTGAGATATTTTGAATGATTTGACCTTTTGGTCTTAATGGAGTTGTTTTGAACTCGAGTGTGAAAGAAATCCACAACGTGGTTGATTTTGATAGATGGGAAGCATGATGGCTCCCAATGTATATTTATATATCACTGAAAATTTTTTGTTGTAGATTGTCTTTGAAATGATCTGAGCTAAGTTCAGGAGAAATCTTTAGCACCGAATGGGAGGTATAAAGCGACCTTACTTCCGTAGAACTACGTGCCCCCGTTAGAGTGAGGCTGAGGCTGATTTATATAGTAATCACTAGTTTGTGTGGATTTGATATCGATAGTCCTACTTCGATGGCAAGGATAGGATGGATCTCCCCAACATGGGTTGTATGTTGGACTCCATGTAGATCACATGGTTTATGTCGGTTATAGGATCTCCCAGTGTTTGTGTGTTTCCTTGTGTCTATGGTGAATGGTGAAGTGATTTGAAAGTGGAATTGTGAAAGTTATTCTTTCGAAAGATTTAAATGATATTTACATTTTGAGAATTGACATTCTTGTTGAACTGAAAGTGATTAACAAATTATATGATGACTCACATGTGTTATTATACTTATTTCATCCTCTCATGATTATGATGATTTTCTTCGGGCTATGTGAGTCTTTCATACATCCTGCATATTTCTTATAAATATTTATGATGATGATGTTTATAAAACTGCCTACACCCCCATATACTCGGTTCCTTTCTATTGTACTGACCCACATCTTCGGATGTGGGCTGCATTTTCTCAGAATGTAGGTTCAGGTGCTCAGTTCCAGGTTCGACAGTAACTCTTCGGGCATGCTATTCTATATCCTCTGTCGTGGTGAGTTCTCATGTTCCGAGGACGTGATGTCTGATGTTGGTTTCATGGAATTATTTACATTTGATAACTGAGTATGAGTCAGTTGGGGCATATCTCAATGGCTCGCTAGTTTTATTAATTTTCTTAGAGGCTTGTCAGACTAGTATAGATGTTGGGAGTTGACTAATAAGTCGTATTTTGTTATCTTTCTTAAATTCATTTATTCTTGGGTGATTATTACTCTGTTGATATTTGAGGGTTATTTATTGGAACCCCGTTGATTTGTTTTAACTGAATGAAAATGGCTCAAAGGGTTAGCTTGGGGCTACTCATACGTCAAGCACCGTGTGACGTTTCGGGACCCGTTTTCCGAGGCATTACAATTAGTGGCTATTTTGATATTGTTTTAAGCCCTTAATTCCACTTCTCTTGCACACACACGTGGACGAATTCAATACACATCCTCATAAGTCCATCTACGTGATCGCACTTGTATCACCACTTGACATAATCTGGTGAGCTAAGTCACCTTTGGAAAGTCTTTTCTTAAAATGATTTTGACTATTTTAAACTGATCCGCGAACAAAGATTCCAGTTAAGAAATTCTGTTGACCAAGGGGGAGGTGTTATGAACCCCCCTCGATCCTATTGTTCGACCACAGTCGCTTGGTGAAGCATATCGACTAATTTGACATTATGAATATATAAACCACACAAAAAAACATAAACCAATCAATCAAAACAACAACAACAACAACAACAAACCCAGTGTATTCCAAAATTATAGTGTCCAATTCAATTATTACAACTCGAAATAGAAAAAGGTACTGAAAAGTAAACCTGCATTAATCCTAAACTATGCTCCAATACTTTACCCTATTCCTCTGGCCTTCATCGCGAATGTCCTCTGAGTACAGGATACCTCGGGGCATTCCTCGGTGAATAAGTACATAAGACCTCAGGACATTCCACTGTAAAATAAATAAATTTTCTCATTTTTGTGCATTAAAATAGAAATAACCATTCAACAAACATTCACACATTCAATAAATCACCATATCTATTTCTACAATTTTCCTACCTACTTAATGGTCTAAAACATAATACTATCAATTTTAACAATATCCAACAATGAATCAAAAATAATGAATGATCACCTTATTCGGCTCTTAACTCCTCCCCAAAATTTCATTCTTAATTAATGATTACTTAATTCTTCAGTTAACAATTCAATTTTCTCTGTTCAACATACTTAATCACATCAACCATACACATGATGAAGTTTCAAACATGGCAAGCACACAAAAACATTCACATCCACAACAATAATCAAAACTCGAGATAAAAATAGAGAATAGGAGAAGAAATGGACCTCCAAAGCTTTCGATTGACTTAAGATGAGAAATTAGAGTCGTCCTAAGATCCTCAACGGATGCCAACTCTTAACTATGAACCAGCTCAACTGCAAAATTCCCCAAAATTCGTCAGAACATAAATTCACAAGATCAAACTTGCGACCCAAAGCAAATACCACAAAATCCAAAAACACGTACTCTAATTTTAGGGATATCAACCCAAATAAACAATTTATAGATAGTTTGATGGCCAATTTTTTGTTTTTCCAGCGATGGGTCGAGCTGTTGACCTTATTTTTGCCTCGCCGAAGCTCCGGTGAGCTCGATAATGGTAAGGATCAAAGAAAATGGGTCAGATTTCGAGCTCCCCTATCGACCCTGTTCTTTTCCTCTCTCCCCGTCGATCTCTATTTTATCTATTTTCGATCACTCTCTCTCTGTTTTTCAATCAAATTTCTTCTCCCTTTTGAAATCTCGATCTCTCTCTTTCTTACTGTTCAACCTTTCTCCATTTTTAATTTTGTGTATGTGGGTGTTGTTGTTCAACTATGGGTCTGCCTAAAATCCGCGTGTAGTGGTGTATTCTATTTTCAATGTATTCAAGCCATGAGAGTCCCCTCCCCTCCCTTAATTCTCTGTATATCCAAAAAATGGGGAGTCCCATATAGTGGTAAGTGTGTATGTGTATTGGTGTATGAGATATGAGAGAGAGTGATTATTAAAGAGGTGAGTGTATATGTAATGTGTGTGTACCCGTGAGTGTGTATCATGGTGAGTTTCTCTGAGTGGAATTGTGTATGGGTCTCTCTCTTTTCTATTTTTGTGTGTTTATCCGATACCCTTCCCATTCTGTTGAGGGGAGGAGAAAAACATGAATAAAGAAGTAGGGGAAGGAGGTAGGGGGCACATAGGGTAGGGTAAGGGGGGTGTGGGTAGGGGTAGTAAGATGGTTGAGTTAGTAAGGATAGGGTTGTTAATTTGTTATGGAGTTTGTTATTTTTTCATTTTGCAGAGGGATAATTACTCGGGGTAGGGTACGTGGTAAAATGAGGGTAAAAAAATTGAATAAACTGGATTTTTGGGGGGACAAAATTAAGTGTCAACACTTTCCACTCCAGAATTTCCAGTGGAGAGATTTTGTTGTCGGGCAATGAGTTTTGACTCAAATAGTGGTGACTATAAGATCCTCAAGATTCATGACAAAATTGATGGTCGAAAAGTACCTGGTGAAATTCTCACACTGAAAAATGGTTTCTGGAGAAAAATTGATGAACATCCTGGTGTCAGTCAAAATATTCTTTATGTTATGCATTCCTTGGCATGTGTACATAGGGCATTTCATTGGGTTGGTTTTTCAAGAAATTAATTTTTAATTTCACTTAATATTTCCGATGAATAGTATAGAGAGATACCATTGTCAGATCGAATATGCTTGAGCGACCATAATGGTATTTCGGAATTGGAAGGAATGCTTTGTGCTTACTCTAACGCGTATCATGGGAACCACACTTTTAAGTTATCGGTGATGAAAGATTATGGTCTCACAGTCTTGGAATGCGTTATTTTCCATACCAAATCCCAATAATAGTATGCCCGTACTAAACCTGTCAAATGGGTCGGGTTGACCCAGCCCACTAAGCAAATTCGACCCAATATGACCCAGCTCGGTTAGCCCACAAGCAGTAGGATATCAGGTCCTGGGCTGGATTAATTTGTTTTGGACCCGGTTAATTCGGCTCGGACCAAAATTGGTCCATGCCCACTGATTAACCGGCCCGACATGGATAACGTTTTTTTTTTAAATCAGATTTTTTATGTTTTATAAATTAGTATATGTATCATATATTGTAATATATTTTATTTAAATTAGTACATATATATTGAATGGTACATATATATGTGTATATATCTTCTATAGACTCTAAAGTAGTATATATTTAACGTATACACGTGTATATGCTTTATAAATTAGTATATATATCATTATATTGTAGTATATTTTATTTAAAGTAGTATATATATATATATATATATATATATATATATATATATATATATATATATATATATTATTATATTGCAGATGGACAGTGTTATTCTGGTGCTTTAATTTTCATAGCGCAGAAAATGCATTTTGGACACAGAGAGGACCCTTTACATTATTGCCTCCAGGTCTAGCTCCGAATGGATTCGCTTTTACAGAGAGCTTGATCTCTCCAAAATTACTTACTTAGTATCTACTTTTGTATGATCGAGACACTTTTTCATTTTTCAATCATCATGTTACAAACCTCTAATGCTTATTAGTATATCTATCGCTAGCAAACTTGTTGGATTTAAATCCAATTTAACTCTGAGGACATTTTGCCTCTCTTTGCTATCTTTCTCTTGTTTATGTTCTTATTTAGTGTGTTAATATCTATTATTTCTTGTTCCTTTACTATATCTTTTCTAGTATCTTTTTGTCTTGAGCAGGTGTCGATTAGAAACAACTTCTCCATCTCATATCTGAGGTACTGATATGAACTACATACACTTAACTTCCCCAGAACCCACTTTGTAGGAATATATTCAATATGTTGTTGTTGTTGCTATCTTTCTTCAGTGTTGTAGATTTCTTCTCACTCTCTTTATCGAGTATTCAAGTTCCACTGCGTACTTCAACGCTTGCTACACCGTTCACATCCATCCTCTCTCTTCTATTTACTCTGTGTGACTCCTCCCTTAATCAACCATATTTTGGCCTTGTGAATACTCACATATTCAAATTTATAATTTTTGGTATATTTATGGTAACGGTAAGTACATACCAGTCTGTGTATCTTAAAACCATATCGATTGCATCATAAGATTATAAAAATCTTTAAATTATTTCAGTAAAGTTGGACTCAAATAATCTAGATAACCAAATTTAAGGTATGACAATAAACAGATTAGTAAGAAGCCTTTGAAGATAATTTTCTGTATTTTAGTGTTTTGAAGATTCATAAAGAGAACTTTGTTTATCCAGGGAACTATGTTGGTCCAGCAGAAAGAATGAGGATTTCAATTGAGCCTTTTCGGAGAATAATTAAATGGTCTTCCTGAACATGCCTTTTAGTTGATAGGCAATATAGATGAAGCTATGAACTTAGAAGTGGAGATAGATTCGAAGAAGTAATCTTAAGTCTTAGGGGTCGTTTGGTAGAGTGTATAAGAATAATATTGAATAAGGTGTATTAGTAATGCCTGCAGTATAAATGTAAGTATTAGTAATGCTGGTATTAGTTATGCAAGCATTACTTTTTATACAGTGTTCGGTTTGATGTATTAAAAATAATATATATTTATATAATTTTTATAAAAAAGATGTTTATTTATCAAAATATCCTTCTTTCTACCCTCTCTTTCAAGGGATAAGTAGCAACAACTACTATAAAGAGGGAAATTAGAAATCCAAAGACGTTCTCTATATTAACCTTAAACAGGCAGATAATGCCATCTTCCCAAATAGCTGATGATGCATTTTGATGAGAATTGATAAACACCCACCGGTCCAATAATCTTCCCAATCACCCACTCATCCAGTAATCTTCATGCCATTAAAGCTGCCTAATGTTCAACAATCAAAGCTGGAAACGGAATAACTGGTTCGTAATGATTCATTGCATACCCAAATTGGTAAATATTGAAAAGGAATCGCAATATTTGACTGCTAAAAGCAGCAATGTTGAATTAGTGAAAAAAAGGGTAGCAGAGCAGAAAAGATAAAAGAAAGGGGCAAATTTGTCATTTAACAAGTTAATACGTGTATTCAATGCCTTTGTATTACTAATACATGGAAAATAGTGTGTATTACTAATACACATCTCAATACACAATAGATTGTATAATTAATGTAAGCATTAGTTATACATAATCTAAAAAATGAACCAAACAAAGTACTAGTAATACACATTAATTAATGTATGCATTAGTTTTTTCAATACACTCTACCAAACAACCCCTTAGTCTATTAACCCCTGTTGATAATTGTTACTCAAAAGTATATCAAGTGATGCATAGAATTAGATGGATATGCTAGCCTACATACCATGTATATGTTAGTGTACATACTGTTAGAACATGCACAGTGGAAGAAATAATTCTATAGGATCAATAACTTACATATAATCGAAACGACAATGAGAAAACTTACCTCTTGAAGCTTTCACAAATATCGTTCAATGCCTTGGCCTTCAGTTCTGCAGTCTTCTACTACTACCTAACTTAACCTTTGCTTATCAAACTTATGTGGACAAATCTTTTTGGACTCAAAGAAAGGATGGAATTCACTTTATCTTCTTCTGAACCCTAAACCCTGTTTATTCTTGTTTTCTCATAAATAAGGAAAAATCAAGAGGCAAACGTTTTTAGGCCTCTTTAGTTGTCCAAAACCTTTTAGGCCTCTTTAGTTGTCCACAACATTTACAACCATTTAAAGTGAAAAGATATTATTTTCCTTTCAGAAGACCAGTAATATTATTTACTTCTTCTAGTAAGTTCCTTTTTCTTTTTCAAAATTGATTAGTTAATCAGGTATAGCAGGAACCGCAGATTTTTTAAGAGAGGCTTTCAATTATGATGTTAATTTGGTGGTGAAAGAATTATCATAACATAATAAATTACAAATTATTCCACTAAAAATATGTAATTGCACTCCTCGATTTAATTTCAAAATCTACCATTACATCTTATTTAACTCCCCATGTTAGAATTACCGACACCACTCAATTAAATTAAATTCTCTGAAAAATTTATCTCATTAATTAATTTAATCCTTTATTTATAATGCTTAACTTATTTCACATAACGGATACAAAATCCATCTGCATGGTTTTCACGTGAAAACTTATAAGCGATTATAAAGGGGTGTCTTCTATCTCAAGTTCGATACATGGTTCTATCAACTAATTAATATTTCACTAAGTGATTAGTCATCATCCCCATCAGGAATATGTTGACTCACAAAAGAGTCTCACCTTTTAATAGATTAAAATGACAAAACAAACCAATAGATCATAATAATTATATCAAGATTAAGAGTATAAGTACATGTAATTGACTAGAGAAATCGTTTATTAACATTCAATACATAAAAGAATATCTATAATAGGTCCGTTCAATACATACAAAATGTACTAGAAGAAGAATTTCTAATATTATCACTCCCATAATTAAGATCAAACTATATTTATTCTTGTGCTACAATCATCTAGATGTTTGTCCTACCTCATCTTTGATTGTGAACGTTAATTTATTACTTATAAGAACCGACAATATTAATTCTTCGTGCATGAGTTAAAATATTCCATATACAAAATAGTCTACTATATAAGTAAAGGACACACATATTAACACAATGATCTATTCAAACAAAGATTTTATTAATACAATAAATAGTCTTTACATGAGATGAAAATATAATACTATAACACAAATTACCTGGTTAATAGTATATCCTAACAATCTCCCACTTAGACTCATAACCATGAATGCACAACTTTAACACTCATTTCTTCTATATGCTTATCAAAAACCTTCTGGGTTAACCCATTTGTACATGGGTGTGCCAAATTATTCTTCGACTCAATCTTCAAAACTCTCACATCACCCCTTTGAGTTATATCCTTAATCAAGTGATATTTTCTCCCAATATGCTTACTTTTTTTTATGGCTTTGTGGTTCTTTCGAGTTTGCAACTGCACCACTATTGTCAAAATAAAATGGTAGTGGTATTTGAATCGAAGGAACAACTCCAAACTCTTTCAAAAAGTTATTGAGCCAAACAGCCTCTTTAGCCGCCTCAGAGCAGCTACATATTCTGCTTCCATGGTGGAATCAGCAACACATGATTACTTGATACTCCTACAAACAATGGCTCCACCTCCTAAAGTGAACACATATCCTTAGGTAGATTTTCTAGAATCTTTATCCGACTGAAATCCTGAATCAGTATACCCAATAGGTATAAGATCCCCGGAGTGAAAAATAAACATGTAATCCCTAGTCCTTTTAAGGTACTTGATTATATGCTTAACTGCAGTCCAATGTTCTTGCCCATGATTAGACTAAAATATGCTAACCATGCCAACAACAAAGTAGATATTTGGTCTAGTGCATAACATAGTATACATGAGGCTCCCTACAGCAGAATCATAAGGGACCGCCTTTATTCTCTCTATCTCATCGGGCGTTTTGGGCGACTAATCTTTTGATAGAGTAATTCCATGACTAAAAGGAATGAATTCCTTTTTGTAATTTTGTATGCTAAATCTTACAAGAATAGTATCAATATAAAGTGCTTGAGATATGCCTAATATCCTTTGTTTATGATCTCGCATAAGCTTGACCCCAAGGATATGAGTCGTTTCTACCAAGTCTTTCATATCAAAATGTGAGGACAACCACTCCGTAACAAAATTAAACATGCTCACATTATTTCCTATAAGAAAAATGTCATCTACATACAGAATCAAAAAATGCTACTCCGTCTCCATCCCATTTTTTATAAACACATGACTCATTTTCACATTGATTAAAATCAAAAGTCTTAATCGACATATCAAAATAAGTATTCCATGTTCTAGATGCTTGTTTCAAACCATAAATGGATTTCTTAAATTTATAAAACTTATGTTCATTACCACTTTTCATGAAACCTGCTAGTTGTTCCATATAAATGCACTCGTCAAGACTTCTATTTAGGAAAGTTGTCTTGACATCCATTTGTCAAATCTCATAATCATAATGATCAGTAAAGGATAAGATAATCCTAATGGATTTAAGCATAGCTACCGGCAAAAAAGTTTTCTCATAATCAATTTCTTCTTTTTGAGTAAACCCTTTCGCAATAAACCTAGCCTTACAAATTTGCACTTTTCCATCTACACCTCTCTTTTTCTTATAGATCCATCTACATGAAATTGGTTTGACTCCCGTAGGTGGTTCTACAAGTTCCCAAACTTGATTGGATTACATAGACTCCATTTCAGATTTCATAGCAGCAATCCACATTTTAGCATCTTTATCATGTAGTGCTTCAACGTAATTAAGAGGTTCCGTATTTGGATCCTTGGAGATTCTATCATATGATTCTCCCAAGAGTGTAAACCATAAAGGTTTTCTAATAATTCTCCCCCTACTATGACTAGTCACTACAAGAAATGCTATATTTGGAACTAAATTTTAAACACACTCAATGTCTTCCTGTACTATGACAGGTTCCTCGACATTATCCTAAATGTTTTCCTCCAAAATTGCAGGCTGCTTGACGTTACTCCTACTACTTTGAGGTAGTTTAATGTCAAGTATTTGGTCTTGTGCAACCTCTTGCCTATTGACATTTCTCCCACTACGTGGATGCAATGGTATGCCAATAATAGTTTTTGAAATTTGTTCTTGTGTTTCATTATTCGTTATTCTATTGCTCAATTCTTGTAAAACAATTTTACTTCTAGGAACGTGGTTCATTAAATAATCCTCTTCAAGAAATCTGGCATTTGTCGAAACAATTACCTTCTATTCCTTAGGCCAATAAAATAAACCCCCTTTTGTTCCTTTTCGATATCTAATAAAAATGCACACTTCTGTCCTAGATTCTAACTTATCAATTTTTTCTTTTAGTACATGTGTTGGACAACTTCAAACCCGAATATGCCATAGGCTAGGCTTGCGCCCACTCCATAATTCAGATGGGGTTAAAGGTACTGATTTTTAAGGAACCAAGTTTAGAATATAATTTGCAGTTTCTAAAGCATAACCTTAAAAAGAGAAAGGCAAATCTGAATAACTTACCTTTGATCTAACCATTTCCATAAGAGTTCTATTTCAGTGTTCTGCCACACCATTTTGTTGTAGTGTTCTCAGAGCAGAATTATGAGATGTAATTTTTTATTCTGATAAGTATTTAATGAATTTCGCTGAAAGGTATTCACCAACACAATCAGATCGTAATGTATGGATATGTTTGTTATGTTGCTTTTCTCTTTCCATCTTAAATTCTTTGAATTTTTCAAAGCATTCAGATTTACGAAACAACAAATAAATGTATCCATATTTTGAGTAATCATCTGTGAAAATCACAAAATACTCAAAACCACCTCTTGCTTGTATATTCATTAGACCACACAAATCAGTATGAATTAATTCTAACGTATTACCGGCTCTATTTCCTTTGAAAGGAAAATGTCTCTTGGTCATTTTACCTTCTAAACAAAATTCACAAGTTGGAAGTGACTTCACTTTCAATTAGCTCAAAGATCCATCATAAACCAACCATGAGATCCTATTTAAGTTAATATGACCTAGACGTAAGTGCCATAAGTATGTTTCACTCAATTCTGAAATACATTTTCTTTTATGTGATTGATCAACACTATTAATTTTTATTTTTTGTAGCATATCATGGAAAACATCAA
Source organism: Capsicum baccatum var. pendulum (assembly GCA_030864225.1). NCBI lineage: Eukaryota > Viridiplantae > Streptophyta > Magnoliopsida > Solanales > Solanaceae > Capsicum > Capsicum baccatum. The sequence goes on along the minus strand of CM061561.1, from coordinate 251,367,728 downwards.
ATACAAATAAATCATGTATTCTAGGAGCAGAAATAATAAAATGCTTATCAAACTTAATAATTGCACAATTATTAGCAAAATAAACATTGTAACCAGCATCCATTATACTTGAAACTGAAAGCAAATTCCTTCTTATAGAAGGTACTTAATGAACCTTATTCAGTCTTAAAACTCTAGAATTACTAAACGAAATAGAAATCTTTCCTATAGCTAAGGGTGGTGCTGGTTCCCATTTACTTGAAACACTTTCAGTTCATTTTCACTTAGGCACCGTGTTTCCTGAAACCCCTGCAAGGATGTGTAGATATGATTAGTGGCTCCCGAATATATAGCCTAAAATTGGGTAGAAATAGCTGCTAAAAATAATTCAACAGCATATGAAAAAGATGTACCTTATTTTTGCATCTTAGCTATGTAGTCGGGACACTGTTTCTTATAATGACCAGGTTACTTCCAATGATAGCATTTGCCCTTAGACTTAGCCACACCACCATTATCACCTGAAACCTTATGATGATTCTTCTTCTTTTACTTTTCCTCTTTTGGCTTAGAAGTCGAAGATGAAGGTTTGTCAATAATCAACACCGCAGGAGAAGCTTGTTTCTTAATTATAGATTCTGCCGCTTGCAGCTCATTCAATAGTTTTGCAAGAGATAAGTTCATCTTATTCATGTTATAATTCAAGAGAAACTACTGAAGACTGTCTGGTAGAGTCTGTAGGACCATCTCAACCTAAAACTCCTTATCAATAACCGTACCAAGAATTTCCAACTCGTTCAATGCATTCATCATTTTGAGAACATTTTCCCTTACCGATGTTCCTTCAACCATTTTTGTGGTCAAAAGAGCTTTCGTGGCCATCTGCTTTGTAGTATAAATTTGCTCTCAGAACATCTCTTTGAGAGATTCAAGCATATAGTAAGCAGTATTCATGGACTGATGTTGATGCTGCTACACATTTGTCATAGAGGCAAGAATGTAGCATCTTGCCATCTCGTCAGCCTTAACCCACTTATCGTAGGCTTTAATCTCATCATCAATGGGTTTATCACAGGACATTCCTTAACCAGCACAAATTTAAAGCCCTCAGCAGTAAGAACAATAGTCAAATATGTTTTCAGTCCACATAGTTAGGACCTTCTAATTTATTTTGATTCAAGATAGAAGTTAAGGGATTGAATGAAGACCTGGTTTATCTGTTATATAATAAAATTAAAAATAGATCATTAGATATGTTGCAGAATAATAAAATTCTTCAAAAATATCACACATATAACCATGCATATAAACAGTTAGAATCGTTAGGAAAACTTAACCATTTAAGCAAATATACATGTAATGTCAGATATTTTATCTCTTAAATGAAACAGAGCCAACTCAGTTGGAGATTCAACTGTTGATTCAAGTTAGATAAATATCATATTTCATAAGTCTCTGTACCATTGAACCAACATGTAACTTAGTTGAAAAGTTAATACAAGTCATCAAAAACAAGAGACTATAAAACAGTATTACAATATACAAGTTTATCCGATATGGAAGATGATCGATTTCAACATGTAAAATCATATTATGTACTGTTATTAACCACTATAAATCATAAAGAATGATCTCTATCACCACTAGTTTGCAAAAAATAATTTTTTCAGAATTTTTAATTTTTTTCAAAAACATAAAAATGCCCAAAAACTCATCAAAACGACCCTGGAGGGCCAAAACACAGCATGGGTCATAGTATATTTTGAGTATTGTTCAGTGGGTTGTTTCAAATAAATGTATCGAATTTTTGGTCCTTCGGATTTCGTCAAAAAACTAAAAAACTCCAAAACCGACCAAATCGGCAATTATTGGCAGAGTTGTTGTGAGGGACAGCAGGGCTTCCTGCACTGCATGGCCTTACTGCTATAATTCATACAGTGAGTAACAACTATGGTTGGTCGTAGTCGAAACTCATCATCGTTTTGCACTTAATATACAAAATTAATCTTTACAAAACTATGCAAAATTCGTTTTATGCTTTCTTGATGATAAACTTAAATTCTCTAGGAATCAATAACATCGTTAAAATCATGAAAAACAGCCAGAAACAACATGATTTATACAATTATTATTCGAAATATGTACAACAAATCATGTAATTTCTTTTACATTATCTTGCATATGTAAGAAGACTACTTATACCAATTGTTATAACATGCACAACGAAAGAAATAATTCTACAAGATCAATAACTTACATATAATCTAGATAACATAATCAAAATTACAATTAGAAAACTTACCTCTTGAAACTTTCACAAATATCATTTAATGTCTTGGCCTTCAGTTCTGCAGTCTTTTACTACTGCCTGACTTAACCTTTGCTTATCAAACTTGTGTGGGGAAGTCTTTTTGGACTCAAAGAAATGTTGGAATTTACTTTATCTTCTGAACCCTAAACCCTATTTATTCTTGTTTTCGTATAAATAAGGAAAAAATAAAGAGACAAATGTTTTCAGGCCTCTTTAGTTGTCCAAAACGTTTTCAACCATTTAAAGTCAGAAGGTATTATTTTCCTTCCAGAAGACCAGTAAATAGTATTACTTCTTCTAATAAGTTCCTTTTTCTTTTCCAAAATTGATTAGTTAATCATGTATAGCAGGGACCGCCGATTTATTAAGAGAGGCTTCCAATTATGATATTAATTCGGTAATGAAAGAATTATCATATCATAATAAATTATAAATTATTCCACTAAAAATCTGTAATTGCACTCCTCGATTTAATTTCGAAATCTACCATTACATCTTATTTAACTCCCCATGTTAGAATTACCGGCACCAAACAATTAAGTTAAATTCTCTGAAAAATTTAACTCATTAATTAATTTAATCCTTTATTTATAATTCTTAACTTATTTCACATGACGGATACAAAATCCACCTGCATGGTTTTCACATGAAAACTTATAAGTAGCCATAAAGGTTTGTCTTCTATCTCAAGTTCGAGACATGATTCTTTCAACTAATTAATATTTCACTAAGTAATTCATCATCATCCAAACTATCAGGAATATGTTGACTCACAAAAGAGTCTCACCTTTTAATAGATTAAATCAACAAAACAAACCACATAGATCATAATAATTATATCAAGATTAAGAGTATAAGTACATGTAATGGACTAGAGAAATCGTTTATTAATATTCAGAACATAAACGAATATGTTTAATAGGTCCGTTCAATACATACGAAATGTACTAGCACAAGAAGTTGGAATAGTACCACTCCTATAATTAAGATCAAATTATATTTAATCTTGTGCTACAATCATAAAGATGTTTGTCCTACCTCATTTTTGATTGTGAACGTTAATTTATTACTTATAAGAACCGACAATATTAATCTTCCGTGCATGAGTTAAAATTCTCCATACACAAAATTATCTACTATATAAGTAAAGGACACACTTGTTAACACAATCATCTATTCAAACAAAGATTTTATTAATATAATAAATAGTCTTCACATGAAATGAAAATATAATCCTATAACACAAATTACATGGTTAATAGTATATCCTAACACATACAGGGTATATGACTTAGATATGTCACTCGTGGAAAAGGGTGAGGGTTAGTAAGTAATGAGTGATTTAAATAATGTCACATAGAAAAACCTGATAGTATTATGTCTCCATTAGTGCTTACTGGCACGAATAAACCAAATATGTCATGATGATAGCACCAATAAGCCTAACTATTTGTGAATGTCATAATTGAATCATTTTGAAAGAGAAAATACATCAAAATCCCCCTAAACTTGTCGCCAAAATTTACTTTAGACCCTAAACTAATCGAGCAATTATTTATCCCCCTTATCATCTTTCAAGTGAATTAAATTTAGACCCTAAACTAATCGAGCAATTATTTATCCCCCTTATCATCTTTCAAGTGAATTAAATTCAACCCTTACAACTGATGTGGCAAAAAGAAAAAAAACCCCTGAAATTTTTTTTTAAAAGGGCCTACTTTATTATTATTATTATTATTATTATTATTATTATTATTATTATTGTTGTTGTTGTTGTTGTTGTTGTTGTTGTTGTTGTTGTTGTTGTTGTTGTTGTTGTTGTTATTGTTATTATTATATGTATATATATATATATAAAAAAAAAAAAAACCAACTTCATCTTCTTCCTAACACCTCCTTCCCCCATCCCTACCCCCACCCCACCCCGCAACACCTCATTTCTTCACCTTCTTCACTGAAAAGATTGCAACAATGGTTTGATTACATTTACGTTTTAATTTTATAGACGGGTGGTTCAAGCAAGCAGCAAAAAGAGCACAGAAAGAGTTCATGCCATTAGCAGCAAAGAGATCCAAGGTAGCAAGATCTAATATCAAGAAAAAGAGGAAGCAGCAGCACGACGGCAAACAATTTCGAAGGAGAAAAGCTTGAAAGTAAAGTGAAGAATAGTTTTATTCTTTCTAATTTTGTCAAAAGAAAAAAAAAGCAGAGAAGGCAAAATGCACCACCCTGCTTTATTGTTGCTTTTATTATTTTATATAGGATTGTGCAATTTTGTTTGTCTTTGTGCAATTTTGAATTTGAAATTTTGTGTATTGGTGTATTTTTGTGATCATGTATTTGTATTTAGTCTAGTGTTAAATTTGCTCAAGTTAATTTAAGTCAATTTTTCATTTGATGAATAAAAAAAAACTCATTGAAAAGCTTGCAACAATAGTGAAAGGAAGAGAAAAAGGAGTGCGGATATCTGAAGAAGAAAAAGAAGAAAAAAAGGGGGGAGGGGGGTTGCTGTCTGCTAGAAGAAGAAGAAGGAATTGGGGTGGGGTGGGGGATGTGAAGAAGAAGAAGAAATGGGGGGAGGGTGTGTGTGTGTGTGTCCTTAACAACCAATGGTTAACGATGGCTCTGATGGGTGATTTTGCTAGAATAGGCAATAATGAGATCACTGTTTTAGTAAATGATGCGGAGAAGGGTAGTGACATTGATCCACAAGAAGCTCAGCAAACTCTTGAAATAGCGGAGGCTAATGTGAAAAAGGCTGAAGGAAGGAGACAAAAAATTGAGGTAAATCTATCTCTCCGACGAGCTAGAACACGGGTGGAGGCTATCAATCCAATTTCATAACTAGTTAGTACGACTAGTGTGTGTGTGTGTATATATATATGTATATATATATATGTATATATTAAAAAAATATATATTTTTTATATATATAAAAACAGTATATATATACATATATTTTTAAAAAAATATATATAAAAAGTATGTGTGTAGGATTATTTCTTTTAAAAAAATAGTAATTTCTTACGTGGCAATGACATGGCACTGATGTGGCACTGATTTGGCAATGGCATGATGCGTATGTAGTGCACTCTCTATTGTGAGAGTAGAATTTTGTTCTTGAGATTGAAATTAATTCACTTGAAAGTTGTTAAAAGGACAAATAACTGCCTGATTAGTTTAGGGTCTAAAGTAAGTTTTGGCGACAAGTTCAAGGGGTTTTTAATGTATTTTCTTTTTTTGAAATTTCGATAATGTATTTGAACTTTTAAGGAAGATGGATTGTAAGGAAAATGATATGTAGAATTGGTTTTTGTTGGATAGTAGTAATTAGGATAGATTATGAAAATTCTTTTCACTGATAGTATATTAATTATCTGTTTTCCCATAAATAAATAGAACCTCATAAATACGCCCAGCATCCAACTTATAGCAATACAGAAGTTGCGACTGAAGAAGAGTCAGGGGATCGATTATTCGAGATCAAATGAACCTTGAATCAAGTCGAATTGATCAAGATTAAATAACAAAATGATGGCTTGGAAAGAAACCTTAGTGTTCAAATCAAAGATTCAAAGATGGTAAAGCGTCAAAAGAAGAACAAATCTGTACTTTCCAATCAAATTCCTAAAGGTATTTGTTTCTCTATGCTATGAATGTTTTTTGACAATAGTGGTATTTGAACCAATTTCATACAGTTTTTTCATAAAATCAAAAATTTGAATCCTAGCGATACAAAAGAAGAAAAATCCTAACATTTAAATCGAAGCTCCAATGATGGGAGATCACAAACAGAAGAAGAATAAATCAATACTTTCCAATAAATTTCTTAAAGATATATGTTTCTTTCTATTATGTACTTTAATTTCTTAACAACTAAGGCATTTGTGACAATTTCATACAATTTTAAATGTAGGACAAATTAAATAGTTGCGGGGCCGTCAAAGAAAGCAAAACTGATGGATATTGTTGATCTGAAGTGAGTTGATGGTGCACCAATTTGTTGTATACTTGTATTATAGTACTTTTCTTCAATCGTCAATTTTGAATGTAGTAAGGGGGAAGGGATGAATTACTCCTTTTTCGACCAGACAATCGGCTTCCTTCAACAGATAGTTGACTATTGATTGCAGTAATGAAAAATTCAGAAAATAAAATGCTAAAGGTAAATAACACAAGATGTTTTATACTGGTTGAGACCTCTAATAGGTCTTACTCTAATCCCCTTGGGTTGCAAGAGATTCTACTAGTTCTTTTGTGTATAAAATTAAAGTACAAGACTGAGTCAAGCTTTTTGACTTTGACTCACACTCTCTTCTTTCTTTTGCACTTTGATATAATGCCTCACCAATTATGTGTTTCTCTCCTCTCTTTTTAAGTACACAGTAAACCTTTAAGAGAATATAACACTTGAGTAAAGATGAGCAAAGAACTAAAGAAAGTTGAGACAAGTATATATCTCTTCCTTTTAACTTTCAATGCCGATACAATAGTGATTGAACTACAACTAGCCATTGGAAGCTAGATATAGAAGGACACCCAAAGGTTTTTCTTCTTAAGAAAAATGAATAATGAATATTTAATTTCCAAAAATAAGTAAAGACTAAAAAAAACCTAACCAAACAAAATTTATACAAAAGAGCGAGGGGTATGAAAATCCCTTGATATAAGCAACCTTAAATGTAGCATTTTCCTCCTACTTTAATGGAATATTTACTGAGGAGATTATCTTCCTTTTCGAGCAGTGATCTAGGATCATATTTGATCCTGAATCTCTCTTAATATATTTCATGCATCCCATGATTTTGGCACTGCAACAATTAACAATCTCTGTAACACTCCGATTATCTGAACCGAAATGCTACATGGTGCTCATGACCCCAAAGGACCACAAGCTAACCCATGACTGATATTTGTGTACCTGTACACTGCAAATATGACATGAAAATGCGGAAACATGCACTGAGAAGATGTAAGGTTCAATACTGAACATAATTGAATTATAACAATAATGTCTGACATAGAGTGGTATCTCGATACCAAAACAAAACTAAAATACTGAAGTCTTAAAAACATGAAAAATATGGTAGTCGTCTGAATGCCTCTAACTATCAGACTAATTAGTTAATGGGACATGTCCCCAACTAACTTCGTCAACTGAAAACTGAACTGATATGATAAAATAAGATCATGTCCTCGGAGAATGAGGACTTACTCTGGAATACTACTACTTCTACTAATCTGGGAGTCGTGTATCTGAACCTATGTTGTAACATAAAAAGAAAACACCATAGTGCAAATGCGTTAGTACAAAAGAATGTACTAAGTATACGTGTGAGGAAGGCTGAATACATAGGGCTTACATGCATGAATGACAATAACTGACATGAGTACATAGTAACTAAGACCGTGAGAACATGATAACTGAATCTATATACTGATGATATGAAATTACTGATATCTAGCATGACAGATACTAGATTTTCAATAACTAAAATTACTGATAACATGAGTGACTGTGTCTGATAGTCCTAAATCCGATGGAACTATCTGAGTTCTGTACTATGACTAAGTTGGCTATATCTGATGGTCCTGAAATCTGAAGAACTATCTAAGTTATTTTACCGAGACTGATACTAAAACTGTGGGAATAGTTATTTAATCGACATGCCCCAAATGCGCTAGAACAGCTGAGCTGGGATCCAATCTATGCCCTAATTAGAAAGGTGTCAATATTGCGCCACTGGTAAGGAAAACCGTGGGTACCCTCATCTGACAGTATCCCCAAAAGAGAATGGTTGGGGCCTCATCTCACTGTGCTTATCCACCTCATCAACCCTCATCTGACAGTGTTGATGTCTCAACCTATGCTAGCTACATAGTTCTGGAACACAAGGTTGACTACTAAGAATCACACCCTCATCTGACAGTGTGTGTTCCCACCCTTGGGTTCACTCGGTGCTAAGTTTTACTTCCATCTGAAGAGACTGAACCTGATTGACTGACGGTACATGGACTGAGTTTACTGAATTCTATCGACTAATAGAATACTATTGATATTTGATAACTAACTGAGTTCATGATATTTCTAATCTTATTGAGTATTGAGTTCATGAGATTTCTGAGATTTCCTGAGTCATATGACTGACTGACTTCTACGAAACATGGCTTAACTTAGAGTATCTTGAAAACATGACATGGCTCTAGGCACATAGCATTATTTTTTGGGTACAACTATCCTCAGGACTCAATACAAGGAAACTGATAAGGCATGAAATTCCTGAATACATTACCAACACCAACAATCCATAATACTTCTTGATCATACAAATAGAGTTCATAATTCATAATGCCATAAATAAGGGATTTCATGCTTCACATGGTTATCATAGTCTTGATCATGGAAGGGAATGCATATAACATGTACATACTTGCATGATTTCAATATAATGAACGTTGCATAATACAACAGTCAATACATAACAAGAGCATGGAAATTGTATTGCATCATAAGGGTTAGCATGGACTTGTCATTTAGATACTATTGAGTCATAAGGAACATGATTCTATCATTCTATGTATTTTATCAAACACCTTACATGCACACTTTATAGGATAGGTGAAATCATCAATTTAAGAATCTAAAACTATCTAAACTCATACGCTTTCAATCAACAAAATCACATACTTCATGGAAAGTCATCAAGACACCATTTTGAAACATAAATAACAACTATCAATATGAACATGATCAAATCAATACAATCAAATCACAATAGGTTAGTTAAAACATGATTCTTGGACTCCACGAATGAAAAGGATTCGTGGATGAACAATACGTATATATTTGTTCGTGATTTTTTGAAGATTGATGATGAATTCCCTTGGAATTAAACCTTCTATGAAAATCCTAGGGCTTGTTCTTGAGAGTTTTTGAGAGTAATTGAGTATAAGTTGTTGTATTATGGTCAAATCTCATGTTATAAATCCTATATAGGGTGGGGAAATTTACCCTTTTAACCCTAGAAAACATCTTTAATTTCTGAGAAAATTTGCCAATTTTCATCGTTGGTGTGACGCGCCACTATCGCATGAAGTCACTGGAAAGTGAAAAATAGGAAATTGCATGGGGGTGCGACGCGGAGATATTGCATTGTCACCTTGTCTGCAACCTAGAAGTTTGGTGTGATGCACCACTATCACGGAGCAACACTGGAAATTAACAATTTCCATTTGAGCTATCTCCGCGACGCGCTGGAGGCTCAGGTGATACACTGTCTCACTAAAAAGGCTCTAACTCTTCGCCCGGGTATCAGATTTGGGATAATTTTATATCGATGGAAAGATTATAATATTTTCCACATGAAAAAGGGTGAAAATCTTGAAAATCCCTCATGGAATAATCATCATTCACTTTATAATAAAATACCATCCATTCTTAGGACGAAATTAGCTAGGAAGAAAATTTGGGGTATTACAATATCTCCCCCTTAGGAGCATTCATCCTCGAATGAGACTGCCTGAGAGGGGGAACAATAAGCTGAACATGAAATGAACATGGATAACTGAAACATGATCTTATGACTGACAAGCTGAACATAACATATTGAACATGCATATCTGATCCATATGTAACTGATTCATGAATGCATAACTGAGTGCTCTGGGGAACTAAATTTTCTCAAAATGAGAATGCATGTCTGATGCATAATTATATAATTGAGCTAGTACATGAATGCATGAACAAATATGCAATGGCACTTGATACCAAGTTTGTAATGACATATGAGCATGAAACTGAATACCAAGTTTTCACTAAATGCCGAATGTAAAGTTGAATAAGCTTAAGGAGAATTGCTACCTTGAGCTTGATCTGGATTAACAGGAAAGAGGTGAGGATACTTGGCATGCATGTCTGCTTCTGCTTCCCAAGTAGCTCCCTCGACGGATTGATTTCACCAAAGAACTTTGACTAGAGGGACTTCTTTGTTCCTCAATCTACTAGTCTAATAGTGTAAGATTTTTGACTGGAATTTCTTCATTAGAGAGGTTGTTCTGAATAGCAATGCTCTGAATAGGGACTACAACTGATGGGTCACCTATGCACTTCTTGAGCAAAGAGACATGAAAGACTGGATGAACTAAGGCTAGATCTAAAGGAAAATCAAGCTCATAATCTACCTTCCCGAAGCGATTGAGAATCTTGAAGGGACCAACATATCCAGGACTGAGCTTTTCCTTCTTGTCAAAACTCTTCACTCCCTTCATGGGAGAGATCTTGAGGTAGACATGATCACCAATCTCAAACTTGAGATCTTTTCTATGCACATCTACATAAGACTTCTGTCAACTTTGAGCAGCCCAGAGTCTTTCTTTGATCAATTGGACTTTCTCTAAGGCATCAAACACTAAGACAGGTCCTATGACTGAGGCCTCACTAACTTGGAACCAACCGATTGGAGATCTACATCTCCTACCATAGAGAGATTCAAATGGAGTCATCTGAATACTAGAATTATAGTTGGTGTTGTATGCAAACTTAATCAATGGTAAGTGGTCGTCCTAACTTCCCTTGAAATCGATTGCACACGCCCTTAGCATATCTTCTAAAGTTTGAATGGTCCTTTCTACTTGACCATCTGTCTGAGGATGAAAGATTGTACTAAGATAAACTTAGGTACCAAGATCCTTTTGGAACGCTTTCCAGAAATGAGAGGTGAACTAGGTACCTCTGTATGAGATAATAGATAGCGGAACATCGTTCAATCTGACCAACTCCTTGATGTAGAGTTTGGCATAATCCTCAGCTAAATAAGAGGTATGAACTGGAAGAAAATGAGCTAATTTGGTTATTTGGTCTACTATGACCCAAACTGAATCATGCTGATGATGAGTTCGAGGCAAACCCATCACGAAGTCCATGTTTACAACTTCCTACTTCCAAGTAGGAATTCTAAACTCCTATATGGACCCAGTAGTCTTCTGATGCTCTATCTTAACTAGCTGACATGTAGAGCACTTAGCCACAAACTCTGCAATGTCTCTCTTCATTCCACTCCACCAATAGATTTCTCGCAAGTCATGGTACATCTTTGTGGCCCCTAGATGAATAGAGTAGTGCTCACTATGCACTTCTACAATAATTCACTGCCTTAATTCGTCTACTCCTGGAACACGGAGACGACCCTGACAATGAAGAAAACTATCTCCCTCTTGGAAAAAAACCTATATTTTCTAATCCTAAATTGATTCTTTCAACTTGACTAGGCTGGGATCTCTATCTTATTTCTCTTTCACCTTAAAAACTAGAGATGATTCTGAACTACTCCAAACACATACACCACCCACTGAAGAATCGACTAAGCGAACGCCTAGTCTGGCAAGCTGATAGACTTCTTGAGATAACTTCTTCTTACTATCCTCCACATAAGAAACAATACCCATGGATAGCCTACTGAGAGCATCGGACACTACGTTGGATTTGCCCAAATAATAAAGGACACTCATGTCGTAATCTTTCAAGAACTCTAACCACCTTCTCTGACAAAGATTGAGATCTTTCTGAGAAAAGACATACTGAAGGCTCTTATGGTCTGTGAACACATCTACATGCACTCCGTAGAGATAATGCCTCCAAATCTTTAAGGAAAATACTACGGCTGCTAACTCAAGATCATGAGTAGGATAATTCTTCTTATGGGGCTTTAACTGTCTAGAGACGTAGGCTATGAACTTACCATTCTGCATGAGGACATAATCCAAACCTACTCTAGATGTATCACAATACACTACGAACCCATCTGAACCATCTGGAAGAGCTAAGATTAGAGCTGAGTTGAGTTGAATCTTCAATTCCTGAAAACTCTTCTCGCAAGGATTTAACCACTGAAACTTACCTTTCTTCTGAGTCAATCTGGACATAGGGGATGCAATAGAAGAAAATCCCTCAACAAACCATCTGGAATAGCCGGCCAAACCCAAGAAACTCATGATACCTGATGGAGAGACAGGGCAAGGCCAGTTTTTACTGCTTTGGTCTTTTGAGGATCAACTCTAATGCCATCCCCAGAAATAATGTGACCAAGGAATGCTACTGACCTTAGCCAAAATTCACACTTACTGAATTTGGCAAATAGCTGATTATCTTTGAGAGTCTGAAGTACTATTCTGAGATGGTCTGTATGATCGCACTTTATATGGGAATAGACCAAAATATCATCTATAAAGACTATGAGGAACATGTCCAAGTACTGCTTAAACACATGGTTCATCAAGTCCATGAAAGCGATTGGGGTGTTGGTAAGACCAAATAACATGACTAGAAATTCAAAATGACCATACCGAGTTTGGAAAGATGTTTTTGGAATGTCACATTCCCTAAATCTGAGTTGATGGTACCCTAATCTGAGGTCTATTTTCGAGAAATAACTGGCACACTAAAGTTGGTCAAACAAGTCTTTGATTCTAGGAAGAGGATACTTGTTCTTGACCGTGACTTTATTGAGTTGACGGTAATCTATGCATATTCTGAGGGAACCATCTTTCTTGAGCATGAATAAGGCTAGTATTCCCCACGGGGAAATGCTGGGTCTGATGAATCCCTTATCTAATAGATCCTTCAACTTTTATTCAGTTCCTAGAGTTCTGCTAGTACTATTCTGTATGGCAAAATAGAGATAAGGTGAGTACCTGGAAGAAGGTCTATGTCAAAGTCTATTTCCCTTTTGGAAGAAATGCCTGGAAGATCTTCAGGAAAGACATCTAAATACTCATTAACCACTGAGATTGATTTATGACTGGGAGATTTAGAACTAAAGTCCTTAACATGAACGACATGATAAACACACCCCTTAGATATCAGTTTTCTTCCCCAAAGGTAGGAAACATAATGAGCTCTGAACGCTGAAGTATTACCCTTCCACTCTAGGATGGGTTCATTTGGAAACTGAAACTGAACTATTTTGTTTCTGAAGTCGATGTGACATAGCAGAAATAAAGCCAATCTATGCCAAAAATAATATCAAAATTAGTCATCTTTAACTTGACTAAATCTGTTTATGTGACTTTTTGAAATATCATAACTAGTCAATTCATGTATACCCACCGAGCTATGATGGTTTTACCCACTGGGGTAGAGACTGAAAAGGGCTCGGCTAGAATTTCAGGACTAACTCTGAAATTGCCTGCTATATAAGGAGTAACAAAAGACAAGGATGCACTTGGATCTAGCAAAGCGTAAATGTGAACATGAAAGATTTGTAATGTACCAGTAACAACATCAGGAGAATTTTTCTGATCCGATCGGGTCTGAAGAGCATGGAGATGATTTGGGTGTTTCCCACTAGTAGCACTGGATATGGCACCCTACTGGTTTGGGCGATTGGACTGAGTTGCTAAATGGTTCTGCTGACCATGATAAATCTCTGACTCTGTGGCCTAGATTGCAACAACCAAAATAGACATCGCTACTAGCTCTGAAAGCACCCTTGTGGTTCTTACCACAAGTCTGACATATGAGATTAGTTTGGGTATTGTTGACACTGCCCTGAGACTTAGAGCCTAGTGCTCTATCTTTTTTACCCTCTCTGAACTTAGGAACTAAGCTCTTCTTTCATGGCCTTTACCCAATTATCATCTTCTAAATCTTTATTGACCTTTTTTGACTCAAGATGAGATATGAGGGCTATGTTTGAAGTTCTTCTACTGAAACCCTTGTTTGCATTCCTTCTTTTGAATCACCAATGATGAATTTCTTTGGATAATCAGGTTTGCTTCTCCATTCATTTGAAATTTATTCTTGGTCAAGTTAATCATACAAAACAACAGTAGGATGGATGGTTTCAACACTAGTTAACTTGGAAAAAGAGTCATCCTTAGAGGAAGGAGGCTTTTTAACTTGTTCAATTTATCATCTACAGAACTAACATTCTTCATACAATGATTAATATTATCAAAAACAACATGCATGGATTCTTCGATGCAAAGAGTGCATTTACTGGAAATTCTATATAATTTGCTAGAGTTAGAGTACCCCACAAATATACCTTCATCGCTTCATGGATTAAACTTACCAATGTTTTCCTTGCCATTATTGTGAACAAAATATTTTGAGCCAAATGCATGAAGTATTCAATGTTGGGTATTTTGTTGTTCCAAAGCTCATATTGAGTTTTCTTCAAAATAGGTCTAATGAGACACCTGTTTAAAACGTGACATACAATACTAACAACTTCTGCCCAAAATTTATGACGTAAAGAGTGTTCACAGATCATAGTTTGAGCTATAACGTGAGAGTTCTATTTTTTCATTCAACCAAGCCATTTTATTGAGGAAATCTTAGAGCAGAGAAGTTATGAGTATATCCATGAGTATCACAAAAGATTTCAAAATCTTTATTCTCAAACTCTCCCCATGATCACTTCTAATAGAAAAAATGTAGTATCCCTTATCTCTTTAAGCCTTTTCATAGAAAACTTCAAAATTCTTTAAAGTATCATCTTTCTTAGATAAAACATGACCTAAGTAAGTCGAAAAAAACCATCAATAATTACAAAGCATACCTTTTACCACCAATGCTAACAGTTCTAATTGGACCAAATAAATTCATATGAAGTAGCTACAAAGATTTAGTTGTGAAACAATATATTTAACTTGAAAAGAATTTCTAGTTTTCTTACCAAGATGAAAGGCATCACAAATCCATTTGGAAGTCCAGTCACAAGTTCATGCTTGACTAATTTTTAAATATGCCTGATGTTTGCAAGACCAAGTTTTATGTGCCAAATCCAGGAATCATCAGAGATAGAGGCAAGACATATATGTCTTTCTAACCTTTTTATTGAGTCTAAAACATACACATTTTTGTGTCTGTTTCTAGCAAGAATCTGCCTTCAATGTTTTTCAATTATGCATCCTTTCTTTTTAAACCTTACCTCCAGTCTAGCATCACATAACTGATTGATGCTTAGCAGGTTGTACTTAAAGTTTATAATCAAATATACATTAGTAATATCATATGAATTATTTATGGAGATAGTACCAATACCTATTGCTTTGCCTTTAGAGTTATCTCCAAAGCTGATGTCACCTCTATTAAAATTAGTTATTATTCCAAATAAACTTTTGCTTTCAGTCATGTGATTTGAACGTCCACTATCTATATATCATTTTCCACTAGATTTTGAGTGGAGTATATGTAAAACAAATGTATTACTTATTTCTATGTATCCAAACATTCTTGCTAGATTCTTCAATTTCCATGAAACAAAGTCTCTAATTTTATCATTTTCATTGTCTGATTTCACCTCATCAGTTGAATGTGTTTTGATTTCCTTTTGAAGGTCCTATTCTAGCCTCTAGATAGTGATAAGCAACATGACCATATCTACCATAATTATAGCACTACCTTTATTCCTATTCTGATTATCATGTTGTTTTTTCAGGGAGTAATTTGGTTTTTTCCTTGTTTGATTCCTTAAGCTTTTGTAATTTTCAGCAACTATCCTTGTGACGAGAGCAAGATCATCTCTCTTCATTTGTGACTTTGAAGGCTACAATTTTCTTCTTTTCCTTATTTTGCTCTTTCTTATTTAGGTGGGTCTCTTCAAAGGTAGTGAGGTCTCTTCTGACTTTATTATAGGTCATGATATTCGATTTCATGCTTTAAAAAATGAAGACCTTAGAAAGCCACTGAAAAGGAAAACTTCTAAGAATCCTTGTAATCTGATCTACTCCTACAGCTTTGAGTTCCCCAATAATTTTGCCAAACTTGGGAAATATTTCTTCAATGGATTTACCATCTTACATCTTGAAAAAGTTTATAGCATAGATTAATAAATTTACAAAAGTTTATTTGACCTTCTCGGTTCCACTATGTATCCTTTCAATTTATCCTACATTTCTTTCACAGTTTTCAGCAGGAGATCTTCTCATATTTTTCACCACTAACTGCATTATACAGAAAATTCTTTGCTTTAGAGTTGATTTGAATGATCTTCATTTGTTCATTAGTGTAATCTTCCAAGGATGAAATGCTTTTAGTAGATTTTTCACCATTTTCTAGTGTTTTTTTATTTTTATCTTTATTTGTAGAGAAAAGTGGTAGTTCGTCAGTTTGATTACTCTCCAAACCATAACATCATAGAACTTGATGAAGGTCTCCATCCTGATTTTTCAATAAGAAAAGTATTTTTCATTGAAGTAAGGAGGTATAGTTTAGGATGTTCCTCTAGAGAACAAAGATCCAACAATAGTTTGTTCCATGATATTTTCTCACTTGTTGTTAGTCAAATTCTTGTGAGTCCTTGCTCTAACACCAATTTAAAGTAGTAAAAGGGGAGTGAATTACCCCCTTTTTCAACCAGATAGTCGACTTCCTTCAACAAACAATTGACTGTTAATTGCAGTAATGAAAACTTCAGAAAATAAAATGCTAAAGGTAAATAACATCATATGTTTTATACTGGTTGAGACCTCTAATAGATCTTACTCAAGTCTCCTTGGGTTGTAAGGAATTCTACTAGTTATTTTGTGAATAAAATCAAAGTACAAGATAGAGTTAAGGTTTTTATCTTTGACTCACGTTCTCTTCTTTCTTTTGCACTTTGATGCAATGCCTCACCAATTATGTATTTCTTTACTCTCATTTTAAGTACACAGTAAACCTTTAAGAGAATACAATACTTGAGTACAGTATAGTAAAGAACTAGAGAAGGATGAGACAAGTGTATATCTCTTTTTTTTTTAACTTTCAATGCTTATATAGTAGTGATTGAACTATAGTAAAGAATTAGAGAAGGATGAGACAAGTGTATATGTCTTTTTTTTTTAACTTTCAATGCTTATATAGTAGTGATTGAACTACTACTAGTTGTTGGAAGCTAGATATAGAAGGCAATCCAAAATATTTTTCTTCTTAGGAAAACGAATAAGATATATACTATGTTCAAGAATAAGTAAAGATTAAAATTTAAAAAATTAAGTAAAATTTATACAAATAAGAGAGGGGCGTGAAAATCTCTTGATATAAGCAACCCATTAAATTCAATAATTTCCTCCTTTTATGGAATATTTTCCGAGGAGATTATCCTCCCTTTAGAGCAGTGGTTGAGGATCACATCTGATCCTGAATCTCTCTAGTTATATTTCGTGCATGACATGATTAAGCACTTCAGAAATCAGCAATCCCCCTTGAGATATTTCTTCCTTTTTAAGTGTTTGAAGAGAGATTCTTTTGAATATTCTTGCTGCTAAATTTTTGCAATCAACCTTAAGGATCATTCATCAGAACTTTACATTATCAAATTTAATATTTGTTTTTGGGTTCAGCCAGCCAAAATGCACTCTTACATGATATGATAATGTCCGCTTTAAGTAAAGCACTCTTATATGTAGCTTTGCAATCCTTCTAGATACCAATGTAGGACTTTTCTCCATACACCAACAATCTCTCCCTCAAATTAAGTTCCACATGGCCCATCACCATGATCCACTGGTCACCAAAATTCGTTCTGTGCCACCAACACCTTTTGAGTATTTTATAGCAACTAAATTCCACAACTAGCTTCTTCTTATGTGTGCATCTCCATGCTCGTAAGGGTAAGCAAATCCAGTTTCATGCCTTATCATTTCACAATATTTTAATATTCATTTTCCTGAACCTGGACTCTTTGGATCAATCCCACATGATTTTTCTCCAAAATTCTCACAACATTAAGAGATCATACGCCTTATATGTAGTTTTCAAAATTTTTCAATTATCAATGTGGGACTTTGGATCACACACCAAACATTTGTGTAAGAGCACTTTTCCCCAATCTTCACTTGTTGATGCACTTCTCATCAAGCTTTAATTGTTGAGGCATTTCTCTTCAACCTTCAATTGTTGAACTACTTCTCTCCAACTCTTGTTATTATTTTTTTGGTTGTGTTGGAGTGTTTCTCTCCAACTATAAATAGTTGATGAACTTATCATCAACACCCATTGTTTTTTCTTGATTGTGTTGGAGTACTTCTCTCAAATTTCTAGGAGATAGAGCACTTTCCTTCAGTATTCTATTGTTGGAGTACTTCTCTCCAACTCTCATTGATGCACCAATTTAATACCAATTAGTATACGTACCTATATGATGCACGGAAAGAGTTGAAAGAGATTATAAGTAGGTTATTATGAATCATATATGATATACTACAGATTTTATATCCTCATTTTTTTATTGCAATCCCGTACTAACATTTTTATGATATATGTAACTGTAGTTACTTCATTACTGTCCGTGTAAGGGATAGTATTCATTGTCTAGTTAATATGCTCATGAAAAGCCTTTTTAAATATATGATATCTATCAACTTGTGAATATAGTTCAGATAAAAAAAATAAAGTTTTTAGCAGATTCTGACTTTGAGAATATAATTAGCCAAGTCACCATAGTACCAAGATAAATAATATTAGACATAAAAGCATTATGTGTAGCAATAAATGACATCTTATTACGTTAAACGTTTGTTAGAAGGTATGATCCCTCAAATTCTTTCCAATATAAGTGACCAAATCGGAGCTAATTCATTTGCAGCAAATATAAGAGCAAAAAAAAAAAGAAGAAAGTGTCCCTTGCCCATAAATATAATGCTTTATTACTAGCTGAAATTATGAAAATTGCATATTCTTTTGAAAGTGTGAAAGTAAAGAATTATACAATCATTTATAAAGAAAATAATGATAGATATTTGTTGAAGTATGTAATGCGGATAAGCTTTTCTCATAGCACATGTTTCACTTAAAAACTAACTGAATTTGTTTCATTGGTAATACATGATCTTTTCTTTCAAAAATAATTTCAAAAAAAAAATATTTCTTGAAATTCTTGTAAACACTTTGTAATATGGGTGATTTTTTCTACAGTTTCATTATCCATTTCTCTGGTGTATCAAATTGGCAACAATTTGTAATTGCGTTGAAGAGCTGTTACTTAAATATACATCTTGTGAACCTGCCAATGAATTATATTTACAGTTAGAAAGATGAAGTAACATTAAATATGTAAGATTACAATAAATATGTTGCATACCTGTATTCGAAATAGCAAATAAAAAATAAAAGATGATTTATACTTCAATATCGAGCTTAGAACATTGGACACCAAGATTAATAAGACATGGATAAGGAAAGCAATGACAGTGTCACATTATGCAAAGGGGTGCCAATTGACACCCTTTCATCGAAAAATAACACTAATTAGCTAATACAAGAAAGCAATGGAAACACAAAACACACTCCAAAATAGTCCACTAATTGAAGAGATTCTTGGACCGATTTGGAGACCACACTCAAATTCACAAACAAGAACAACAATATGAGGTGTTTAACACCTATTGCGGACGGCAACAAACTAGATTAAAAACACAAGAATGGAGAACATGAAGTAAAATAACAATATTATAACAACAACACACGGATTACACGAGAAACAATACACAACACAGTTACAAGATTATAATGAACTAAGGGACAGATAGATAGACTGCGTGAAGGAATAATCTTAAGAACCCAAGAGCATATTTCACTCTTGGACACTTAACACTACTCCCGATAATTCACCTATCTTTTACGTTGGCATAAGGGTGACCTCGATCTCCCAAGCATCCAACGTTTTCAAGCTTGAATCCAACCCGAGAGAATCCACACTCAATGTTGAAAACCCTAGTTACAAGTTTCGGCCATGGGGGCCTTTCTCTCAGGAGAAATATTTCTAAGTGTTACAACTTCAATTTTCAACAAAAATTAAGTAGTAAATGACCTAACATATTCTATTTATAGTAGGTTATAAAAATAGTGTGAAATGTACAAAAGACCCCATTTTCAAATGCTTCACTTTAGGCGCCCTTGGAGTGTAGAATGTGGACTATTTTGGAGCCTATTTAGGCCGTCCTTTGCACTTTATTTGCACACTCCAAGTCTTGGGTTCAATACATCTCACATATGTCCACCTTTATGGTCGCACTCGTATCATCCTCCTTTCATAAAAAGGATTCGACCTCGAATCCATACCTTGCAAAATCAAAGAGAAAACAAACAAGCACACATCCTCATGGCATGAGGGTTAGAGTTAGAAAAATAAATAATTAGCATCATGCCACGATGGCATATACTTGAAGTACAACCAAGGATCCTTTATGTAAATTATGAAAAGCCTTTGTACAACATCACAAAGGAAAGGGCTCGGATGAACATTAAGAAATAAGGAACAAAAACCAAAACTATGTCTCTCATACGATGTCCAACAACATCATGAATATCATCATATGCATATAGGTAGTGAAGAAAGGCACCAAAAACACAATTCTCATACAAGATGTATTCACAAGTAGGAACACACAAAGAGAGAAAGGGACATTGCAAGCATGTAGGACCTTTCTCTTTCCAACTACTTCCCGAGGGAAGGCATTCCATCAAGGGAGTCTTACCAATAAGGAGAATAGGGAAACTACCATGCAACAATCCAATTCAAGACAAGTAGTTAGCCCAAGAACTCGATTTTTGTCAACAAATGATGTTAAGCACGCTCCCAAGGGTCCTATAAGATACTTCAATTTGTCCAACCTCATTAAGGTAACAAGAAGCCTTTATCATCCTTGAACCCTTCCACAAACAAGAATACAACTTGGCATCCACAAGTTGTGGTTCACATAACTTAAGTACAAGTGTGTCAAACATGGATGCACGGATATGAGTAACACCCCAAAGAGACAATGACACATTTTCCCTAGGGTCCTCGAGTAGACCCAACTCACAATTAATATCAAAGGGATCACAATTCAAGTCACCATATTTGTCAAGCATATGATTAACCCTATGAGCCAAGAAAACATTAGAATCTTTACAACAACATAGGCTCACGGGTTCACTCCCTTTTCCTTGACCAATATCTTTAATTTCTTCACTCAGTCAACATTCATTAATCACATCATACATATTCTCAAGCGGTGGGCAAGTTTTACTCAACATAATTTTCACACGATGATGTACTTTTATTTAACACAATATCTTCAACACTAGGTGGACACAAATCGATCTTACTAGAAGAGTCGATTCGGTCATCTATAGGATCAACTAGTGTATCCACTCGCACAATATATACATCATCCACAAGTGGTAAGGAATCAATATACTCATTTATAGGTAAGCTAGTACTCACACTCAATGATTTATTAGTCACACATTCATCATTCACATACACCAAAGTGCAAGAGTTATCTATTTTACCTTGACGTTCATGAGTATGTTCGTCTTTACCTCAGAGTGAAAGTCCTTCACAAGTTTGGGAAGCAACTTTCTTCGAGAAGCTCTCACTGTAAGGTGTTTGGACCTTATGTTTTGGATCTTTTGGGATAAGTATGGATACCAATTGGCGTAGCCTTTCAACGTGCCATTTCATATCTTCAATAATGTTGGTGATGCGGGCAAACGTGGCATCGAGATTGTTGGCAGCCATTGTAGCCAAAAGAAAAGACAACAACGAACAACAAAATAAATAACTTGTTAGCTTAAAAATGTCTCACCACACTCTCACTCTTGATTCTTACCTCACACTTGGTTTCACAAGTGTTGAAAGTTGGCTTGTACTTCGCGATTGATTGAGGGTCGAGTCTACTCTTGCCCGGAATAGATTTTAATTTGAGTTGACTCAAAGAAAATTTATTGATGGACTTGAACCAACAAGATACAATAAATTCACAAAAGAGAAAAGCACACAACAAATGCTTAACAAGAATTAACGAACACAAAGACTAACTAACAATCTAGTAGATGAGTACTAGTTTTTCAATTAGTATTGAAACCAACAAAATTAAAACTAAGGAACAACAAAAGAAAACTAACAATTCTGAAATTTGAGCTTAATATGTTGCGTGAACAGTAAAATGTGATGACATGGCAGCCACGTATTGGTCTGGATCCGACACAATTTTTTTATAATCCAATTTCAAGTCTTGGTCAATTTTTTAATTTGGACTTTGGTGGAATTTATTTAAGGAGGAAAATTCAAACAAGTCTTGGAGCCCTTTTCAATTTTATTTTTTCAAGACTTAACTTTTTGGTACTTCTCCTTAAAACATGAATCCTTAAATCGTGGTAAAGTGTTGGAAAGTGGTTGAGACTTGATTGATAGGTCTTTGTTGGTTGTAGTGTCTTTCAAGACTAACAAATAATAAACCCTTTTCCTTCAACTTTTTGGATTTACCATTCAGTTTATCTTCAACAATATATGAAGGTGGTGATGAACATCAAGAACAACAACTACTACTACTACTACTACAACAATCTCCAAGAACACCAATAATTTTCATACGGCCACTCCCAAATTTCACAATAATAATATTTTCAACACTTGGCCAAGACAACTACAACTTCAACAAAATGGTTCTCAAGCCATCAATTAACAACAATATCACATGGTCACGCTTAGAACATCAAGGAGAAACCACAAAGCTAAAACAGGCCACTCAACAATGTTCAACAACAAATCAGCCAAGCCCAAGTTCACGTCTAGAACTTCAACAAATACAAGATCAAACTTAGATTTAGACTCAAGAGTGCTAGAGATGAATAAAACTAACACTAGAAACAACAAAATAAATAAAAATCTTGGCCAAGACACAACACTAACACCATTTAGGCCAAGAACACAAACACGGACAAATTTGCTTCTTTTTTATTTTAAAATTTTCTAACACTTTTTTTAAATTTTTCTAACAAGCAAGCCCAAGAATGATCTTGTAGGAACAAGATCAAGCCATGCTCTGATACCAAATGATACAAGAAAGAAATGAAAACACAAAACACACCCCAAAACAGTCCACTAATCAAAGGGATTCTTGAACCGATTTGGAGACCACACTCAGATTCACAAACAAGAACAATAATACGAGGTGTTTAACACCTTTTGAAGCGGACAACAAACTAGATTAACAACACAAGAATGGAGAACATGAACAACAATAACAATATTATAACAACAACACACGGATTATGCGAAAAACAATACACAACACGGTTACAAGATTATAATGAACAAAGGGATAGATAGATAGACTACGTGAAGGAATAATCTGAAGAACCCAAGAGCATATTCAACTCTTGGACCCTTAACAATTCTCACGATAATTTACCTATCTCTTATGTTTGCACAAGAGTGACCTCGATCTCCCAAGCATCCAACATTTTCAAGCTTGAATCCAACCCGAGTGAGTCCACACGCAATGTTGAAAACCCTAGTTACAAGTTTCGTCCATGAGGGCCTTTCTCTCAAGAGTATTGTTTCTAAGTGTTACAACTTCAATTTTCAATAAAAACTAAGTAGTAAATGATCTAACATATTCTATTTATAGTAGGTTACAAAAATAGTGTGAAATATTCAAAAGACCCCTTAGTCAAATGCTTCACTTTAGGCACCCTTGGAGTGTAGAATGTGGACTATTTTGGAGCCTATTTAGGCCGTCCTTTGCACTTCATTTGCACACTCCAAGTCTTGGGTTCAATACATCTCATATATGTATACCTTAGTGGTTGTACTGTATCATTAGCTAGGCAAAATTTTTAGTTTATTTAATGTACAAATGTTATTTGTTGTCTCCTCTTATTTTTCTAAGTGTCTATTTTTTTTATATTTTGATAATTTTTGATAAAAATTCAATGAAGTTAAAAGAAAAGATTCCTGGTCAATATATCCAATTCATAAAATAAATTATCAAAATATAAAATATGCATAGAACCAAATACAATTTATAGTTGCATACAATGTGAAAGTTGATATGATTTTTCTGGAAATCAACTTTACTCTAGTTGGTAAAATACTTGCGCTATAGGCATCCAAAATTGAAAGTAGCTTATTTGGGCGTCAGGTCTTGTATATTCTTGTGTCACGTTGCTGATAATTGAAATTCTCTTAAAAGATTTCTCTCTGGGTCTTTGACAAAACAAATTAATCTTCACAATTCGACTCTATTAAGAAAAATAAAAATAAAAGTAAATGCAACATGCTAGCATCTATTATACAAGACAACCAAATCTATAATTCTTACAATCACGTTCCACTGCCTCAAGCAATTGCTCCTTCCATATATGTTCATTTTCGTGTATATGATGTTAACAGGTCACATAATTAGGTTGAATTATAACTTATTTATTTAATTTTAAAGAATAAAATAATTAGCATATACTACACCAATATATGAAAGCAATTTCTCCTTCCATATATGTTCATCATCTCCATGTATATGGCGTTAACAGGTCACATATTTAGGTTGGACTATAAATTATGTCTATAATTTTGAAGAATAAAATTAATTGGTATATACTATACAAATATTTAACAAAGAAAAATGAAGCAGGCATCTAACATCTTCAAGTAGTTGTCCAAATTCATTCTTGGATTTCAACAAACTAGGAATTTGAAACAGAAAACAAAATTGTTGTTTAAAAAATATTTTCAAAAGAATTGTACTTTTATTTCAACTCTAAATTTATGACATTCCTGATTTGTTTTTACCTCAAGAAGTTATTACTTCTCAAAATATGAGTGTGTCATTCATAATCATGAAAAAAATTGAGTATTATTTGAGTATGTTAAATCAGATTATAATGTATTATTTAAGTATGTTAAATCAAATTAGCTATTAAAGAAGTGTTATTACCACATTATTTCTGAACGAAATTTTCCTCGTCCACCCCCAACCAATCCTTAACCAAATTAATATCACAAAAAGTGAAATTCTTGTTTAATATATTTCTTACTCCAAGTGGAAAGAGTGATGAGAACTAATAATTGTTAATATGTGGGAAATAATTGTTAAAAAGTGATGAGAATAAATAATTGTTTAAATGGAACTAACAGCCATAAAAAGGTGAAATTCTTGCCAAATATAATTCTAATTCTCTTTAGCTAACTCCAAGTAAAAAGAATGATGAGAAATAATAATTGATAATTTGTGTGTAAGAACATTGTGTTTTATATTGTAAATATTTTATTCTATTTTTTTATTCATTCTTAATACATAGTAAAATTTTGTATGATATATATTATCTATTAAATAATTTTATTTTGTTCAAACACTAATTGTTTATATTAAAGGGAAGAGTAAGTGAATATGAAGATATAGCTCAAATTTAATAATTATTTTAAATGTATTCTCAATAGTTAATTATTGAAAAGTAATATTTTATTTTTTTTGGAAATGAAATTGAACACAAATTGTATAATTTTCTTTGAAGAAACCCACCAATTGTATACTCTACCTCTCATCACCATTTTGCTAACTTCATTTTCCATTTATTTATAAAATTAAGTTTGGCCTATTATATTGTATTCACTTTATTTAAATAATATGACACACTTTTTTTTAATAAGTACAAAAAAAGAGTGATGTATTCAAATTTTTAGTAACAGTAACTATTAAATGTTAATTTAACCCCTAAATAAAATAATTTGTAACCACAAAAAATATATATAAATTAAGCTGGACCACAAATTTTTAAAATTTTCATATATTTTTAAATTGTGAACCCATTTAAAATATCTTATATAAATTGGTGAGGAGGGAATAAAACTTAAAAAAAATATTTTATTAAAATTTAAACTTTAAATATGTACATGAATCATTTGTGACATATTATTTTGGTTTTGTTAGATCATATATCATTGATTTTAAGATAAAACTCGTTATGTTAAAAGATCTATATTTTTATTGTCTAGGATAGATGTTTACGTAGATATACACGTTCATGAAAAATTATTTATTATTACATAAAATTACAAAGAAATTAAGTATATACAGTATATTTTTGTTTCCCTTTCCATTTTGTAAGACCCAAATAATAAGATGAATATGTATCTTTTCATTCTTAAAATTCTAACAAAGCAAAATAATTACTCTTTTAATCTATTGTCTTCAATTTATATCCTACCTAACAAAACATTAGGTTTAGTATGAAAATTGGCATTGTATGTATTGTTATTACATTTTAGAATTTACTATAATTGCACCATAACCATTATCAAGTTTCATTACGTCTACATATGAAAATTCACTTTACTTGAGAGATGAAATCATTCTTTATATGTATGTTAAGATTATACCTCATTAACAAAAAAAAGTATAGAATTTTTTACTATTTATTTATTTACTTAAAGAAATTTAGAGATATTCAAACTAAAAAAAAAATAAAAATCCAAAAAACATATGTTTGCAATTTTAAATTGAAAAAAAAAGTCAAGAAACGAACCTAATGAATTTTTCTTTCAAAGCATAAAGTGTACAAAAATTGTAATTGAATAATCCATATTAATGATGGACTTGGTTATCCAAAAAGGCAGGATGAGGCGGGGTGGGAAGGGTCGGCCTACTGTTAGGTGGGGCAGCCTGACTACGATTAATGCTTTCGAGATTAGGGCGAAGTTGGAGGGGATGGGAGTGTGGGAGTGCAGAGGGGACGTAGATAGTATGTGGGATAGGGTTGCTGGTTGCATCAGGGCATCTGCTAGAGAGGTGTTGGATGTTTGAGGGGCGGTTCTGGACGGTATCGGGGGATTGGTGGTGGAATGAGGAGGTTAAGAAAAAGGTCGAGACGAAGAAGGTGGATTACGTTAAGTTGGTTGAGATTAAGGATGAAGAAGAGAAACTGGTGAGTAGAGAGGAGTACAAGTTAGCAAAAAAGGAGGCTAAGTTAGTAGTCACGGCTGCTAAGACAACAGCTTTTGAAAGTTTGTATAAGGGGTTAGAGGAGAATGGCGGGGAGAAGGGGATGTTTAGACTTGACAAGGTTAGGGAGTGAAAGGGTCGTGATCTCAACCAGGTGAAATGCATTAAGGGGGAGGATGGTAGAGGTTTAGTGGAGGACGACCTTATTAAGAAAATATGGCAGTCCTATTTTCATAGGCTCTTGAATGGTGAGGGGGATAAAGGTGTTGTGTTAGGGGAGTTGCAGCATTCCAGGGATTGTCGCGACTTTGGTTTTTGTCGGCGTTTTAAGGTAGATGAGGTCAGTGAGGGCATTCGCAGGTTACGGAGGGGCAGGACGATGGGGCCCGACGAGATACTGGTAGATTTTTGGAAGTTCTCTGGCGGGTCAGGGTTGAAGTGGCTGACCAACTTATTTAACAATATTTTTAAGTCAAAAAAGATGCCTGAGGCATGGAGATGGAGCACGATGATCCCTATTTATAAGAACAAGGGTGACATTCAAAATTGTAACAACTATCGGGGTATTAAGTTGTTGAGTCACACGATGAAGATTTGGGAGAGGCTGGTAGAGCGGAGGTTGAGGAAGATTGTGTTTATCTCAGAGAATCAGTTTGGTTTTATGCCTGGTTGCTCCACGACTGAGGCAATTCACCTTGTGCGGATACTGATAGACCAGTATAGAGAAAGGAAGAGGGATCTTCACTTGGTGTTTATTGACTTGGAAAAGGCGTATGACAAGGTACCTAGGGAGGTTCTTTAGAGATGCATGGAGGCGAGAGGGGTCCCGATGGCGTACATCAGGGCGATTAAGGACATGTATGAGGGGGCGAAGACATGGGTAAGGACAGTGGAAGAAGATTCTGAGCATTTCCTAGTCTTGACAGGGTTGCACTAGGGATCAACTTTTAGTCTGTTTTTATTCACTTTGGTGATGGATGTGTTGACGCAAAAAAATACAATGTGAGGTACCTTGGTGTATGCTTTTCGCAGATGATATAGTTTTAATTGATGAGTCGCGACAAGGGGTTAATGATAAACTGGAGGTTTGAAGGCAAGCCCTGGAGTCTAAAGGTTTCAGATTGAGTAAGACCAAGAAGGAGTACTTGGAGTGCAAGTTTAGTGACTCGAGGCAAGAGCATGAGGTTTTAGTAAAGTTGGATTCCTAAGTGGTTTATAGGTGAGAGAGTTTTAAGTATCTCGGGTCTACGATTCGGAGAAATGAAGAGATAGATAAGGATGTTTCCCACCGTATTGGGGCTAGTTTGTTGAAATGGAGGCTCGCTGCAGGAATTCTATACGATAAGAAGGTGCCCCTCAAGCTGAAAGGCAAATTATTTAGAGTTGCAGTCCGGCCTGCTATGTTGTATGGAGCGGAGTGTTGACCGGTTAAGAATTCTCATATCCAAAAGCTGAAGGTGGCGGAAATGAGGATGTCGCGTTGGATGTGTGGATTCACTAGGGTTGACAAGGTTAGGAATGATATTATTCGGGAGAAGGTGGGAGTGGTGTCAGTGGAGAAAAAGATGCGGAAAGTGAGATTGAGATGGTTTGGACATGTGATGAGGAGGGGTACCGATGCCCCAGTTCGTAGGTGTGAGAAGTTGGCCTTGGATGGCTTCAAGGGGGTAGGGGTAGGCCGAAGAAATACTGGAGAGAAGTGATTAAACGTGACATGGAGCTGTTACAGTTGACTGATGACATGACCCTTGATAGGAAGATATAGAGGAATAGCATTAGGATAGAGGGTTAAGGGTGTGGTTGAGGCGTTGTCAGTATTTAGGGGACTTTGGGGTCTTGTGTTTGGCAACGTACAATTTTCTGTGGATGTCGTACCGTTGTTATTTTATTGTGTTCTAGAATTTTCATGCTTTTGTTTGCTGTCTTCTAACTTGAGCTGGGGGTCTATCGGAAATAGCCTCTCTACCTCTTTAGAGGTAGTGGTATGGATTGCGTACACTCTACCCTCCCCAGACCCCACTATGTGAGAATATACTGGGTATGTTGTTGTTGTTGTAATCCATATTTAAAATCAGAAAATTAAATATACTTTACGCATTTTAATTAGACATGGTTTAAATTTTATGTTTGAGTTTAAAAATTAATGCAATCCATTATCCATCTGCGTTATGTTTTTTTGGCTATAAACGTGGAAAGTTAGTTCAAATACTTTAATTTAAAAAAAAAATTGATAACTTTCGACGAAAAAAGAGGACTCCTAAATGTACTTAATACATGTCATTTCACTCTTTGAAGCCATATTACATGCAATTTTACTCTTGAAGTCATAATACATGCAATTTTCTGAATTCAATAATTTATATTATTTTAGAAGAACAAATCAAGGTGTTTATTCAAGTGCTCCCAATTAAGCTATCATGTTTTTTGAGTCAAAAAATGCAAAATATTTAATAACGAATTTTCCGCATCAAAAAATATAAAAAAAAAAATATTTAAGCATGAGAAACGTTATTGTTTAAATAATTTGACAAAATCAAACTAAAGAGTACATTTCATACTGAAAATGAAATATGCAGAATATATATTCACGAAAAATGTATATTAGTTTTGAAAAAATCTAACTTAAATGCATAGTTTATCTTTCAATTCAATAATTGTATCTAATAGAATTTAGTATAGAAACCTTTGAATTACATACTTATTGAAATTTTTTGGGCTTTTTATCATTTCTTTAAATATGCTGACAACATTTATCGACAGAAATACGTATCACTCTTTCTAGAGGTAATTTGAAAATACTGTTAAGATTGTCCAAGAAATGCAGATAATATCCCAACTAAAATCAAAGGGAAAAAATGTAACCTTTAAACATTAAGAAGGCAAAATCATCAAATTAACTTCACCTTAAGGGAAAAAGTTTTCGTTTGAGTGATATTATTTTCACTTTTCTTACTAATATTGAATAATCGAAACTGATTATTTTGAAAAAAAAGAAGAAGAAGAAGATAACCTCTAATTTGCCAATCATCAAAATTAAGAACTTAACAAAATATAAATGCTACAAAACTTACAGAGAATTACTGAAATGGGGTAGATGGTTGCAGCAACAACAAATGACAACATGATGAAAGAGCCACTGACTATTTGACAGAGAGTCGAAACTATTTGTGAGAAACAGCTAAATAAGTATTTATGATATTATTTTCCAAACGGTTTTTAAGAGGTTGATGTAGTGACCTAAAATTCATGATGTATTGTGGGCAGTTTCAGGGGCGGCTTAATATGTTTTGTGATCTAAAGCTGCACTTCAACAAGAGACCCTTAATGTTTTTCTTAAAATATATTTTCCTAACTTCTTAAGATACAAATTTATGAATAATTATTTTACAATCGATTTTATTTAGTAATTCTTTTTCAATTGATAATATACTTGATTAATTGAATAGCTAGGTTCATATTAAAAAATAGTGCTTACTATGTCACATCTTTTCATAAATGTTGAGCATATTTTTTGGTCAAATCAAAATTTAAAATTATTTTTACTTTTACAGTATTATTTTCTATTCCTTATACAAAAACCACCTAATTATAATTATACAAAATGAGGCCCCAAAAATTGGAGGCCTAAAGCCTAAGCTTTATAGGCTTTACTCGAAAGCCGGCTCTAGGTAGTTTAAAAAGGGTGAAAGACTTTTAACTGGTCCTAAAAATATGAAAAATTCTGGTTGTTCTTATCAAAAAGTCTAAGCAAAATAGGATTTAAATTCAAATTTAAAAGTCACACCAAATAATAAGTGATAAGGATTAGAATTTAATTTTTTAAAATAAATAAATAAAAGATATGATTTGAATATCATATTTATTATTATATTATAATATAAATGTACTATTTTTTCTAATAAGTTTTTAATTGCAAAGATAATACAAAAAATATGCAGATAATGTACTGTAAGGATTATAAATGCTCACGTAATTAAAAGTATTAAATTGCATATGCTATTAAAATAAAAAATTAATGTCTTTTTAAATTTAGATTTATTAAAATAATAAGTTTCTTTCAAATTTTAAAATTTTAATAATGGAAATTCATACTTTTTAAAAAATTATTTTAATTTTTAATAATGACAGTTAATGCTTTAAAATGTTATTTAAATTTTTTTTTAATTTATTTTTAAATTTTTAATACCTTTTTTTTTGTGTTGACATGTGTCAGTTCTACCTTGTTATTAGATATAGATATATTTAATGGAAAATACTTTCTTTATAAACTCACATAATTCTCCATTACTTCTCTTCAATTTGTTACAATTTCTCAGTTTTTACTAGAAAATAGCTACCAACATTCCTATTTATAATAGTGCAAAACCTAATTTAATGAGGTCTAGAAAATATATATATTACCATATTAATTTGGACTAAAGATCATATTTAATTATGAATTGAATAAATATCAAATGGGTAAAATTCATAAATAGCATACTTAAGATCATAATTATTAGTTTCTTAGCAACACTTTTATAATTACTTAGGATAGCAACTTGTATTTTGTATTTTAAGAAACTATTGCTATAAAATTACATATACAAATAATTTTATTGTACTTATTTAACTGAAAGTAGTTGAGGTAAATATGGTATAATTACCCATGAATTAAATGTGTAGATTCCTTTTCCATTAAAACCTCTTAAATCATGTGATTTCCGTAATATGTTAACAACATTAAGCAAAATTGAAATTTCATTTTTTTCATTAACGTGTTCATCCAAAAAAAAAAGTAAAATAAAAAACAACTGAACCTTTTTCTGTTCAAAATTGTTTGAATTCAATCATTAGTCTGAAATCCATGCATTATTATTTTTGAATCAAATTTGACTAAAATTTCTTCTATTCAATTTCTTCAAATTCAACATAATTTACAAAGCGGAGCATTAATATTGTTGAATCAAATTCAATTGTAGCTTCTTCAGTTCAATTTGTTCGAATTCAACAAACGATTGCAAATTCAACCATTACTCTTGTTGAAGATACTTAATCATTACTGTTTTTCAATTTAAAATTCTTTTTATCAATCATTATTGATGCTCCGTTCAATTTTTTGTTATCATCGTTAATTTATTTTTAAAAATTTTATAAATTAATTTCGAGTTAAAAATAATGCAACAGTAAATTGAGAAGATAGAACAAAATAGTGATCGAAATCAATTTTTTATGCTGCTCAAATTTAATTTTTTGGAGGTCTGATTCACGAAATTTAAGACTATTTCTGTATTTCTGATAATTTCGATTATGTTTATTTTGGTTGTGTTTGATTATGGAGGTTATGGCTTTGTCTGTATTTAACATTGAATAAATAATTTATTATTGTATTTTCTGCTGGAATTTTAATTGTGTTTGTAATTTATGTTTAACTAACTTGTTGCAATTGTATTTTCTGTCGGAGTTCTTGGCTATGTAAATATATGTTGTTTATGTTTACTACTGTAGAAGTTTGTTTGTATTTTTTTAGTAATTGTATATTATAACTATTGATGTCTTACAGATATATTTTTTGTGTAGTTTAGTTGAAATATGTTAGCAATGGGGAGCATCCCAGTTCTCGTGAAGCACTTCGGAAGATGGACGTATGAAAACAATTATGAAGAGTACATTACTGATGTAATATTGATGAGCTCGACAGCATCATACAATAACTACACAATCTTTTAGCATCTCACATTAATGTGGATTTGAGCAGCACACATATTCAAATTGAATATCAAATCACTAAAAATGATGGGCAAATACAAATACATAATGATATGGGTTTAAAGGTGTTTATTATGCAAAAGAAAGAGATACAAGACATGAATTGTCTTTCTTTATATGTAATCATTTTGGAGAAAGATGTTGTGAGCACCTTTGGAAGTTCATTTGTATGTATTGTTGAAAGAAGAGACGTCCAAAACAATTTACATCAAGTGTTAAATACATCTTCTGAAGGTGTTAAAATCGAGCAGAAATATGTTTGAAAAGAAGAACATCAACTCATGTTGTAGTTATGGGTCTAAGGGTCACAATAGGCGTTCGTGTAGGAAATATCGTAAATGATACATTTGTTCTTCCGTATTCTTTCGTTACAATTTCTTTTGCACTTTTCATAATAATGAACTCATTAGTGTGTTTTAAGACCTTTATCAACTATTTGCTACAATATGTTATAAATAACAATTAGTAATACAATTATGTATTACTAAATTTGACAGAAAAATACATATTTTTTTATTTGAAAAATACTATGTTTTAGGCTATATGTATTTGATAACTGAGATGTTTTTCAAATATGATCACTTATATGTATTTGTACTATGAAAGTATTTAAAGTATTTGAAAGTAAATGAACAAAGTTAAATCTGAATACTGCATATATATATATTGCAAAATCTAAACGCTGCATATTTGTTTTTAAGTTAGATCTCACTGTAACAAATAAAACATGAATACTGGAATAAAGCACAGAGTACAAAATTATTGAAAACATATTAAACATAAAAGACTAAAATGAATTACTTTCATTCACTTCAAAATTAGTAAGTTTGATTCACTTCATATGTATTTTGAAAGTAAATGAATAAAGATTAAAATACATATGATGTTAACTGCATATGTATATTTAAGTTAAATCTGAATACTGCATATGTATATATTGCAAAATCAGAATATTGCAGATGTATTTTGAAGCAAAATCACACTATAACAAATACAACTGAACACAGAAATAAAACATAGACTACAAAATTATTGAAAACATATTCAACATAAAAGACTAAAATGAATTACTTTTGTTCAGTTCAAAATTAGTAATTTTGATTCACTTCATATATATTTGAAAGAAAATGAACCAAGAGTAAAATACATACGATATTAACTGCATATGTATTTTTAATTTAAATATGAATAATACACATATATATATATATTGCAAAATCTGAACCCTGTATATGTATTTTGAAGCTAAATTTCACTTTAACAAATAAAACTGACTAGTGGAATAAAACATAGAGTACAAAATTATTGAAAACATATTCAACATAAAAGACCAAAGTGAATTACTTTCATTCACTTCAAAATAAGCAACTTTGATTCACTTCAAAACATAAAATAAGTTTCTACAATTAATACCAACATCCATTTAAATCTTGTCATTTACACAATGTAACAAAATCAACAACCATCAGACTTCTAATACTTCTGCGACACTCGTTATCTTGCTTTCCCTAACAGGCCTCAATGGCGTTTCCTCATCA
Source organism: Capsicum baccatum var. pendulum (assembly GCA_030864225.1). Taxonomy (NCBI): domain Eukaryota; kingdom Viridiplantae; phylum Streptophyta; class Magnoliopsida; order Solanales; family Solanaceae; genus Capsicum; species Capsicum baccatum. Next base: position 251,333,462 of record CM061561.1, on the reverse strand, counting down.
CTTTGAGCTTTTGCTTCTTGTTTTCTTATGCCGTAATTTCACAATAGTGAAGCATATCTTGTACGAAGTACGTTGGGATTGAACTCAACCGAAGGAACGTCTTGACCCTAAGAAAGGTACTGTGCGTATGTAAGCATATATAAACCGCAATCCCTACAAAAAATATTGAATAATAATTAAAATATATTTCGTACAAACTTACAAATTTGATATATGTATATTAAAATACTTACAAACTTTCACTTGGTTGTTGAGGCAAATTCTTTACAAATAACACATCAATATTTCACATCAATATGGCCTGTAAACTTTCCTCAATATTATTATCACTGTAGCAGCACATATGTGGTGCAAATCTTAAAAGTTTTCTTACAATGAATATTTCATCACACGACACCTATACAAAGTAAAACTACACCTTATTAAATTGTAAAAAACAACAAAACACAATCAACACATAAAAAAATACATATAAATATGCATATGTATATTGAACAAAACAAAATACAAAACCATCACTAAAGCAAAATATATATGAAATTTGATATGTATGTATAAAAATAAAATGTTTCCCTATACCTTAAAATGTATATTGAACCTAACAAAAATACAAATGAAAGTGCATATATGTACTTATAAAACATACAAACTACTAACATATACCTTAAATGTATATTTAGTCAGTCATTTGTATATATGGCAAACCTACATAAATTGTATTGAAAAATTATTTTAAAATGTATTTGTATTTCAACAAATACAAATAAATTCATAACCACAAATGTATTTGTATAATTCAATACTTCAATATTTCAATATACTGAAAATGCATATCAATTATAATAAAAATACATATAGCCAAATACCTCTTCATGTGTAGTTCATATATAAATGTATTTTTTCATACATGCAACTTAGCAAATTCATTTACCATACAAATACAACTAAAAATAGCAGCTTTACAAAAAATACAAATAAAAATATGTTAACCCAAAATGTATATTTAACCTATCATCTTCACAAATCAGCTTTACTGAAATCCTTAAATACATATCAACTGATCAGTAAATACATATTAGCTTCACAAAAAAATACATATTACCCCAAATTGATAACAACTATACTGAAATCCCTAAATACATAACAACAAATAAAAATACATATACAACGAAAAATACCTCTTCCTCCATATCTTTTTCAATAACATTCAACCCAAAATCATCTATAATGTTCATTCAACTCCGATTATGCTCCATTAATCGCACCAAAATAAAATCCAATTCCAATTCTCATCCACAATTTAATTTTTTCAACTATATCAACTCATAAAACATCAAATTTCACTAAAAAAAACATAACGAAAAAATCTATCAAAAAAAAAAAATCAACCCAAAATTATCTACAATATCCATTCAACTCTGATTATCCTTCACTAATCGCAACAAAATAAAATTCAGTTTCAATTCTCATCCAAAAATTCAACTTTTTCAACTATATCAACTCATAAAACATCAAATTTCACTGAAAAATAAATAAATAAAATTCAGCAAATTCGATCACCTTGATTCTCCGTTAAAAACTACAAAAATCAAAACCTTAAAAATGAATTGGAGAAATTGTTTACAATACAAATTTTCAAAAAAAAAAAAGAGAAATTGAGAACATACAATAACTAAATTAATTAATTACCTGAAATTATGGAACAATTTTCTTATCAGATCGTGCAAAAGACGTTAAGAAGGAATTTTTTTTTAAAGAGAGAATCCGAGAAAAAGCATGAAAATGGTAAAGTAAAAAAATAATTAAAGGAAAGAGAAAGATTCTAAGCGTGAAAAATGAAACCTCAAACACGGTAACTTCTAAGAGGCGGTAAGTGTGGTCCGCCACTTAAAATAATGTTAGGTTTGCTAGACAAGGTAATTTGATTAAAGTGTAGCTATTTTTTATAATTTAAGTGTTAAGTATGTTACTCCCTATAGTTTTTTCAATCAAATTCTAAACAAATTTAGTTTCTTACTCCAATTTTAATTTATTATTTTAACACAAATTTAGTTGATTTATTGGGAAAATTTCAGAAATAACAATTGTAGAGTCTTAATTGTAACTTTTATAGCAACAGTTTCATAATTATGAAAAATAACAAATTATATTTTGTATTTAAGTAAATTGTTGCTATACAAATACATATACAACAAGACTTACTGCCCTTGTTTTACTCAAATTAGTTGAGTTAAATAAGGAATAATTATTCCATCTAATTAAATTCGATGGGATTACTCTTATTTAAATGGAAAAATTTCAGAAATAGCAACTATAAAGCCTTAATTGTAACTTCTATAGCAACCGTTTCATAATTTCGAAAAATAACAAATTGTATTTTGTATTTAAGCAAATTGTTGCTATACAAAAACATGTACAACAAGATTTGCTGCCCTTATTTTACTCAAATTAGTTGAGTTAAATAAGGAATAATTATCCTATCTAATTAAATTTTCATAAATTACTCTTATTTATATTAGTAGATTCTTTTTCTAAATCAAACTCAAATATGAAGATTATTATTTCCATTATCTTCAAAATTTTAAAATATCGTTCTCTTATATCTCTAGTTATTTTTTCTTGTTAGTTTTTCATTTTTTTAATCTTTTTTTTATTTGAATTTCCTTTTCTTTTTTTTTTCTTTACACTTTATTTTCTCTCTTCTACTTTTTTTTTCACTTCTTTTTTTTTTTACTCTTCTTTCCCTTATCTTTTATTTTTAAAAGACAAATATCTATATCATATATACATATCAAAGACTATACAAAATAAATAGAAATAAAGATATGCATATGTATTTGCGGTAAAAAAACATACATATATATCTGCATATGTATTTATAGAAATACATAACTGACTCACATGTATATATAAACATATAGGACACAAAATCTCTATAACGAAAATGAAAATTATATACATATACATATAGGAAATAAAAAAAATACATATACATATCTTAAAAACAGTAAAAATAAATAAATAAGTACATATGTTACCCTCTAAATTGATATAGTATGTACAGCTCTGCTTATGTATTTGCAGAATACATATCTGATCTATATGTATATTCTTAATTTATATGAGTCACCTTTATATTTTGCCAATAGATACGAAGATATATAGTGTAGTTATTTTTGTTACTGTTTAATATGAATAACATATGTATTTCGTAAATATATTTGTATGTTTTGCACTGTAAATATATAACCAGATTTGTATGACTATGTATTATATATATTTTTTGAACATGTGTATGTGGCATACATATTTGTCTTTTCAAAAATAAAAGTTAACGATAAAAGAGTAAAAAAACAAAAAAAACAAAAATATAAAAAAAATGAAAACAGAGAAGTAAAAAAGAAAAAAAAAAGGAAGAAAGAGAAATAGAAGTGTAAAAATAAATGAAAAAATTAAAAAGTAAAATAGAAAAAAGATAAAGAAAGAGAAAATAGAAAAAGAAAAAAAATATACGAGAAAGGAAAAAAAAAGAGAAATAAAAGCGAGAAAATAAAGTGGAAAGAAAAAAAAGGAAAAAAATATCAAAATAAAAAAATAAGATGAAAAAAAACTAACAAGCAAAAAAGGTGGAGATATAAGAGAGTGAAAGACTGTAATGATGTTTTGTTTTGAAATTTTGAAGATAATGGAGATAATTGTCTTCAAATATGAAAAAGAAAAAAAAATAAAAAATAAAAAAAGGAAAAAGGAAAAAAAAGAAGAGAAATAGAATAGAGAATATAAAGTGTAAATAAAAAAATGAAAATAAAATAAAATAAAAAAAGAAAATGGTAAAAAAATAAGATGAAAAAAAAAAGGTAAAACATATGACTATATTTAGGAGAGGTGAAATAGTGAATTGAAAATATGAAAATATGAAAATATGAAAATATAAAGTAGTAAGAGTAAAATATGCACTTACCTAGTTAATGAGTAAAATAATGATACTCTTACTATAAATTGTAATTTACCAAAGTATTGTTATTTATTATAATTATAGTTTTAAGTATGTTATTTTGTGTAATTTTTCTTTAATTTATTGGGGTTTGTTATTGGTTGGACTTGATTTTATGTGTGTTTTGTTGTTATGACCAAAAGTTGTCTTTCTTTCTTTATGTCGTATCATTTCGCAAAGCATATTGAGATGCGTTCCTATTTTCCGTGAAAGGACCAAATACTGTTTATTTACGTGGCACAAGGTTGAGAATATATAAGGCCCAAGACAAATATTTCCTAGGATAAATTTTCAGATATGCTACTTCCATTAAAAATTATTTGTCACATATTTTTGGATATTCATTTTACTTGTAAATTTTAATATATCAAAAAAGATACCTTTTTTCTTTCTTTTAATTTTATTCTTAACATTAATTGTTTATTCTTCAAATTAGTTTTAAGATATGATAGTAACCATCAAATAATAAGAGTACTATGGTAAAATAGTGATGTTAATAACTGTTTTCTTAATGAGAGTGTCAAGTTAAAATATGATAAGTAAAAATGAACAAAGAAAATACCATAGCTGAACTAGGGTGCATCTATACCAAGTATCAATAGTTTCGAATTTCAATCATAAATTTATTCCTTTTATATTAGTTGTATGCCTTCACTGAACATCAAACATAATAGAAATGCTTAATTGTTGCTCTCTCTTGTTTCCATTGCCAAGGGCCTAGGATTTTTTTTCCACTTCGAATTTTCTAAATTCTATTGCTCAATTTGTTTGTTAAATGTATATATATAGAAATATAAAAGTCCATGGTTATCTTTTCTAAACATTAAAATACTTAAAAAATAAGTATCTGATGGTACTTTTATTGATATATTAGGCCATGGAAGTTTACTTTCAAGAGGAAATACTTACAGACATCCTCAGCAAGTTACTTTTTCGGTCTCTTCTTCGGTTCAAATGCATTTCAAAGTTATGAGAAACATTGATCAACGAGTTGTTATTTAAGGTTAAACATCTCAATATTGCTAAGAATGACCAAAATTCCCATAAAATTCTCTTTTACCAATGGTGCCCTATGGAACCTGCATTTTCCATTCGTTCTTGTTCTTTTTCATCGGCTCAACTAGTTAAGGATGTACAGAAACTGAATTTCCCTTCCAATGTTGAACCGTGGTGTTGCCAAGTCTATTGTTGTTGTGATGGCTTGGCTATTATCAGGGTTGATTAAAGTAATGATAAAAGCCACATACTTTTGCTGTGGAATCCATCCACGGGAGAATCTTTGCAGTATGTCCTCTTGAAAGTAAACTGACATGGCCTAGTAGGACAAGATAATGTGTGTTAGAAACCTTTTTCTTTTTTTTTGAAGTACGTCCTACCAACAACAAATGTTTGTAAATGAAATCAATTGGCACACCCTCAACACACTTGATTTAGTTGATCAACAATCTCCGTCAACTTTGTTTTTTTCGAAGACACCACGTACAATCTTTGTCCTGCATATAAAATTGTACGAAATCGGCTGAATCAGTTGTTGTTAATGAAAATTAAAACATGAGTACATAGCAGAAAGAAACATATACCTTTAGGAATTTGATAGCAAAATGCTGATTTCTTTTTGTGCCGGTGATTTGAATGCTTGTATGGTGAGTTTATTTATAAGTTGATTTTATTTATTTTTGGAAAGAAAACATAAATGCAATGTCTATTAAAGAGACTTTCATAATTTTTCTTAATTAGCACCATCCAACAAAAAATAACACTATATATTATTTTCCTTAAAATCCATCTTCTAATTTATTTCTACCAATAAGAGTGATTTCATAGTCTATCCTAATTATATTAGCACTATCCAACAAAACATAACACTATATATTATTTTTTCTTAATATCCGTCTTCTATTTATATTTATTTTTTTATAAGTTGACTCTATTTATTTATGGGGAAAATATAAATACATTTCCAATAAAAGATATTTTCATAATTTATCCTAATTAGTACTATCCAACAAAATATAACACTATATTATTTTCCTTAAAATCTGCCTTTGATATAAAAAATCATAGCATTTAATACTAAAACACAATATTTACTTTGAAACTAAAGTATTCAATTCAAGAATATGATATCTAGTTCAAAACTACATGAACTGTAGAATTTAGTTCCAAAATAAAATATCAAACTAAAAATATATATTATGAAGATCAAAATTGTCGTAATTAGTTAAAATGTATGGTCTTATTTTTGTAGTGGCTTAAAACTCTCTTTTCTTGTTGTGTTATGTTAAGCACCAACTCTTTATTTTGAAAATCTTGAAACCTTAACTTTTAAATTACACATTTTCAAACAAAATAAACTTTATCTTAAACTTAACTTGAACGAAGAAAGGTCTAAAAGGACAAAGATCGAGGGAAAAGAACAGTAAAGGATTCCTTTCCTTTGTGCAACGCAAACTTATGTATACTCTCAATTTTTATTTTCATTTTTTAAACTGAAAAATTTCCGAGGATCAATGAAACAAAATCTTCAAAAATCAACGAATAATTGATAAGTTTGGTATGTCTCGCTCAGACATTAAGTTTGGTGTACATGTTTGATTATCCTTTAATATACATACCCGCAATGTAAACAAACTTCAGTAAGAATAACGAACAACGACGGTGTCTATTTTAGGGACGAGCATCAAATATTAAAATTTAAGATTTCATGAAAGGGATGAAAGGGAGAAAGGGAAAAAGGAATAAGAAAGAAGCGAAAACAAAAATAATAAGGAACTGAAGTATTAAGTTATTGACAATATTGTAAATATTTCATTGTTTTAGCTAAAAATAAGGAGTTGGGATATGTACGGTTGAGTAACAATACCATTAGTGGTTGGTAGACTAAGATTTAAGGTCATTTATTCACATTGTTCTCCACTTCTAAGTTTGTAGCTTCATGGTAGCTTCACCAATATTATCTACAAAATAAAAGACTTGTTTCTTGTCATAACTTAAATTTTAGTTTCCTAGATCATTTCCTTCAAACTTTACTGAAGTATATTTAAAGATTTTTAAAATCTGATATGCTTTTAAAATTCTAGGAACTGGCCTATACTTAGCGTTACCATAAATATACCAAAATAGATCAGACTTTCAAAGTCGGTCAATAAAATTGCAATCATGAAAATACATAAATTGGTGACACATTAAAACCTATGAAATAAAAATCACAATATGAAATCAGGCCTAAACAAATTATTTACTAGAAATTAGGGGGGGGGGGGGGGGGGGCGAGGGGAAAACAAGACCATACCCCAAGTATATATCATAGAGTGCAAGCAATCAGGCAAAAAAGAATGCTTAGCTCCCCTGCTAAACTATCCATGGTAACTAAAAAACGTTGACCATATCATATCTGATCCTACAATTACACATTTGAGTTTGTTACAGAAAAGTAAGGACCTTTAGCACCCCTGGAATTTGATCAAAGCTATCATAGACAACTGGAGCATCTGTGCGTGAAGCCCATTTAGTGAGATTGCCGGGTGAATCTAAAAAATAGACCCAAATTGTGGTGACTTTCAAATTTTAGCGACAAATAAAAAAGTTTCCTTAAAATAGCCTTTACCTATTAACTAATATTTTTTTGGACAAAATTGCCCCTGATCAGTGGAATCAATTACATAAATGATCTTCATAATGGATAACAACCCCATATTTATATCTTTCAACTTTTATTTTTTTTCTCTTTTTAATTTTACTTTGATTTTTATTTTTTCTTTTTAATTTTCTCAACCCTTACTTTTTTCCTTTTTTCCTCTCAACTTCTTTTTTTTCTTTTATATTATTTTTATTTTTATTTTTATTTTTTCATTCCTTTTTTTTTGTTCTTTTTAGTTTTTCTCAACCCTTACTTTTTTTCTTTACACCTTTCATCCTCTACTTTTATAAAAAAATATTTTTTTTAATTTTCCTTTGATTTTTTTCTTTTTAAATCTTTCTCGACCTTTATTTTTATTTAATCTTTTTTTATCAACCTTTATTTTTTTCTATTCTCTGTCAATTTCTACATTTTCTTTGATTTTTGTTTTTTTTTAAATATTTTTCTTCATTTTCTTCTTTTTTTCGCAATTTTTATTATTTTTGTTCTTTTCTTCGATTTCTTCCATTCAAGTTACATCTCATGAGCAAGAGTTAACACTATCACATTACAAAGGCAAGACTTATGACTTTTAAACTATAAGCTACGTTTCATGGGAAAGAGTTGACACTACTACATTGTATATGCAAGACTTATGACTTTCAAACAACAAGTTATGTTTCATAGGCAAGAATCGACACTATCACATTGTATTTTGATTTATGAGATGTTTAATAACTCTTACCTTAGAGGAAAGACTTAGCTCAGCGACTTTCAAACAACAAATTATACCCCACGGGAAAGAGTTGACTCTACCACGTTATGTTTTCATTTACGAGATAGAGGCAAGACTTAGCTCAAGAACTTTCAAACAACAAGTTATGTTTCATGGGCAAGAGTCGACACTATCACATTGTATTTTGATTTATGAGATATTCTATAACTATTGTCTTAGAGGTAAGACTTAGCTCAGGGACTTTCAAACAACAAATTATGCCCCACGGACAAGAGTTGACTCTACCACGTTATTATTTCATTTATGAGATATTCTACAACTATTGCCTTAGAGCCAAGACTTAGCTCAAGGACTTTCAAACAACAAATTATGCCCCACGGGCAAGAGTTGACTCTACCACGTTATATTTTCATTTATGAGATGTTCTACAACTATTGCCTTAGAGGCAAGACTTAACTCAAGGATTTTCAAACAACAAATTATGCCCCACGGGCAAGAGTTGACTCTACCACATTATGTTTTCATTTATGATATGTTCTACAACTCTTGCCTTAGAGGCAAAACTTGACTCAAGGACTTTCAAACTACAAATTATGCCCCACGGGAAAGAGTTGACTTTACCACGTTATGTTTTCATTCATGAGATGTCTACAACTATTACCTTAGAGGCATGACTTAATTAGCTCAAGGACTTTCAAACTACAAATTATACCCCACGGGCAAGAGTTAACCCTACAACATTATGTTTTCATTTATGAGAAGTACTACAACTATTGCCTTATAGGCAAGACTTAGCTTAAGAACTTCCAAACTACAAATTATACCCCGCAGGCAAGAGTTGACACTACCACGTTATGTCTTCATTTATGAGATGTTCTACAACTCTTGTCTTAGAGGCAAGACTTAGCTTAAAGACTTTCAAACTACAAAATATGCCCCACAAACTCTTCAACTCTTGCCTTAGAGGCAAGACTTAGCTCAAGGACTTTCAAATAATAAATTATGCCACACGGGCAAGAGTTGACACTACCACATTATGTCCTTATTTATGAGATATTCTACAGCTCTCACCTTAGAGACACGACTTATCTCAAGAATTTTCAATCAACTTCGTAACAACAATTCATGCCCTTAAATTTGCTTTGATGTTAAAAAAAAGAAGATACATTTGCGGATTATCTAATTTTTTATTTATTAGAAAAATATAATAGAAGTTGAGAAAAAATGATCAAACAAAACAGAGAAATAAAAAACATATTGAGAAAAAAAAGAAAAGAAAAAAATAAAGATCAAGAAAAAAGCGAAGAATTAAAAAGATTGAGAAAAATAAAAATGAGAGGAACAATAAAAATAAAGTTTGAGAAAAATAAGGAAAAAAAAGAGAACTGAAAAAAGGAAAAAACGATCAAACAAAATAGAGAAATAAAGAAAGAGAGTGAGAAAAAAAAGGCAAGAAAAAATAAAGATTAAAAAAGAGTAAAGAATAAAAAAATTGAGAAAATAAAAATAAAATGATAAATAAAAATTGAGAAAAATGAGGAAAAAAATAGAATTGATAAAAAAAAGTAAAAAAATAAAAATAAAGGTTAAAAAAAAATGAATTAAAATAATAATAATAAAAAAAGAAATAGATAATCCTGGAGAAAAAAGAAAAAAGAGTTAAAAAATAAAGGTTGAGACAATGAATTAAAACATGATAATAAAATTAAAGAAAAAATAAAAAGTGAAATAATAAAATTAAAAATAAAAAATTATAAATTAAAAATAATAAAAAATAGAATAATAAAATTAAAGAAAAAAATAAAATATGAAAATAATAAAAAATAAAATTTGAGAGACAAATAAGTATGGAAAGTTTAAAAAATATATTTGAGGTATAGAGGGGCAAAATGGTACTTGTACTATTCTTAAAAAGTAAGGAAGATTATTCTTTAAAGACATTTTTTATTGGAGTCAAATATCTAAAGCCACCCATATTTGTGTCTATGACATGCAATTTTCTGGAGATTGCTCGCAACAATATTGGCTTCTATGAAACAGTGTGAGAAGTTGAAATCCTCACTATCAATAATATTAGTAGTCTTCTCAGTTGTCGTCCTCAAATTGAGATTATGAGAGGTCTTGCTTGTCAACATGTCTACTACTATCTTGGAGTTCATTTCGACAACGTTTCTCATATCCCTTTTCCTTTAAAATTTGAATCGCAAATTGGGCAGCCATAGTTTTTTCAATACTATGGTCTTTACTCTGGACAAGTGCTACAAAGGCAAATAAAAATCTCCATCTCTGTTCCGTGCAATGCAACCAATGCCTACTGTTAATAATTGTCTAGACTTTCTTACCAGAATTGGATTTTCCTTCAGGTATCATAATTGAGTTTCCTTTTAAGGAAAGGAAAACATCTTCTCCATATTTGGCTACTCCTTATTCTCGTAGGAAAAGGCTATAAACTCTATAAATAGAAACTCCTTTCTTTTAGTTTTGTAGCATCCACAATGTAGTCCTACGAGTTTAAGAGTTTCATTTGGGGGACAGACTTTGTGAGGCACAAGTTTTGCGGGATCACTTGTGTGAGCCTCTTTTATTTTGAGTGAATTGTGTAAGGTTGTTTCTCATGATAGTTTGTACTCTCTTTTATATAGTTGATTGCTCATCTTCTTTTGTGGATGTAGGTCGATTGATCGAACCACGTTAAATTATTGTGTCTCTTTTGGTGTATTTCTTATTTGTCTTCTTATTTGGCATCTTTCGAGGTTTGCTTTACTAGCTTCCGCATGACACCTAATTATTTTGGTACTAACAAGTGGTATCAGAGCGAGGTTAAAATCGGGTGTTCCTATTGGCAGATTCAGTTGTAGTTGCAACCTATTTGACGATAATGAAGATTTTTGTTTGAGAAATTTTATCAGAGTGTTACTCTGTGTAGAGGTAAGATTTAATGGAGGAGAATTTGGAGATAGATATTGAACTTGTTGAAGACTGCCTGAAGAAGGTGGAGTAAATTTATTTTATTAGAAGTTCAGGCCAAGGGGGATAATTGTTAGTGTTTGTCCAGTCTTCCTTGCAATAATTGAGTTTTCCTTTAGGTACCATAATTGAGTTTTCTTTTCAGAAAAGAAAACATATTCTCCATATTTGGCTAATCCTTATTCTTGTAGGGAAAAGTTATAGACTCTATACATAGAAAATCCGTTCTTCTCTTTTTGTGGATGTAGGTCGATGGATCGAATCACGTTAAATTATTGTGTCTCTTTTGGTGTATTTCTCGTTTGTCTTCTTATTTGGCGTCTTTCGAGGTTTGCTTTACTAGATTCTGCATGACACCTAATTATTTTGGTCCTAACACCTACCTTACCCCGGTGCTCCATAAAACTCTAATTAGTGTTAAATTTGACCCTTCAATGTTAAGTGTGGAAATATGTGAAATGCAAGCAATTTATTCCATGTATGCATACTTTTTCTGCACTTATCAATGGTAATGCGACGATGCTGATGCCTCTGGTGCCTGTGCATCTTTTAATAGAAGAGAAGATAGAGGAAGGAATGCACCGTTCTGGTAGGATGACATCTGGAAATTTAAGGAATATATATATATATATATATATATATATATATATATATATATATATTAAGAAACCAAATTAAAACTAAATAAAACTAATTTGGAAAGAAGGGACGATGACATGGAATAAAGTGGATATTTGGTAAAATTTTCAAGACTTGTGTCTAAATTACAAAAAAAGTTTTAAAAGTGGGTATTTGGCAAATTTTCCCTACTTTAAGTCTTCTTCTTCTCCCATTAACAGCCGTGTAGAAGAACTTAGGTTTCCTTTCTCTATCCTTGAACCATTCCATGCCAGCTTTCTATTTTTAGAATTCCTCTTCTCTGTGTACGTACATGTTCAATCTAGCTGGAGCCTCATGCAACATCTCCTTATTAGCTCCAGTGTTTTTTTAAGCAAATCCACTAGGCGAGATGCTCAAGGATAGTTTTTTTTATATATATATATATATATATATATATGTGTGTGTGTGTGTGTGTGTATGTATGTATTAGAAGAAAAACTAAAAGAAAGGGGGGCTATGCCTTGCCTTATTAATCCTATTGAGTCATAACAAAACCTCTTCTAATTAACATGCATGTAAAAAATAAGAAGAAGAAAGAACTAAATATTCTATGATCATTACGTATCTAATAACCAACTCTATGATGATATTACAAATGATAATACTTAAGTAGTGAAAGATTAAAATAAGCAAGAGTGTGGAGTCAGATCCACATTTTTTTTAAAATTGAAAATCTTCAAGAAGATGTAGACTTATAAAGATTCGATTCTTTACCTTGTGTTCTTCCTCTAACCTGTCTAACATATCTTCATATTTCATCAATTCTCCTTGGTCTATTGAATCTTGTTGATATAATTGAACCCTGTTTCCTTCTGCTTTTCCACCCTTGTTAATAATTGTCTTAGAATAACCTCTTCAGACACTTTACCATCCCAATTATGTTTTCTTTCATGAGTCTTGTTTTTCTTGAATCCTTTCATTTGTTGCCTAGGTGAAAGATCTCCATCCGTAGCCACTTTAGCAAAGAATTGATCCAATACTTCATCCTCATCTTCTTGGTCAAATATTTCAACACCTAAATCACCCTCAAACGCTTCCAATGGATCTTCTACAAAATCTACTGGCTCATACCTCTTGGCCTGGAACCCTTTGGTAGGATTATCTATAGCATTCAAAGGTGCACTTGTTTCAGCCACAAGTTTGTAACGACCTGGGACTACCCCCTAGTCGTCACATAGTGCTTACGACCCCAAAGGACCATAAGCTAACCAATGAATGATATCTGTTGTGAGCACTGAATAATAGTACTATAATTAATGCAGAAAATGGGCTGAAATGCCATAAGGTTCAAAACACCTGAAATACTGATAAAATATAACATTTGTAAAACTTAATACTGTCTGAAAATCTAGTCTGAAAAGCCTCTAACTGAATCTTTCTGAAAGTGGAGTCGATGGGATAAGCCCCCAACTAACTCTGACTACTGAGCTACTGCTAAACTGAAATACTAAAATAAAAAGCATATCCTCGATAGATGAGGACTCACTACTAAATCTGCTACCGCTGGCTAAATCTGAGCGTTCGAACCTATGATATGAAATATCATAGCGCAAAAAATGGGTATGCGATCAGTACGTGGAAATATACTGGTATGCTAAATGAGGTAAGGCTGAATGCAAGGGTTCATATGCATGAACAATAACTGACTAAATGATATAGAGTAATTGAATATAAGAGCACGTGTATACTATAACTTAGCTTTTATGAAGCTAAGTACCGAGTTATGATATTGTATAAGTGATAGCTGAAGTTACTGATAACTGATTTACTAATACTGATTGACTGTTTCTGACAATCTCGATCCTGTAGAACTGAACTGAGTTCTAAAACTTAGGGATTGTTTATCAAACATATACGAAACATACTTGGTTCATTAAATCATAAACACTTAGGGTTAACATGGTTACAACAATCAACTTGCAAATTGAATGGTTTATCATGACTATCATGTAATGCAACACATACTGGAATCAATTCTTGGAACTTGTAATCTAAATCATGGATTAAAGCTCAAGCAACACCATGAACATGAATTCAATCTAATTTAAACATGGAAATCATAAATCATAAATCTTGTATTTTGAAAAAGGATTCTTGGGCTCCATGGAAGGTAAGGATCCGTGGATGAACATCTAACATACCTTGGAAGATTCTTTCTTGAAGGTTCTTGGAGAAAATCCTTAGACTTGTTCTTGATTTCATGAACTAGGATTTTTGCCTCTTCGAGAGAGAATGCTTTTTAGTTTGGGGATGAATTGAATAATGAGTACCTCAGGACGTTTTTAGGGATTAAATCCCGTATATGGGCATAATAAATTTGTGGGAAAGGACTGTTTTAACCCTGGGCATCCTTTTAATTTCTCGTGAAAATTTTCCAAATTGGGCACCTGATGCAACACGCCACTATCGCATTGTGCCACAGAAAAATAGGCAACTAGGAAATTACTTGGTGGCGTGATGCGGTAATATTGTATTGCCACTTTGATTGAGACCTGGAATTTCACCGCGATGCGGTGGTATTGCATTGGAACATTGGAAAAGGACAATTCTGAAATTGAGCCTTGGTGTGAAGCGCCAATATCGTGGAGGCTCACTGGTTTTTGACAATTGCCATTTTGGCTGGCTTCGCGACACGCTGATGGCTCAGGTGGTACACAGTCTTACTAAAATGGCCATAATTCTTCACTTGGGTGTCGGATTTGGGCTAATTTTATATCGATGGAAATCTTATTCAATTTTCCACCCAATGAAAGGTCAAAATCTTGAAAATTCCACATGTAGAAAAGTGTATTTATCTTTAAAGAAAGTCTTTGACATTTTTAGGATGAATTTAAGCTAGGTAAAAGTACGGGGTATTGCAAAGCTATTCCGCAGCTAAAGATGGAAGAACCATTGCATAAATTGGCATAAATTATGAGGATGCTCTACTCAACTTGCTACACGTTGGAGGGGATGAGGTTTTCTTCTCCTCCTCTGCCATATCTGTCCAACTCTTTATATTTTTGCCACTTTTTGGTCACTCTTGGCTTCAACCTTGTAGTTTGAATGCGTCAGAGTTAAAACCACTACCCTATCCACATCTTGTTAATTCCCCTTGAACAATATTTATGTACAAAGTCATCCCATTTCTCACAAATTGACTCCATAGATAGAGAAGGGATCTCACACGCTGTAGCATCCATTGTAGCCATCAACGGCTTCAAGACAATTATGGGAAAAATCAAGCTTGCAACGTGTTGTTGCATTAGCATATTTATCACTTCTAGAAGTGAAATTTGACATTTAGGACTACCCGAATCAGATTGGAGCTCATTTTTATCTAAAAGAGCCTCAAATGTGTTAGGATCCACAACATCCTTTGTTGTAATGATTGTTTCTTTGCCACATTAAGTTCGTTGCTAATTTAAGGGATAACAGATTTTTTGCGTGAAACCACTATCCATCTTTCATCTCTAGCATTGTTCAACTCCATACACTACTTAGGAACCATTAAACTCTTAGTCCCATCCCTTGTATCCACAATACTAGGCAGATTTTGAAGAGCTTTCTCTTCAGCCTGTTCTTTTTCCGATAAGTTTTTGGACACCCTAGCCAAAGTTTGATCAACTGGAATATCCCCCATGTTAACTCTATTTTGTTGTTTCTTCTTAATATTTAGATAATCACGTCCATCTCTTTCACGACCCAAACCGAGGCCCAAGCCGCAACGAGCATACCAAACCATGAAGGCCCAAGAGCCCTTTCTAACTAACATTCATAAGCATAATTCATCTATTATAATGAATTTTGGAAAAGATAACAAAACGGAAACATGGTCATTATTTTACTTTAACTAAACAATATGAAATTTAATTCATAAACATTTGAAAACACATGACACCAGTCTATGAAATCTCTAACAATATGAAACCAACATCAGTGTTAAAACTGGGTCAAGGCCCCATCTGGACCATAAAATAAAATAAAAAAAATAATAATGTCCCTTAAACAAGGCCTTCCAAAATGGCTCACCAACTGCAAACTTTTGACAGACCAATCTACGGCTTAGCGGGACCCCAAGATTGTGCCTTAGATCCTGAAATATAGGGGTCAATACAAATGTACTGGTAAGAAGAGTAATCCAAAATAACATATTTTTATACAACATAAGTGAGAGAAATTAATAAATTATTTTACATACGATATAGGAAAACACATGGGCATAATTTGATAAATTTTAAAACACTTTCTTGAAATCACGACTCAATTCTTTATTTTATTTATGAGCTAGATGGTACACCCTACAATCTATATCTCCATGGGCTATATGGAATATTCTCTTGACTCAGCAGCCGAGCCCTCAATCCAAGTTTTCCGCAAGGATTGGAGTATCAATAAGGGGGACACGTAGTATCACACAGCAGGGTGCCAAAATCTCGAATCAAATTAAAATGTCATGATGGTGCACACGATTACAAAATAGGTTTCCTAACCATAGTCCAAATTTGGGATGGCATTAATCAAGGTACATAAGATCACAAAGAAGGGTACCATAATCCCGTGTCGGCAAATCACGGTTTCTAGCATAGAGTCTTTCAACTCGTACTTTCTTCAGGCAACCATCTAACTCTCTTTAATCCCATTTTTAATTATCTTATAATAAAAAATGCATCATACTTACAAACCACTCTTTTCTTACTCTGTTAAGGTTAATTCACAATGGGGTATCGTCATACCCTGACTTGCAAGTCATTTGTATCGTATCATTTCACAACCCTTCTCATTCAGATCATTTATAATGTTCTGCTTTAGTTTTTTCAATCGACTCAATCACTTGACTACCAAAAATATTTAAACAATGCAAGGGAGTCGTTATTTCAAAACACGTGCAAACTTATGGTTAGATTCTCCCTTTTTTAACATTTCAACACACGATGGTCAATTCCTTTATAACAACTCATGAAACTCTTTAAATTATCACATTGAACATTTATAAGCAAGAAAACATCCTCCCCCTCTCTTCAATTCATAATCAATATAAATTCCAAAGCAATATTAAAACACTTATTTCATGTTTCAAAACATACAATTGAACAACCCATCATATGTGGATTTAAGAGGTATCATAATAAGAGAGGGGTTTCATCATTCATGCTCTTAATTTAATTTTTGGAAAACTGAAAATGCAAATGTATACGTGATTATAGTTCAATTCTACAAAAAAAAGGTTCAAGACAAACGTTTACTTTCATCAAACAAGTTCATAATACATAATATTCAAAACTATGTCAAAAACCCTCTTTGCAAACATGATTCTATATCTTTAAACTTGATAAAAACCATAAAACGTATGCCCAAAGATTTTAGGATAACCCCACGTACCTTAAGTTTCTTATCTTGTAGGATGAAACCTAATCTTGATATTTTCTTGAGACTCATGAACTTGAAAGGCTTGAGTTCAAGATTACCTGGAGGAGAGGAGTTGAATTTTGTTCTTGGGGAAAGGGGACGGTTTCTACGTGAGTTGATTTAAGGAAAATAGGCAAATAATGCCCCTTTATGAGTTATAATTCGTGTTTAGATGGCTGGGGTTGAGGGAAAAGGATTAAATTGCCCCTTGGCCTTTTTTCCATGGAAATAATCATCGTGGTGCGAACCCCAGTTGGGTTAAGCATCCCTCACGATGCGACCCTAGTCGGGTTGAATATCCATCGTAGCGTGGGGCTATCATGACCCCTTACTGCCTCACATAAAAAATGACATAACTTTTCACCCGGGTATCTAATTAAGGCAAAATTGGTATCGTTGAAAAACTAACTCAATTATATATCATTTGGTGGCTCTTGAGAGGAAAAATTCTCCATATATCAACATTTATACTTGTTCAAAGTAGACTCTTGTAGAATAAAATACCAAACTTTGGACGATTCAAAGGCTCATAGCTCAACTTTGCTCTAAGTGATTCCTATGAACATTTATCACCTCGAAAGCACTTCAAACATGATGATGAATGTCATGAAACACGAATTAAAAATCAAATCATGGGATTAGAATTTACACATATCGGAATGACGATTTAATTTCTACCTAAAAAATGTAGGGTATTACAATCTCCTTGCAATTTTTCAACCGAAGCTCCCTCAATATCCATTGTCACGTTATCTTCTTTTTGGAGCACTACTTTTTTTCAATTAACAATCGACACTTGTTTTAATCATGACCCTGGTGCTTACAATGGGTGCAATATTGAGGTAAATTATCATACACCACAACCTGAAACTCCTCAATAATTCTGCCCGTAACTTTGTCCATACTTTGAAGTCGAATACGATCTGAATGCTCATACATTATGTTAAGGATGGCTCTAACCATAGCTATGCTCGGCCTTTATCTAACTTGTGTGGTGATACAAGAAACACAAGGGAAGAATGAAACACACACCAAAATCAGTCCATAAGTTCAAGAAAACCCTGGACCTCTTTGGTGACCACTCTCGGATTCAAGAACATAACAAGAGTGCAAGATCCTAAGGTGTTTTTACACCTATGGAAGCCAACAACCCGAACTATATTAAACACAATAAAAATGAACAACAATATTACAACAACTAGAAGTCATGAGTTACATTAATAATAACAAGAACCAACGATTACAATGAACAAAAGATAGAAAGATAGACCAATGGTTGGTATAATCTTCAGAACCCAAGAGCATATTCAACTCTTGGACCCTTAACACCACACTCAACAAAGAACTAACTCTTACACTTGACACAAGAGAGGTGTCCACCACCCAAGCACCAAGGTATCAAGCTAAATGCAACACACAATTGATTCCACACTTGTATATGACCCTAGTTACGATTGGACTCTCTCTCACTCTAAGAGATGGTTCTTTCTTTAAAATTCAACAACTAAAGAACTAGAAACCCTATAATGTTTCATTTATATTACATTACAAAATAAGAGACAAAAGACTAAAGGACCCTTTAATTAATGGGCTCCAAACCCCCATTAAGTGCACTTTAGGGGTGGGTTTGGTCCTTGTTCACACTTGAGCTTGTGCACACTCTTAGGTGATTTTCAAAATACTCAAAAAATTTCCAAGGTCATGATCGTACTCGTATCATACTCTCCATATTGAGAGGAATTTTCTCATAAATTTACGACCTCACCTCTTTTACAAAGTCACTTTATAATCTCCTTCACACGGCCACACATCTTCCTCGCCTTGCATTTTAAACTCTTTTTGCTCTCCATCTTGAGTCTTTCCATCAGCCTTAGCTAATTTAATTACTACTTCTTACCCAAGATAGTACAATTTTCCCTCTCTTAGGATCACGTTCCTCCGGTTTGGGCACTCACTAGCCTTGTACCCCCACCCTTGGCATTTGAAGCATTGAAATCTCTTGGAATTGGAAGTGGAAATTTGTTTACCTTCATACCCAGTGGACTATTTTGGGCCATCCTTGGTGCTCTCAGTTTGGACAACCATGAATGAGCTCTCTTTGAGCTCCCTTTCAACCTCCAATGCGCTTGGAAGATTCCATCGATGGTGTCAAACTTATGAAGTGTCATGCGAGTGGAGATGTCCTTGTTCAACCCAAATTTGAAGAACACAATGTCATGACTCACTTGTTCTCTCCGATGATCTAGTTTCAACATTTATTGTTGAAATTCGTTGTAGTAAGCCATGACACTCTTGCGACCTTGCCTCAAATTGTACAATTTGGCAAGGAGCTCATGTCTATAAGTCTTGGGAAAGTATCTTTGCTGCATAAGGTTCTTCAACCGAAACCAAGGAGGAGGTTTTCCCCCAATCATCTCATTCCCAAACCATTTAACATACTCCCACCATGTATTAGCATACCCTTCGAAGTGAGCTATAGCATAGCAAATTTTCTTCTGTTTGGTGAGATCATTAAGTTGGAAGATCTTGTCACAAGACGACTCCCATGCCAGGTAAGCTTTGGGATCACTCTTACCTTTGAAAATAGGAAGGCTCACTTTGATGGAATTAAGACCTATATCTTGGTTTGGATGACCATCTCTCACCTCTCGGCCTAACTCCCCACGTCTACCACTCATTCTTCATTTACTCAAGTAAACATCATCATACGACCCATAACTATCATGTTGTCCTCCCATACCATAGCCCTCAAGATGGATTTGTCTATTTGGGTTAAGTAGAGCTTGTGGTGGCGGGATTGGATTTGGATAGTGAGGTCTTTGGTCAAGTGGAGTTTGGATGAGAGGGATGGGGTTTGGTGGTGGTATTTAGGTTCCAAGCCCTTCTTGTTGGACTTGTTGGAGTGGAGGATGGTTTGGTCTATCTTGTTCTCGGCTTAGGGAGTAAAGATTGGTTGGATTTGTGGCAATTGGTGGATATAGCATTTGGTGCAATGTCTCGGGATTCTTAGTTAGGGAATTGTTTTGAGGGGTGGAAGGTTGACTCCTTTGGATTTCCACACGTTCTAATCTCCACTCGTTGATGCCACATCTATATCTAATTTTTCAAGACACACATTCAACCTATCCACATTAGGACATAGTTTTAAGGCAAGCCAAAATGAGATTGATGGAATTATTGTCCATTGTTTGAGCATTTGAAGCCTCGGGTTTCACTGTGGTTGTACCAAAAATAACCCTTCAAGTTATGATCTAACAAGACACCTAATCATTCCACAACATCACACACAATAATAAAATACAAATCCTACAAAATAAAACACACGTTAGTTCAAAACAACCTCCCACAATGAGATACCACCTTCAAGCTTTTTCAAACTCAAGCTCAACAATGGTGCACGACTCAAATAACCTCCAATTTATCTCAAATTTTAACCCTATACTCCTATAGTATTAGAGAACACAAATCTAACACTAAAAACACAAAATAAAAAAACTCAAAATTTGATCTTGGGTCAAAAACGAATTTAGTATTTTTTTGGGGATTTTGGATTTTGAAACTTCTTTTTTGTTGGGATTTTCAATTTCTAGACTCTAATAGTGTTAGGGAACAAGGATATAACACTAGAAACACACAAAAATCAAGTTTTTTGAAAAAACTAAAAATGTGAACTACAACTTTTTTCTTTTTTTCCATTTTTTTTATTTTCAAGATAACAATCCCAAGATTGATTTTTTTGGAACAAAATCAAACCTTGATTTGATACTAAATGAAACAAGAAAAACAAGAAAAGCACAAAACACACCAAAATTATTCCACAAGTTCAAGAAAATCGTGGACCTCTTTGGTGACCACTCTCGGATTTAAGAACATAACAAGAATGCAAGATACTAAGGTATTTTTACACCTATGGAAACCAACAACCCAAAAAATATTTACCACAATAAAAATAAACAACAAGATTACAACAACAAGAAGTCGCGGGTTACATTAATAATGACAAGAACCAACGATTACAATGAACAAAAGGTAGAAAGATATACCAATGATTGGTATAATATTAAGAATCCAGGAGCATATTCCACTCTTGGACCCTTAACACCATACTCAACAAAGACCTAACTCTTACACTTGACAGAAGAGAGGCGTCCACCACCCAAACAACAAGGTATCAAGCTAAATACAACACACAAGTGATTCCACACTTGTATATGGCCCTATTTTCGGTTGGACTCTCTCTCACTCTAAGAGATGGTTCTTTCTTTAACATTCAACAACTAAAGAAATAGAAATCCTATAATGTTTCATTTATTTTAAATTATAAAATAAGAGACAAAAGACTAAAGGACCCTTTCATTAATGGGCTCCGAACCGCCATTAAGTGCACTTTAGGGGCAGGTTTTGGTCTTTTTCACACTTGGGCTTGTGCACCCTTTTAGGTGATCTTAAAAAAAATCAAAAAGTGTCCAAGGTCATGATCGTACTCATTTCATGTGGCCTTATCCAAAACAATAGGTTTTCCAACTGCTGAAGCGATGGAAAGCAAAGATCTCTTAGCAAACAAATCCGTCGACAGGCTTGGAAACAAAATTCATATTGCCGCACGTGAGGTCTCCTCATTAGAGTTGAATCCAATAGTCCAAAAAAAATCCTAAACTGATGATTTTTGCCGTTGTGCATTAAATAATTCATATCTCTTGGTAATGTAGCCACAAAATTATCATATTGATCCATACAAATAAGAAGTTGCCTTTGAGAAAGCAACCCGACAAGACAATATCCCTTAATGCCAAGAAACTTAGGCAAAATCAATCTTAAAATTGATAAATCTGGTGATCCCATGGATAATTTAACCACTAGGGATTGATGAAGTTCCTCCTCTTTAGAAAAATGTTGTCATTCATCCAACGTAAATTTTAATGTTGGGATTCCATGAACAACTTGGTGTTTGTATGTTTGTTTGTAGGGTTTTGGAGAAGCTTTCCCACAGCCAAAGACTGGGGAAAGATGGTGGCAGCCGTAGCTTCCTTAGTTACCCATGTCGCCAAGAGAGAGATAAGAAGAGGCTAGGGTTTTGTGTTTTATTAGCTCTAGTGGGATCTACGTCAAACTGAATTTCTGCCACTTTTATTACGTCCTGCAATGTTACTATTTCCTGAAAAATGTTGCCAAATGTTTCCTTGCTCCATTGAGTAAGTGCTTTCTTCAATCCTTTCATTTTGTAATAAAACAAACTAAAGGGATTTGCAGAAAAATCTGCTTTCCAATGTTGTTTCACTACCTCCATAAAACTTTCCTCCTTTAGCCAAAAGTTTAAAAATATAAAACTTTTAACTATATTTTCATTGATAGTAATTAAGGAAAGTAATAATCGAGCATGTTCATATCCACTTCTTATCAAATGCTCCACTTCTATTAGTGAAATTATACTTTGAATCCTGTCATTACAAAGTATTCTATCCAATATTTTAAAAATATAATCTTCACCAGTTCTTTCATTTCACCATGTATATTTACTCCCCTTAAATCCTTCCTCCAATAGGAATATATTAATAAAATGATTAAAGTCCATAGACTCTGATTCAGTAACTGGAAGTCTACCTAACATCTCTTCTTCATTGGTAATGACATTAAAATCACCTCCAACTATCCAAGAAGTTTGTGTAGCTTGAGAGATTTCATGCAATGACTCCCATAAATGAAGTATTTCTTCTTGATTACACTTAGCATATACTAATGTAACCATAACTTTCATCCCATGTTCTTGATTCTCCAATCTTAAAGTAAGTTATTGCTCTTAATCCATTATGATCTCCACTTCCATAAATTCATCTATGAATTCTCAAATTTTCCCATTGATATTTGACATAGCATGCTTCAGTCCCATCTTCCTTCTATACACCTCTAATAATTGTTTGTCCTGAAACGGTTTCATAAGCCCCACTAAGTAGAATTGATGTAGTTTTTTCAAATTACCTAATATAGTGAATGATTTTTGAGTGTTCACTGATCTTATATTCCATATAAGTTCCTTCATTGAAACTTGAGAGGTTTTGGTTTCTTTGACTACCTTGAGTTTGCTTGAATTGATGTTGTATCCCCTAATCCTTTCTTCTTTTATTTTGTATGCTGCTCTATCATCTTTTCCACATGTTTAGGAGACAAATCATTATTCTTCGAGATATCCTCTATGTTAGCTCTTTAATTTTCACATCATCATTAATTCCAGATTTTATGGCTAGAGGTCGTGCTTCTACAGCCTCCTCTTCATATACTACCATAGATCCCTCCATGTTGTTCTGATCATCAATTTGATCCTCCTTTCAACCTTCTTCAATTTGTTCTTCCTGCTTGTTCTACTCCTTTTGTTTGTTATTTTTTCACTCTTCATTAATTTTTGCCTCTTTGCCTTTTTTCTTTTGTTTCGACATTATTTTTTCAATGATTTCCGCTTGTTTGGCTTCTTCATTTTGTTCATTCATTATCTTCTATTTTCCAAAAACCTATTTAACCAACTCATTGGTTTGCATTTTTCCCTGAGATTCTGTTTTCTCATTCTGCACCTCTTCTTATTCTTCTCTGAGGGCCCCAAAGGAATTTTCATCCTTATACTTAATTTCACCTTCTATAGGCCCATAATTTTATTACTTATATTTGTTCCTCCTTGTCATCCATTACTACTTTTATTGGTTATTATATCTTCCCCTACCCGTAGTCAGGTTATATATTGCTCCTTTATCTTTTTATTCTTCCTTTTTCTCTTTTTTTGATTCAAACAATTCTGGATGAATTGACCATTACGTTTCCTCATCACGT
This sequence comes from Capsicum baccatum var. pendulum, assembly GCA_030864225.1. Lineage (NCBI taxonomy): Eukaryota > Viridiplantae > Streptophyta > Magnoliopsida > Solanales > Solanaceae > Capsicum > Capsicum baccatum. The sequence goes on along the minus strand of CM061561.1, from coordinate 251,309,282 downwards.
CCCTTTAAGCAACATTCTTTACAGTACTTTGGCATATAGTCATATTGTATCTATATCCATATTGATTTAATTTCACCTGTTTCATCCCCCTCATTAATTTTTACCCTTTATGGTAACTTAGCCACCAAATCCACTTCAATCTTTACTTTGGCACAAGTGGGTCTTGTTTGATTCTTTGTTTCCATGTCAACCATTAAAGGTTTTTCCATAGTCGATGCTATAGAAAAAATAGCTTCTTTAGTAAAAAAATTTGGTGGAAAGTCAGAAAGCAATATCCACGCTACTCCAATAGTAGTTTCAACGTCAGGCTCAAACCATAGATTCCACTTGAGAGTCCTCATCTTTCAGTATCTATCTATTGATTCTATGTAAAAATTCATTGTGGATAACATATGAATGTAATTCTCTTGACTAGTTAATCGAATTAATACATGCCTGGTATCCAATGCTCCTATCATACATTTATGCTTAATCCCATATTGCCCAGGAATGGTTTTTCTCAAAGTATTAATGTCTGGTTTTCCATATGACAACTTTCCAACGATAGTGTATTGCATATTTTCTTGGATAATGAGGTTTTAACCTCTGATGATTTCCAAGTAATGTTAGGTTGTCCATGCAACATAACGTTTGATTTGGCAGGAACTCTTGGTGTAGCCTCAATATGTTATTTTGGTTTTAGGATATTTGCATAGTGGATCTAATCTTTATGGATTATATGATTTGTTTGTATAGTCGTTAAGGATGGTTGGGTGCTTTGGCGTTGAAGTGGAGGGAATTCCACCAGGGGAATTACCCCACCGGTGGAGATATTTGCCATATTTGCCGTCAGAGATAGGTTTAGGGTTTTTCCTCCTATTTTTTTTTTTAAACATTGGCTTGTTATAGAACTGTAAAAATACTTGGAAAGGACAATATATAAAGTTTCACTTGTTTGAGAATGTCTAATTTACAAGTTAGGATTTCAAGGTTTTCGAAATAAAGAGTTGGTACATAACACTTCAAAAAAAAAAAGGAGAATTTTGAGTCACTACAAAAATAAAAATGTAAATTTTAACTAATTACAACAGTTTTGGTCTTATTATTATTTTTTTGACTTCAGTATTTTATTTTGAACTAAATTCTAGAATTGTTGTAGTTTTGAACTAGATATCATATTCTTGAATTGAGTATTTTAATTTTGAAGTGAATATAGTATTTTAAAATTAAATACTGTAATTTTAAATAGCGAAGATGGATTTAAGGAAAATAATGTATAGTGTTATTTTTTGTTCGTTAGTACTAATTAGGATAGATTGTGAAAACCTCTCTTATTGATAGTGTATTTATGTTTTTACCAAAAATAAATAGAATCAACTTATAAAAAAGAGAAATAAATAAAAGATGAATTTTAACGAAAATAATATATAGTGATACTTTTTACTGGACGGTGCTAATTAGGATAGATTATGAAAATCTCTCTTATTGGAAGTATATTTATGTTTCCCCCCAAAATAAATAGAGTCAACATATGAAAAAGAAAAATAAACTTTTAAGGAAAAAATAATATACAGTGTTACATTTTGTTGGATTGAACTAATTAAGATAGATTATGAAAATCTCTCTTATTAGTAGTGTATTTATGTTTTTTCCCCGAAAATAAATTGAAGATGGACTTTAAGGAAAATATATAGTTTTATTTTTTGTTGGATGGTGCTAATTAGGATAGATTATGAAAGTCTCTTTAATTGACACTATATTTATGTTTTTTTTCCAAAAATAAATAAAATCAACTTATAAATAAACTCAGCATACCTTATTCAAATCACCAACAAAAGAAGAAATCAGTACTTCCCAATCACATTTCCAAAGGTATATGTTTCTTTCTGCTATGTATGTTTTATTTTTCTTTAACAATAACAATGTTTGAGCCGATTCCATACAATTTTATACGCAGGATAAAGATTGTACGTTGTGTTGTTAGAAAAATCAATGTTGATGGAGATTGTTGATCAACTAAATCAGGTGAGTTCACGATGTACCAATTGATTTCATTTACAAACATTTGTTGTTGGTTGTTTTGTTGCTATGGATAAAAGGTGTTTCCCCCCTATTAATTTACTTCAGTTGTTTAAGGTGCTTTAGAGCTAAGGTCTGTTTAGTCGTAGGAATAATATCTTCATGCAAAATAAGTGTTTTTTTCTACTTATTTTTCAGTATTTAGTAGGAAAATAAAATAAAATATTACCTCAATTTATACGTAATCTTGCAAATATATAACTCATGCATCTTGAAAAAGTATATAAAGGTATTAGACAAAATATTTGCTAGCCCCATCACATTATCTTGGTTAAATTGTGATGGGACCATTTGTGATGTCTCCTTCGTAGTAAGAAATTTATCAACCCGATCGTAGATTTCTTTTAAGAGTCATCATCACTTACTTTCTTCCTCAACTTCTCTTTTTGGAAAATATTTCTAGAATTGCGAAAATCATCATCATGCCAAAAATTGTTTTAGCATAACTATTGAATTGTGTCCTTTAATCTTGCGAAAGATATTGAGTTTCTACCATAAAAAAGTTAAAGTCGCATAAGAAAACAAGTCAAATACTAAAACATCAAATATCGTCTGTTGCTCTCTCTTGTAGCCACTGCCCTGGGACTAGGATCTTTGGTCCACTAGAAATTTTCTAAATTTTATCTTTTTTATCTCCATGTTTATCTTTTTGAAGCTCTAAGTTGAAATTGTATAATATTTGAATACTTAAAAAAAAAAAGAAGCTTTTTGACACATATTCTTGTCTTACTAGGCCATGCCAGTTCACTTTCAAGAGGATATACTTGCAAATATACTCTGTAGGTTACCTGTGCGGTCTCTTCTTCGATTCAAATGTGTTTCTAAATTATGGAAAACATTGATCGATGAACCGCATTTTAGGATGACGCATCTCAATCATGCCAAGAATGACGAAAATTCCCAAAATTTTTTGTTTTACCAACTGCGCCCAATGGAAGCTATATTTTCCATTTATTGTTGTCCTTTGTCACCGGCTATACTTGCTGAGGATGTACGGGAACTGGATTTCCCTTTAATTGTTGAACCACGGTTTTGCCAAGTCTATTGTTGTTGTGATGGCTTGGTTATTATCACCGTGTACGATAATTTAGCTGAATGCCACAGACTTTTGCTATGGAATCCCTCCACGCGAGAATCCATGGTACTTCCCACTCCAAAATTATCATTGAATGGGATTTGTTGTTTGGGAATTAGTTTCGACTCAAATACTGGTGATTATAAGATCCTTAGGATTCTCGAGGACCGAAACCAAGGTCGCAAAGCACGAGGTGAAATACTGGCGCTTAAAAGTGGTTCCTGGAGAACAATTGATGAACATCCTGATGTCTTTCAATATATTCTGTTTGGCATGCATTCTTTGGCATATATACAAGGGGCATTTCATTGGGTTGGTTTTTCAAGAAATTATTTTGTGGTTTCATTCAATATATCTCATGAAGTGTATGGAGAGATACCATTGCCAGAGCAAATAAGCATGAGCTATATTGATATTGGTGTTTCAGAATTGGAAGGAATGCTTTGTGCTTATTCTAATGTGCATCATCAGGGGGAGAACACTTTTAAGTTATGGATGATGAAAGATTATGGTGTCCAAGAATCTTGGAATGCATTATTATGCATAACAGATCCCAATATTGATATACCTGTACCAAAATATGTGTTTGCAAATGGGGAAGTGTTATTCTGGTGCATATATTATGGACGCGCAGAGAATTCATATTGGACACAGAATGGTCCCTTTACATTATTGCCCCGAGGTCTACGTCAGAATGGATTTGTTTTTATAGAGAGCTTCTTCTCTCCAAGATTGCTTACTTAGTATTTGATTTTATATGATCGAGGAACTTCTTCATTTTCTGTTATCATGTTAAAAACCTCTAATTTTATTAGTTTATCTATCGCTTGAAATCTTTATGGTTTCAGATTGTATTTACCAGAGCTTTGTTATTTCATGTATTCAGAGAAAGAACATGAGCCATTTCTTGTTTAATTTTCTGTACACATTGTTGCGGATAATGCTCTATTTATTACTCAGATGTATCTTAGAGATTTGTAGCATGTTCGCATGTAGTAACTGGAGTATGTTTTAGACATATAGTATGTTTACTTCGGTCCAATGCTTTTATATGAATCCTTTGGCCCTATCAAATATTTATAAGCCAATTAGCAAACGGAGCGAACCTACAATGCTATTTTTACTATTATATGGACACATACAGAATCCTCATTAACCATATTATGGTAGCTGATAAGAGTATACCAGTCCGAGAATTCTTAAATCCTATTGATTGCCCCATAAAATAAGATTTTAAAAATCTTTACTTCATTAAAGTTTGAATCAAATGATCTGGAAAACTAAATTTTAGATATGGCAAGAAACAGATTAGAAAGAAGCTTTTAAAGCTGACTTTCTGAACTTTTTTGTCATTGGTGAACTTTTTTTATCTTAGTGTTTTGAAGAATACACAGATTTTATGTGAAAAATCCTTGACGGGGAAAATCATGGGCAGGGGAGGAGGAAATTCACTATAATGATAGGAGTACAAGTCAGAGACGAAAGTCTCAATGATATGTGTTAAAAAAACCACCAAAAAATAACCCACTAAATCGCACTTATATAATACGTGCGTACAAATAACTCCTAAGACCAAAACATATAGGTCCATACCGCGGGGCCTTCGCTACGCTACCACCACAGACCCTCCAAAAAATCTCAAACATAGGTCGCACTGTGAAGTTTTCTGGGACGGATCAACAAAATTTTGGTCACTAACTCTAACAATCTCCACCTTGACACGAATTCTAATTCAGAACTCAAATCTTTTTCGAGAAAACTCTCCACCTCTTCCACAAAAGCCCTTAAGGGAACTACTTAACTGCTGACACCTACCAAGTCCAAGAAATGCTCAAACTTGGCACTGGGTAGTGTGTTGGTTATCATACATACTTGTCACGACCCGAGCTGAGGCCTTGGCCGCGACGGGCATCCCAAACCATGGAGGCCTGAGAGCCCTTCTCTAACTGGCAATCATATACACGACTCATATATAATAAGGAAATGCGAAAAACATAGCTAAAACGGAAACATGGCCATTCTCTTACTTCAACTTAACAATTTGAATAAAAGTTCATAAACATTTGAAAAAATACATGACACCAGTCTACGAAATCTCTAACCACATGAAAACAACTTCTGTCTGAAAACTGGGACAAGGTCCTTAGTTGAACCATGAACTAAAAATCAAATAAAAATATCCCATAGTAAGGCCTTTCGAAATAAGGGACGCTCACCACTACAAACTTTGACAGAACAAATCTACTACTTAGCGGGACCCTGGACTGTGCCTCAGATCTTGAAATATAGGGGGTAAATACAATTGTACTAGTACGCAGACCAATCCAAAATAATAGACTTTTATACAACATAAGTGAGAGCAATTCATAAAAACAATTTACATACGATATAGGAAAAACGCATGGGCATACTTTAAAGACTTTGAAACATTTTTTTTGAAATCAGGAACAACTCTTTATGTTACTTATTAGCTAGATGGTACACCCTATAATCTGTAAGTTCATGGGCTATATAGAATTCGCCCTTGACTCGGCGGTCAAGCCTCCAATCCAAGTTTGCCACAAGGATTGGAGTACCAGTAAGGAGGGACACGCAAGACCACACAACATGGTGCCATGATCCCCAATCAAATCAATATGTCATGGTAGTACACAGAACCACAAAGCATGGATCCTAACTATTGTCCCAAATTGGAACGACTTAAGTCAAGCTACACAAAACTCCACAGCATGGTATCATAACCCCGGGTCGGCAAATCACGATTTCTAGCATTGATTTTTTCAACTCGTACTTTCTTCGAGTAACCATCTAACTCTCTTTGAGCCTATTTTTAACCTTTTCTAAACATGCATCTTTATAAATTCAATGCATATTTCTGAATTCAAAATATGAGTAAAATCAGTATTTTTAGTCTATTCTGAATCTGCTATGGCATTCATCAGTAGGGTATCATCATACCAAGACTTGCAAGTCATATCTCTAAGCCATAAAATACCATGTTACAACTATTTAATTCAAAATAATGGTTAGACCACCAAATCATTCAAACAGTAAAAGAAGATGTGTGTATCAAAATTCATGAAAAATTATGCAAGGATTCTCTCTTTCAATTCACAAACATGTGGTGGTCAAGTATCTTGTAACAAACTAGGAAACTCTTTTAAATCAACACTTCTCATTTATATAAAAAATAAAACACCCTCTCTTCACTTCATAACCAAAATCAAGTCTTAAACCATAATAAAGACATTTGTATCATGTTTATATGCAATCGAATAATTCATAATATATGAAAACAAGAGGCTTTAGAACAAGAAAGGGATTATAGTTGTTCATGCTCTCAATTCAACATTCAAACACAAAACGCATACATACTTATATACGAGTACAAATCAAATTTAGGGAAAGCCCTCAACACCAAAACATTTTCATCAATGGGTTCAAAATGCATAAATGTGTATGTAAATTCAAAACCCTTTTGTAAATACATGTTTTCTCAACATTCAAAATCTAAATCAAAACAATTTCACCATGACAATGTAGTTTAGGAAAATCCCACGTACCTTAGATGATTTAATTCGAAGGTGAGACCTCGATTCTTTATTCGGTTTCTTGAAAATCTTGACCTATGAGCTTGATTCTTGATCTTTGAAGGCTTAGAGTTTTCTTGAAGAGTAAGATGGAATAATGATGTAACAAAAGCTCTTTGAGGGATTAAATCATGTGCTTTGAACGGTTTTGGGTGAGGGAAAGAACTGAAATTCCCCTGAAAAAACGTGATTGGAAGCTGAAAACCTCAGGGGTGAAATAGAGTGCGCGTCGCATGCTAATCGCATGCAACTACTGCCTCTCTCATGAAAATGGCTATAACTTTTCGCTCGGGTATCAGATTAAGGCAAAATTGGTATCGTTGGAAAGCTGACTCAATTATCTACAATTTGGTGGGTCTTGAGATACAAAATTCTAATTTTATTAAAGGTTATATATATTAAAAGTAGATCCTTATAAAATCAAATACAAAGATTTAGCCGAATCAAAGGTTCTTAGCTCAACTTCGCTCTAAGAGACTCCTATGAAGATTTTTCACCTCAAAAACACTTAAAACATGAGGATATAGATCATGAAACTTATTCTCATTTGAATTTATTTTTGTTATATCTTACACACATAGGAACAATAGTTTGACTTCTAGTTCAAAAATGCGGGGTATTACAGTACTACTCTTGCTTACCATAATATCACCACTAGCAATAATTTCATGTTCACAATGATGTCGAACATCAATGTGTTTTTTCCTTTCGTGAAACATCTGATCTTTTGTAAGAAACATAGCACTCTAATCTGTTAGTCTTTACTAAGTTCACCAAATAGACCCTTCAACCAAATATCTTTCTTCCAAGCCTTTGTAATACCCATGTAGCCTGCCTTAGTAGTTGACAAAGCAACTACAGTCTGTAAAGTAGCTTTCCAATTGATAGCACAACCACCAATGGTGAAAACATAGACTGTAAGGGATCTGCTTTTATCAAGGTCTCCCGCAAAATCAAAATCAACATACTCGATCACTCCATCTCCAGTTTGCCCAAACTGCAAACAAACATCAGTAGATTTATGAAAGTATCTAAAAATCCAATGAACTATTTTTCAATGTTCTTTACCTGGATTTTCCATGTATCTACTAACTACACTTCCTGCAAATGATAAATCTGGTTGGGAACACAACACCACGTACATAAGAGAAGCAACGAAACTAGAGTATGGAACTCGAGACATATTGTCATGCTCATCATCTGTCTTTGGAGATAACGTGACTACGTGTTTGAAATGAGCTGCCAATGGAGTACTAACAGGTTTGGCATTTTGAATATTGTATCTATGAATCACTTTATCAATATACCTTTTTTGACTCATGTATAACTTACACTTCTCTATATCCCTAAGAATTTTGATGCGAAAGATCTTTTTTGCTGTTTCTAGATCCTTCATATCAAACTCCTTACTGAAATGGGCTTTGACTTTTATTATCTCACTCATATCCTTTGCTGCTATCAACATATCATAACATACAAGAGAAGATACATGAATGAACCATCACTTATCTCCTTGAAATAGACACAACTATCATAACTACTACTCCTAAATATATTAGAAGTCATAAAAGAGTCAAACCTCTTATACCACTATCTGGGAAACTGTTTTAAGCCATAAAGGGACTTTATCAACAAGCATACATTGTCCTCCTTAGACTAAAAAACCCTCTAGTTGGTGCGTATAGATATCCTCCTCAAGTTCTGTTGAGTTCAATGTGAGTGTGTACGAATGGAAAATGGAGGAACAAAAGGTGGAGGGAAATAGAGACACCAATTTGGAAAGTGTACTCTCAAAATGAAAAGTTCACTAATTCTTCCACATTGGTGGGAGAAGGGAACTTTGGAGTATTTTTAATGAGAAGCACTAAATCCACATAGATAGTAAGGCAAGAACAAGGTGGTCCCTCGCGCCGTCGTCGTCATTGCTCGCTCGACTTTGGATTTAGATTTGGATTCCAATTTGATATGATTATTTTTCTCCAAGTGCGGGCTCAATTTTGACTCCATGCATTACAAAGGGATGAGAACCATCAAAGTAAAAGACATACTGTATTACGCTGTAGGGTGATCGCAGGGAGGAGAAGCAGCATAGATACATGACCTATGGGTGCAGATATAGCGCAAAAGCTACTAGAATTTACAAAACATTACCTGCGACCATAGATTAGACGCATGTCTAATACAGACTGGGTGCAGGGACGTGACTGCTACTGAAAAAGTTCCTTTCTGCTGAACTAATGAATCCTTTCTAAAAGGATACATTAAAGGATATAAATACCTGATATATTCGTCAGGTATTGGAATTATTTTTTATAGCAAAAAAACTGTTCTTCTATACAAAACTCTGTGTGATCATTAAGCTGTTGAGTGAGTTCCTTGAATCCAACAATTTGAGGTACCACTATTTTTCAGATTGAAGGCCATTTTATATTGAGAGGAAGATTCCATAACCTAGGGTATAGTAAGGAAAATTATTCCTTAAGGACACTCTGTGAAGTCGGGGGACTTGGCATTATAATTCTGTTTCATTTTTTTCTAAAAAAATAACATACTTCTTTGATAGATTAGTTATAATCTTGTGTTGAAGGTGTTAAAGAACTTTATAATTGTTTTCGTCCTACACTTGAACTTGAGTTAAAGTTATTGTTGCATTTATATAGATTCTTGTGCCCGAAATATTGTAAATAATAATCTTAAGGAATAAGCATCGGAATCTGTGTAGCTTGATTTTAGAGATTAAAGCTTTTACCTTTCTACTCCGTTTGAACTTAACTAGTGATTTGAAGACATAAAATCTTCATCACCAGTTAAAGATCACTCAGTTGACGATTGAAAGTTATAGAAACTTCGTTGTTAAACTAGAAACAAGAGGTGTTTTAAAGTTGCTGCAACTTTTTAATAAGTATTTCGATATACTAAAGGTACTATCTTGTGGTGACAGAAATATGATGACTGATAGTCAAATGCATGACGCTGCTATGACTGTGGGGGCAACTAGTGTTGCCACATCTAGTTGTACGAATTCTCCACTGGTAATGGCACCAGTGGAGAAACCCAAAAAGTTCGCAGGTATTGATTTCAAGATATGGAAGCAAAAGATATTCTTCTACCTCACTACTCTTTGTCTTCAAAGGTTCACATTTGAGAAAGCTACGGAGGGGCCTGAGGGAACCTCTGAATAAGAACACTTCATGATTTTTGAGGTGTGGAAACACTCAAACTTTCTTTGTGGGAATTAAATCATTAGTGGTCTCCATGATGACATTTACAAGTTTTATAGTGGAACAAAGACATCGAAGGAGTTATGGGGAGCGCTAGAACGGAAGTACAAAACGGAGGATGCCGGAACTAAGAAGTTCTTTGTTGCAAGATTCCTGGAGTATAAAATTGTAGACAACAAGTCGGTTGCTTCCCAAGTGCAGGAACTGCAAGTGATCATCCATGATATCTTTGCGGAAAGTCTGATCTTGAATGAGGAATTTCAAGTAGCAGCAATAATAGAGAAGCTATCACCTTTGCGAAAAGACTTCAAGAACTATTTGAAACATAAACATAGGGAGATATCAATAGAATATCTAATTGTACGACTACGCATTGAAGAAGATAATAGGGCTGCGGAAAGAAGGTCAAGAGGGAATTCTGCAATGAATAGAGCAAACATTGTAGAAGATGACCAAACCAACTCCAAAAAGCAAAACAAAGATGGAAATGAAAGCAATCAACCCAAGAAGAATTTCAAGAGAAAGTGCTTAAACTGTGGCAAGATTGGCCATAAGTCTACAGATTGCCATGACTCAAAGAAAGGAAGGAAGAAGGATAAAACAAATTTCGTTTAGTCTACGAAAGAAACGGCTGATCTGTGTGCATTGCTTTCCAAATGCAATGTGGTAGAAAATCCTCACGAATGGTGGACTGGTGCCACATGCCATGTTTGTGCTAAAAAGGAGTTATTTTCGACGTTCGCTCCAGATCAAGTAGAAGAAAAGAGTTACATGACATACTCTGCTACTGCAAAAGTAGAAGGAATAGGAAAAGTGTTCTTGAAGATGACTTCTGGAAAAGTGTTGACACATAACAATGTCTTGTATGTTTTGGATTTACGAAAGAACTTGATTTCTATTTCACTTCTAGTCAAAATTAGACTCAAATGTGTATTTGTTTCCAGAAAAATTGTACGTATTAAAGGAGAACTGTATGTAGGAAAAGGCTACCTCAACGAGGGCATATTTAAAATGAATGTAATAAATGTTGAAATCAATAAAAATTCAATTTCTTCTTACTTGCATGAGTCTTATGATTTGTGGCATGAACGTTTAGGCCATGCTAATTACAAAACATTATGAAAACTGATTAACTTAGAAGTTTTGCCAAACTTTAAGTCCAATAAATCAAAGTGTCAAATGTGTGTGTAATCAAAGTATATAAAGCATCCTTATAAGCCCATTGAAAGGAATCCCAATACCTTAGACTTAATACCACAGACATTCATGATGTGAAGTCAACACCATCAGGTAGTGGAAAAAAGTATTTCATAACTTTTATTAAAGATTGCACGAGATATTATTATGTCTATTTGCTAAATAGTAAGGATAAAATAATAGATACGTTTATACAATACAAAACTGAAGTTGAAAATCAGTTAGAGAAAGAGATAAAAATGATAAGAAGTGATAGGGGCGGAGAATATGAATTTCCCTTCACCAAAATATGTGTAGAGAATGGAATTTTCCATCAAACTACGGTCCATATTCTCCTCAATCTAATGGAATTGTGGAAAGGAAAAACCAAACTTTGAAGAAAATGCTGAATGCCTTACTTATAAGTTCAGGTTTACTACAAAGCTTGTGGGGGGAAGCTATCCTTATAGACAACCAAATACTCAATAGAGTTCCCCATAGTAAGACCTAGTCAATTCCTTATGAAAAATAGAAAGAAAGAAAACCCAACTTGAAATATTTCAAAGTGTGGAGGTATCTAGCAAAGGTCCAAGTTCCTATGCCTAAAAGGGTTAAGATAGGACCTAAGACGGTGGGCTATGTGTTCATAGGTTATGCTAAAAGAAGTAAAGCATGTCAGTTTTTGGTTCATAAATCTGAACATCCGGATATTAATGAAAATACAGTAATTGAATCAGATAATGCTGAATTCTTTGAAAAACATTTACTCATATAACACTAGACACGAACAATATAGTGGAGGTTCTAAACAACCTCGAGATGAACCAAGTAAGAATTCACATAATGATGAGAATCCAAGAAAATGTACACGTCAAAGAATGTCAATTTCATTTGGATCAGATTTTGTAATATTTCGCTTAGAAAATAAGCCTTAAATATTTAAGGAAGCGTTGGCATCTTCGGACTCATCCTTTTGGAAAGAGGCAATCAATAGTGAGATTGATTCAATCTTAATAAACCATACATGGGAGTTGGTTATTATTCCTCCAGGAAATAAATCTTTAGGTTCTAAATGGATCTTCAAATGGAAAATGAAAGCTGATGGTACTATTGATAAGTACAAGGCAAGACTTGTTGTAAAAGGCTTCAAACAAAAGAAAGGCATTTATTACTTTGATACATACTTGCCAGTAACGAGGATAATGTAAATTTGGATGTTAATTGCCTTAGCGGAAGTATATGTTCTTGAAATCCATCAAATGGATATAAAAACAACATTCCTAAATGGAGAATTAGAGGAAGAAATCTACATGGAACAATCTGAGAGTTTTGTGGTTCTAGGAAAGGAAAATAAGGCGTGTAAATTTTTTAATTCACTTTATGGACTAAAATAAGAACCTAAATAATGGCATGTAAAGTTTGACCAAACCATGTTGGTAAACGGGTTCAAGATAAATGAATATGATAAATGTGTTTACCTTAAAGACACACCAAATCACCAAGTCATTATGTGTTTGTATGTGGATGATATGTCTATCATCAGTAGAAATATTTTGGACATAAATGCAACAAAATGAATGCTTGAGAGCGAGTTTGATATGAAAGACCTTGGAGTTGCGGATATGATCTTAGGAACGAGAATCCATAGAACTCTCTACAATCATTGGCATTGTCACAGTCTCATTATATCAAAAAGGTACTTAAAAAATTCAAGTATATGGAATTCGGTATTGCCAAAACTCCATTGGACTTGAGCTTTGCACTTCAAAAGAATGAATATGAAAGTGACTCATAATTGGAGTACGCAAGAGTATTGGGATGTTTAATATATATACTAAACTGTACACGACTAGACATAGCCTGAACTATAAGTAAGTTGAGTCGGTACACGAGTAATCCTAATAAAAATTATTGGATGGAAATTAAAGAGTTTTGGGGTATCTTAAATACACTCAAGACTACACTTTGCATTATAATAAATATCCTGTGGTACTTGAATGGTATAGTGATCCAAATTAGATCACCGGATCCATGAGTGGATATGTATTTACTATCGGTGGAGGAGCGGTCTCTTGGAAATCATCCCAATAGACTTAATTGCTCGCTCTACAATGGAATCTGAATTTATCGCATTGGATAAAACTGGTGAAGAAGAAGAATGGCTCTAGAATTTCTTGGAAGATATTCCTTATTGGCCTAAACTAGTGGCACCCGTATGTATACATTGTGATAGCCAAGCAGCAATAGGTAGGACAAAGGGCATGATGTACAATAATAAATCTCATCACATAAAACAGAGACATAATACCATTAGAGAACTTCTCTCTAGTTAAATTATCACTGTTTACTATGTAAAGTCAAAGGATAATATGTCAAATTGACAAAAGGCCTATCTAGAAAAGGAGTTGAGAAGACATCTAAGGGAATGGGTTTAAGGCCTAGGACAAGTCAGCATGATGGTAACTCTACCTAGCAGACTGGAGGTCCCAAGAGCTAGGTTCAAAGAGATCAAACAAAGTTGTGTTTGAAAGGTTCAACATTGTCAATACCTAACCCGTTCTCATGATGCAGATAATGTTCAGTAAATAAGGAGAAGATTTAAGGTGAAAAGTCTTTTAATGATTATCTAAATTTGGCAGATTTGACCAAATAGTTCAATCTATAGGATTGAACATTTAGAAATTACCTACGTGAGGGCGAAGTGGAAGCCTCTTCAGAGGGAATGTTAGTAAAGGACTATTCTCTAAGAGCTCATGAAACCGGTATGTGTTCATGGCTAAAAAGAATGAAACCGTGAGAACCATAAATAGTAAAAGGCTGGTTGTCTGACATGTGTTGTCTAGGTATACATTAAAGCTCGACGGTTCAAAGATACCAAATCTAATGATTGACCGAGTGCATCCGATGCATGTTCACTATGGAAAGTTCAAAGGTAAACCTACTTATCCAAATGCAATTATCCTTTGCTAAATGATCACGTTCTTGTCCGTAAATTTCTTCAAAAATATAGACATTCCCCATTCATGTGGGGGATTGTTGAGTTCAATGTATATGTGTGTAAATGGAAAATAGAGGGAAAATGGCGGAGGGAAAGAGAGATACTAATTTAGAAAGTGTACTCTCAAAATAAAAAGTTCACTAATTCTCCCACATTGGTCGGAGAAGGGAACTTTGGAACGTTTTTAATGAGAAATACTAACTCCACATGGATAGTGAGGAGAGAACAAGGTGGTGCCTCATGCGTCGTCATCGCCGCTCGCTTGGCTTCGGTTTCAGATTTGGATTTGTCAAATGATTGATCGATGAGATCTAATTTTTTAGACAAATTTTATTTGAAACTTGTTTACAAGTGAAATGCTTTGACTCCAATAAAACACATACACAATGCATTATGAAAGAATGCGACTCTTCGAGGGAAAAGACACACTATTTTGCACTATAGGGAGACCTGTGGGCGCAGATATAGTAGAGAAGCTACTGGAATTTTCCAAACGTTACCTGCGGCCACAAATCAGTCACATGTCCGACACAGACTTGGCGTAGGGATGTGACTGCTACTGAAAAGGTGCCTTTATGTTGAACCAATGCATTCTTTATGAAAAGATACATTAAATGCTATACATACCTGATATATTCCTCAGTATTGGCATGATTTTTGACAACAAAAACACTCTTCTTCTATACAATAACTCCGTGTGATCAATAAGTTGTTGAATGAGTTTGTTGAATCCAATAATTTGAGGTACCACTATTGTTCGGATTGAAGGCCATTTTATCGTGGGAGGAAGATTCCATAACCTCGGGTACAATAAGGGGAATTATTCCTTAAGGACACTTCATGAAGTTGGGGGACTTTTCCTTATAATTCTGTTGCATTTTTTTCTGAAAAAATAACATACTTCTTAGATAAATTACTTATAATCTTGTATTGAAGGTGTTAAAGAACTTTATAATTGTTCTTGACATAGAATTGAACTTGGGTTGAAGTTTTTATTGCATTTATACAGATTCTTGTACCCAAAATACTGTAAATAATAAGTTTTTCATTTAAGAATGCAATCTTGACATTCAACTGCTTAAGCTCAAGATTGTGCATGGCCACAATACCAAGTAAGGCTCGAATCCAACTATGCTTTACAACTGGAGAAAATAGATCTGTAAAGTCAACACCTGGAACCTGACTGTTACCTTTAGCAACTAGTTTTGCTTTATACCTAGCATTCTTAACTCCCAATGTTCTTTCTTTCTATTTAAATACCCAATTGCAGCGAAAAACTTTCTTATCTTTAGAAAATATCACCAAATCACATGTGCCATTCTTATGAAGTGATTCCATCTCATCCTGCATAGCAATCATCCATCGTCCGAAATCATCACAACTAACTGCCTCTGAGTAAGAAGAAGGTTCTTCACTGAAATTAATATCTTCTACTACATTCAATACATAAGCAACCAATTCAGCTTCACCATACTTCTGTGGAGGTCTAATATCTCTCCTAGGCCTATATTTAGCAATAGAATATCATGGTACCACTGGTAATGAAGAAGAAATAGTATCATACTCTATTTCCGAGCTAGACTGAGAAGTAGTCACTTGTAACACCCCGTAGCATTCTCTACTTAACACCACTATTAGTAGCTTGCATAGAGAGATTACAACCTGAAATTTTTCTAAGTGTTAAGAGACTTAGTCATATTTTTGAGTCCTTAACTTTAGTGATTTTTAAATTGATTTTTTCGACCCTAAGACATAGATTTTTGACTTGATTTATGTTCATGGGTATAAAAGAGGATGTCTCGGGGAAGTTTTGGATTTTTTGGACGAGGAATGAGATGTGTTTGGATTTTAAAAATAGTGGGCCACCATGATTGCACCGCATTGCGGTTCCTATAGTGATGAGGCCTCTGGTGGTCATGATGAGTCGCAATTACGAATTTAAATTTCAAGGTGCAGCCTTGTCTTTTCACTATAGCCCCAAATCATGACAACAGTAGATTAAGAAGTCATTAGGGAATTATATGCTCAAAATTACTCAATTTCTCTCAAAAAATTAAACCCTAACTCTTTCTCAAAGATCAAGAACCTAACCCCTAAGTTCAAGATTTTCAAGAAAGTAGTCAAGACTAGGGTTCCGATTTTCAAACTAAGTGACATAAGTTACCTGGGGCTTTTCTAAACTTAATGGGCATATCACAATCATTTTGAGTAATTTTGAGTGTTAAGAAATCATATATTTATGAAGGATACTTAAATTAAAAAGTATGAATTGTGAACCCATTTTGATAATAATGTTTTGGTCTTGATCATCTTCCTTTAAATTTAATTTTTTCTTGTATATATGTATGTATGCATTTTGAGTTTGAAAGTTGAATTGAGAGCATGAATATTTATACTCCCTCTCTTGTTATAGCACCCCTTGATTTCACATGTTATAAATTTATGAATTTCATATTTAGAAGTATGGTATAAATGTTTTTTTGGCTATTATTAAATTATTTGAGATTGATTGTGAACTGAAAAGAAGGTGTTTCCTTCTGTGTAAATGTTTAAGATGATTATTGAAAGAATTACATGGTTTACTACAAAGTAAATGACCACCACATGTTTAAGAATTGAAAGAGAGAATCTTTGCATAAGTTCATGTATTTTGATAGACGAATTCTATTGTACTGTTGGAATGATTTGGTGGTCCAAACATTTTGTTTGAATGTAAAGACTATAATATGATATTGCATAGATTAGATATATGACTTGCAAGTCTTGGTATACGATACCAAACAGATGAATGCCATAACAAAATCAGATTTTTCAGATTTTTTATCAGATTTTTCAGATTTTAATTAAAAAAAGAGATGCATTGCTGGAAAATAGACTTAAAGAGATTTAGGTGGTTATCTGAAGAAGACATTCGAGTGTATGGGCTCATTGCTGGAAACCATGTTCTATCGATACGGGTTTATGATATCCCAAGATAGGGATTTTACGTTGGCCTTGTGCCCATTGGCATATTTATTAGAGTCGTGACCCGAATTTTGTCGATTCGGCCTATAAAATTTCGCGGTGTGACCCATATAGGTGATTTTCAATAGGGTCTATGGCAGTATCGTAGAGATCGGACCGAAAATTCACATAATATAGAAGTGCATTTAGTGGGTTGTTTTGGGTATCCAGAAAATTCAGTATTTTCCATATTATACTCTCTCTATTATAGTGAAACCTTCTTTGCTTCTGGTCATGATTTTTCTCGCAAGGGTTTCACGTAAATCTGTGCATTATTATTGATTTCTTTTACTTGTGGTTTGCTTATTCTATCCAAATAATAACAAACTGGTATCAGAGCCTGTATGATTATTTTCTCGGGGATGGCAACCATGAAGTATGATATTCTGCTATTGGATTGAAACACCAGATTTTTGTTATGGCAGGTTAAGATGTGGGTTGTGCTTATGCAGATGGATTTAGATGATGCTTTATTAGAGTTTGATAAGATGACCTCATCATGGAAGGACGAGGACAAACAACATAAGGATAGAAAGGCTTTATCTTAGATCCACCTTTATTTATCCAATCAGATTCTACAGGATATTTTGAAGGAGACCACTGCCACTGCGTTGTGGTTGAAATTGGAATCACTATGTATGACGAAGAGCCTAACAAGTAAGTTGTATCTCAAACAATGAATTTATTGCCATCGCATATCTGAGGGTGCGTCCCTGGAGGATCACCTATCTATATTTAAAGAAATCATCTTTGATTTAGAGACTCTAGAGGTTAGGTACGATGAGGAAGTTCTTGGATTGATTTTGTTGTGTTCGATGGTGCATCATACATGACCTTTATGGATACACTTTTATTTAGTTGTGATACCCTGATCATAGATGAGGTCTATAATGCGTTGTTCTCTAAGGAGAAGATGAAGAATTTTGTAAATGGTTCAGAGACTCAAGGAGATGGTATCATTGTTCAAGGAAATAATCATGAGAGGAAATTTAGGGTGATGATAGAAACAGATCAAAATACAGAAACAAAAACAAAACCTGTAATTACTACAGGAAGAAGGACCACATAAAATCCGAGTGTTGGAAGTTACAGAATAGATAGAAAAGAGAAGCTCCAAAACTGAAGGAAAACCAACCAGAGAAGTCCAGGGAAGATAGTTTTGTTGAAGATGGTGGTAGTGATTGAGAACTCTTGGTTGTTTCTGATGGTAACTCCAAATCTATAAGGATTGGATTCTTGATTCAGCTTGCACGTTTCATATGTGTCATAATCGAGATTGGTTTAGAACATATGAAGTAGTCTCTAAAGGTGCTGTGTTGATGGTAAATAACACACCTTGCAACATAATTGGTATTGGAACAATCAGAATTAAGATGTTTGAAGGGGTTATGAGGACACTTGGTGATGTGTGGTATGTCCCAGTGCTGAAGAGAAATCTTATTTCCTTGAGTACTCTTGATTCAAATGGATATAGCTACACTGGTGAAAGATGTGTACTAAAGATTACTAAAGGTGCTCTTGTTATGATGAAGGGACAAAGAAAGTCTGCAAATTTATATGTCTTGCAAGGCTCTACAGTTATAGGTGATGCAGCTATTTTTACCTCCTCTCTATTAGAAAGTGACTTTGCTAAACTTTGGCATATACGCATTGGAATATGAGTGAAAATGGTATGACTAAAATAAGTAGGAGAGGACTTCTTGATGGGTAGAGTATTACCAAACTGGAGTCTATGAGCATTGCATTTTTGGGAAGAAGAAAAGAGTCAGATTAACAAAAGACATCCACTTAACTAAAGGCATACTTGATTACATTCATTTCGATCTCTGGGGTCCTTCTAGAGTACCTTCTAGAGGAGGTGCGAATTATTTGTTGACTATTATTAAGGACTATTCCAGAAAAGTTTGGGTGTTCTTCCTGAAGCAAAAGAATGATGTGTTGTCTACTTTCAAAAAGTGAAAGATTATGGTTGCAAAGCAAATAAGAAAGCAGTTAAAATGCGTTCGAACTGATAATGGTTTAGAGTTTTGTTCTAATGAATTTAATGCTCTGTGTAAGTCAGAAGGAATTGCGAGGCACTTGACAGTTCGTCATATTCCGCAGTAGAATGGTGTGGCTGAACGAATGAATAAGACTATAATGGAGAAGGTGCGTTGTATTCTCTCTAATACTGCTTTACCCAAGTCTTTTAGGCTGAAGCTGCTTCCATAGCTTGTCTTCTTATTAAATGCTCTCCCTCAGTCGCGATTGATAAAAAGACTCCACAAGAGGTATGGTCTGGTACTCCTACTAGTTATTATGATTTAAGGATATTTGGATGTCCTATGTATGCTCATGTTGATAATAGAAAGTTGGAGCCTAGATATCTCAAGTGCTTATTTATGGGTTATAAGTCTGGTGTTAAAGTTTATAAGCTTTGGTGTCGAGAAAGAAGAAAGGTTATAATAAGCAGGGATGTTTTGTTTGATGAAACTACCATTCTTCGAGCTCCGTCCAAATTTAGTGATTCACCTCCAGATGATCTTAGTGACATAAATCAACATAAGTCATTAACCCACATTGAAATGCAAATTAGAGCAGCGTCTACACAAGTGCCTACTTCTTAATTTAGCATGGAGATACAGAGTGGTACTATTTCTTCTTCACTAACCGTGATGCCACAATATTATATTATCGAAGATAGGACTAGAAGAGATATTAGACCTCCTTAGAAGTATACTGAAGCTGATTTGGTTTCTTATGCATTGAATGTAGCAGAAGGTATTGATTCCAATGAAGAACCTTCTTCTTACTCAGAGGTAGTTAGTTGTGATAATTTCGGCCAATGGATTATTTCTATGTAAGAGGAGATGGAATCACTTTATAAGAATGGAACATGGGATTTGGTGAGATTTCCTAAAGATAAGAAAGCTATCTATTGCAAGTGGGTATTGAAAAAGAAAAAAGGAATATCGGGAGTTGAAGATGCTAGGTACAAAGAAAGACTAGTTGCTAAAGAATACAGTCAGGTTCCAAGTGTTGACTTCATAGATGTGTTTTCTCCAGTTGTAAAACATAGTAAGATTTGAGCCTTGCTTGGTATTGTGGCTATGCATAATCCTTAGCTTGAGAAGTTGGATGTCAAAGTTGCATTCTTACATGGAAAACTTGAGGAGGATATCCATATGCAGCAATCGGAGGGTTTTATAGTTTCAGGAAAGGAGGACTATGTATGCTTGCTGAAAAATTCTCTTTATGGCTTAAAACAGTCTCCCAGTCTGTGCTATAATAGATTTGACTCTTTTATAACCTATCATATGTTTTGGAGGAGTAGTTATGATATTTGTGTCTACTTCAAGGAGGTAAGTGATGTTTCGTTCGTGTATCTTCTCTTGTATATTGATGATATGTTGATTGCAGCAAAGGATATGCGATAGATAATAAAAGTCAAAGCCCAACTCAGTAAGGAGTTCTAGATGAAGGATCTAGGAGCAGCAACGAAAATTCTTGGCATGAAAATTATGAGGAATAAAGAGAAGTGTAAGTTATACTGAGTAAGAAAAGGTATATTGAGAAAGTGCTTCTTAAGTTCAATATGCAAAATGCCAAACTTATAAGTACTCTATTGGAAACTTACTTCAAACTCTCGGCCACTTTATCTCCAATGAAAAATGATGAGCAAAATTATATATCTTGAGTTCCATACTCTAGTGCCGTCGGGTCTCTTATGTATGCGGTGGTGTGTTCTCGACCAGATTTATATTATACCATCAGTGCAGTTAGCAGATATATGGCAAATCCTGGCAAAGACCATTGGAAAGCAGTTTTATGGATTTTCCGATACTTGTATAGATCTGCTGATGTTTGTTTACAATATTGGTAAAATAGAGATGGAGTAATCGGGTATGTTGAATCTGATTTTACAGGAGATCATGATAAAAGGAGGTCCCTCACAGGCTATGTTTTCACTATTGGTGGTTGTGCTATTAGTTGGAAAGCTACCTTATCGACTATGGTTGCTTTGTCAACTACTGAGGCAGAGTATATGGCTATTGCAGAGGCTTTCTAGGAAGCTATTTGGTTGAAGGGTCTGTTTGGTGAACTTAGCAAAGACATACTAATTACTATGGTTTTTTGTGATAGTCAGAGTGCTATCTTCCTTATGAAAGATTAGTACTCCTAATAATTCTAATAATATGATGACCAATAAATTACCAAGGGCTAAGTTTGAGCATTGCTTAAACTTGGTTAGCGTTAGCTGTTAAGATGTACCCTTAGGGGCTTTTGTGGAAGAGGTGGAGATTTTGTCTTGAAATAGATTTGAGTTCCAAATTAGAATTCATGTCAAGGTGGATATTGTTAGAGTTTTGACCCAAATTTTATTGATTCGGACCAGAAAGTTTCGCGATGCGATCTATGTTGGCGATTTTCAATGGGGTCTGTGGTATAACATAGGGATCGGGCCGACAGGCCCGATATGGACCTTTATGATTTTGGGCCTAGGACTTATTTGTATGCACATATTATAGAAGTGTATTTACTTGGTTGTTTTGGGTATTCAGAAAATTTAGCCTTCTCCATATTGTACTTTCTATCCATTATAGTGAAACCTCCTTTGCCTCTGCCCGTGGTTTTTATTGAAAGGGTTTCCACATAAATCTGTACGTTCCTCTTGATTTTTTTTACCGATTGTTTGCTTATTCTGTCCGAATCATAATAGTATTAGATATAGAGACTCTGACCCTTGAAGTAAACTTGGTTTGGGGAATTCGCCGCTGAGTTAAGGGAGGATTACATATAGCCCGTGGGCTTGTAGAGATGTAAGGTGTACCACCTAGCTCAGAAATAAGACAGAGAGTCGAGTTGAGATTCATACATATGTTTTAAAACCTATTGATTATGCCAATGTGTTTTCAAATATTTTATGCTGATATGTTTTATGAAATGCCCTCACCTCTATTATATAAAATTGTATTTCGTGTTTGGATTGTTATACGTACCAGTACATTTGTATTGACCCACTATATTTCAGGATCTGAGACTCAGTCCCACGGTCCCAGAAAGCAGTACATTGGTTTATCAAAAGTATGAAGTTGGTGAGCCTCCCTTATTTCTGAGGGCCTTGTTTATGGAATATTGTTTTTTGATTTTTAGTTCATGGTCCGACTGGGGCCTTGTCCCATTTTCAGACAGATGTCGTTCTCATATTATTAGAGATTTCATAGACTGATGTTAAATGTTTTTGAATGTTTATGAACTTATTTTCATAATGATTAGATTAGATTAAGAGAATGGCCATGTTTCTGTTTTGCTATGTTATTCCACATTTCTTTAGAGTATATGACTGCCAGTTGGAAAAGGGCGCTCGGTCCTTAATGTTTTGGGATGGTCGTTGCGGTCAAGGTCTCAGCTTGGGTCGTGACAACACTGGTGTGGAATTTGCTCTAATTTGAAATTTAACACAGGTTCTTGACTTTTGATAATTCATGTTACTAGGCTCATCTGGGGGAGAAGCACTAGATTTTTTAAAGGAGGAAGAACGAAGCATGATAGTTTCATCGAACACAACATCCTTGCTAATTATAACTTTTCAATTTTCTGGACACCAAAGCTTATATCCTTTAAAACCAGACTTATAACCCATCAATAAGCACTTAAAAGATCTAGGTTCCAACTTTCCATTTTCAACATGAGCATAAGCAGGACACCGAAATATCTTCAAATTAGAGCAACGGGAAAGAGTACCCGACCATACCTCTTGTGGAGTCTTTTTATCAATAGCGACTAGAGAATAGTGGTTAATAAGAGGACAACCTATGAAAGCAGCTTCAGCACAAAAAGACTTGGGTAAACTAGAATTAGAGAGAATATAATGCAACTTCACTATTATAGTTCAATTAATTCATTCGGCCACACCATTCTGCTGCAGGGTATGACAAACTATTAAGTGCCTCATGATTCCTTCTGACTTACACAAAAGATTAAGTTTATTAGAACAAAACTCTAAACCATTATCAGTCCGAAGGCATTTTACCTGCTTCTCTATTTGCTTTTCAATCATAATCTTTCACTTCTTGAAAATAGGCAACTCATCATTCTTTTTCTTCAGGAAAAACAGTAAAAATTTTCTGGAATAGTCATTAATAATGGTCAACATATAATTCACGACTCTTTGTGAAGGTACTCTATAAGGACCCTAGAGATCAGAATGAATGTAATCAAGTGTTACTTTAGTTGAGTGGATGCCTTTAGTGAATCTGACTCTTTTCTGCTTCACAAAAAAAAGTGATCACAAAACTCGAATTCAGTAATACTCTAGCCATGAAAAAGTCCTCTCCTACTTAGTTCAGCCATCCCTTTTTCACTCATATGTCCCAGGAGCATATGCAAGAGTTTAGCAACATCACTATCTGATAGAGAGAAAGTAGAAACAACTACATCACCTGTAACCGTAGAGCCTTTCAAGACGTACAACTTAGTAGACTTCTCTGTACCTTCATCACAACAAGAGCACCTCTACAAACCTTCAGGACTCTACCTTCACCAGTGTACTTATATCCGTTTGAGTCATGGTTACTAAAGGAAATAATGTTTCTCTTCAGGTCTAGGACATTCCACAACTCACCAAGTGCCCTCACAACCTCATCAGATATCTTAATACTGATTGTTCCAATATGAGCTATCTGTTGTGTTATTTCCCATCAACACAGTATCTTTAGAGACCATTTCATATATTGTAAACCAATTCCAATTGCGGCATATATGACACGTGTAGGCCGAATCAAAAATCCAATCCTCATGGGGTTTGGAGTTACCATCAGAGACTACCAAGAGTTCTCCATCACTAGCGCAATCTTCAACAACACTGGTTTCATCGAACTTCTCTAGTTGGTTTCCTTTCTGCTTTTCAACTTCCCTTTTTTTCTTTGTTGTAACTTAGAACACTCAGATTTGATATGACCCTTCTTCTTGTAGGTTTTTAGATTTTGACCTATTCGTATCATCACCTCCTGAGTTTCTCTCATGAGTCCTTCCTCGAATAATGAGACCATCTCTTGAGTCTCCAACCCATTCACAAGATGCTTTATTTTCTCTTTACAAAACAATGCATCATAAACTTCATCTAGGGTTATCATGACTATATAAAATTGTATCCCTAACGGTCGAGTATAATGCAGGCAGCGAGCACAACAAAATCAACCCTAGATTTTCCTCATCGTACTTAACCTCTAGAGTCTTTAAATTAGAGATTATTTCCTTAAAGACAATTAAGTAATCCTCCAAAGACACACCCTCATACATGCGATGGTAATAAGGTCATTGTTTGAGATGAAACATACTAGTTAGACTCTTTGTCTTACATAATGATTCCAGTTTCAACCACAATGCAGTGGTAGTGGTCTCATGTAAAATTTGATAGGATAAATGAAGGTGGATCTAAGATAAAGCCTTTTGATCCTTACGACATTTATCCTCCCCTATCTACGATGAGGGCATCTTATCAAACCGTAATAGAGCATCATCCAAATCCATTTGCGTGAGCACAACCTGCATCTTAACCTTCTATAACAAAAATTTAGTGTTGCGATCAAATAGCAAAATATCATACTTCATGGTTTCCATTCCTGAGAAAACAATCAATCGCTCTAATACCAGTTTGTTATAGAAGGACAAGAATAAGCAATACCATAACAAAAGAAGAACAAGAAGAACACACAAATTTTACGCGGAAACCTTTGACAGGAAAAACCATGGGCTGAGGAGGAGGAAATTCACTAAAATGAGAGGAGTATAAGGCGGAGATGAAAGTTTCAATGACGTGTATTATGAGAAAACGAAAAAACAACCCACAAAATCGCACTTATATAATACATGCATATAGATAAATCCTATGCCCAAAACATACAAGTACATATGACATGAGCTTCACTAAGCTACCACCACAGACCCCAAAAGAATCTCAAACATGAGTCATACCGTGAAATTTTCAGGGCTGAATCAACAAAATTTGGGTCACAAATTCTAACACCAGAATTATGTTTGTCTAGCAGAAAATATTTTAGAATTTTAATTGATCCTTTCTGGAGAATTTGATGGTCTTCAGCGACATGCTTTTTATTTAGTTGGTAATATAGATGAAGCTACCATATGTGAAGTTATGAACTTTAAAATGAAGAGAAATTTGACGAAATATCAATAACTTAATACTGAGTAATGGATGTATTTAATTCCTTACTATTTTATCTTTTTACCATATCCCTTTTGTGAAGACTTAAATTTGAGCATCTGGTGTTCCTCCAAAAAATAAGCATCTAACTTGTTCGCTACTCTCTGTGGAGCTATTTATATTGCAGGTGTGTAATTTTGAAAGAAATCATACATATGAATACTAAACCTAATGTTTGAGACAAGACATATCAAAATTTATAAGTTATCCATCGAGTTTTGATGAGTTTGTTATATTTCATTCATCCTTGGAAACTTCCAGTTATTAACAAAAAATGATAACTCAAAGTATACAACAGTTATTTCTACGCAAGGTAAAGGGAACCCTCTATCTTATAATTCTCTACATGACCTCATCCTACATAAGAGCTTCCCTTATTATATATGCTTGAAATCTCAACTAGGAATATTTTTTGGACAGTCCACTAAAGTGGAGCACTGGCAGGCGTTCCTTTGTTAGGGTCCAATGGATTAATGGGCTCACTGTGACATATCCCTGAACTAAGCAGACAAACCTAAAGAAGCAGAATAAGCAGTGAAAAATCAGAAGAGAGTTGTAATGCCCCGCATTTTTTACCTAGAAATCAAACCGTCGTTCCTACATGTGCAAACTCAAATCCCATGATTCATATTTTAATTCATGTTCCATGATCTTTTTCCTAGTTTATAAAGTTCTCTCGAAGTGAAATATGTTCATAGAATTTATTGAGAACATAGTTGAGCTAAGAATCTTTGATTCGTCTAAAGTTTGGTATTTGATTCTACAAGGTTCTACTTTGAACGTGTATAACTTTTGATATACGTGAAAATTTTTCAGTTCAAGACCCACCAAATTGTAGAGAATTGAATCATCATTCAACCAATGCCAATACCCCTAAATCTGATACCCGAGTTAAAAGTTATAGCCTGTTTCATCTAAGGCGGTAAGCTGTTGTGATTACACTGCTCGGCGGTGCCTATAGCGGTGGGACCAATAGCGCTCAGCGGTAAGCCTCAAAATTGGAATTTTCCAAAATAGTAGATCCCCGCGATTACATCGCTCGGTGGTTCCTATAGCGGTGTCACGAATAGCGCTCAACAGCGAGCCAGTAAATTGGAATTTTTGCTGAAACTTTTAATTTTGAGGGGCAGCCTTGTCTTTTTCCTACGAACCCAAGTCGTTTAAACAGTAAATTAAAATAGTTTTTGGGTGTAATATGCTGAAATTCACTCAAACTTATCAAGAACAAAATCCTAACCTCCATCCCAAAGATCAAGAATGTAATACCCCGTTGAAATTTCGTGCGTAAACGTGTTGGGTTCTATCTTCTAGAATGAATTATAAATTTTTCGTTCGGAATGTATTATATTATGACCCACCATTACGTAGAGTATTGAATAATATTTCCAACAACATGTGGATCATCCAAAACGGACTCCCCAGCGACGAGTTATGAACATTCCGATCGAACCGTGAATAGTAGTGAACAGTAAAACGTGCAGGAAAAGGTACTGAGGCCTGGCGTATTTTTTCTCTAACTTTAAATACTCATAACTCCTTGTACGTAAT
This sequence comes from Capsicum baccatum var. pendulum, assembly GCA_030864225.1. Classification (NCBI taxonomy): domain Eukaryota; kingdom Viridiplantae; phylum Streptophyta; class Magnoliopsida; order Solanales; family Solanaceae; genus Capsicum; species Capsicum baccatum. The sequence goes on along the minus strand of CM061561.1, from coordinate 251,282,407 downwards.
GATCTATGTGATCTACTATATATCAATGGAAAGCTCTGCGAGTCCTCTTTCCAATGAAATTGTTTTCATCCAATTTTTCTATCGGAGCAAAAAGTTATGGTCGATCTACCTCAGCCTATCAAAAGTAAATTTTTGGGTCAACTTCAAACGATCATAACTCCTCGTACACAATGATCTGAGTGAGATACTATATATCAACGGAAATATATGAGAGTCCTCTTTCTAATAAAATTGGTTTCATCCAATTTGGATATCGGAGTAAAACGTTATAGTTGAACCACTTCAGACTATCAAAACAGTCCACCAAAGGACAGATTCGAGAATTATTTAATTTTTAGGGGCGTTTTAGTCATTTTGCCTCACCCAAAATCCATCCAAACCCTATATTAAAGCCTATTAGAAGCATTATATGTTATATTTCATCAAATTCCCTCAAAAAGAAAACCCTAAGCTCCTACATCCAACTTCAAGAACCTCCAAAGTTCACCATTAATTCTGAAAATTTATTCAAGATTCCAAGTTCCTATTTCAGCAACTCCAAGAACCCTCATTCTAAGGCATGATTAACATCTCAAAAATGAGTATCGATCTAAAGTTCATCATTCAAGTTATGTGGGGTTTTTCAACAAGAACTATCCTTCGTTCTTGTGCCCAAAAGTAATTTTCTTTACAAAGGCATGATTTTATTTGATTTTTACGAATTTGAAGTATGAACCCATATCTTATGATGATTATTATGAAATCTTGATGTTTATGATTTTGAAATATGAATTTACATGTGTGGAGATATAAAGCATGAATCTTGAATGATATTTATCATTATTTTGATATTTGGGTCGTGAATCCCCATTGAAAATTATGTTTTTTTGAGAAAGTGTGTGTTATAAGCACGTTGATGTTGAATATTTGAGATATTTTGAATGATTTTACCTTTTGGTCTTAATGGAGTTGTTTTGAACTCGAGTGTAAAAGAAATCCACAACGTTGTTGATTTTGATAGATGGGAAGCATGATGGCTCCTGATGTATATTTATATATTAATGAAATTGTTTTGTTGTGGATTGTCTTTAAAATGATCTGAGCTAAGTCCAGGAGAAATCTTTAGCACCGAGTGGGAGTTATATAGCGACCTTACTTCCATAGAACTACATGCCCCCGTAGGAGTGAGCCTGGGGCTGATCTATATAGTGATCACTAGTTTGTATGGATTTGATATCGATAGTCCTACTCCACTGGCAAGGATAGGACGACTCGCCCCAACGTGGGTTGTACGTTGAAATCCATGTAGCTCACATGGTTTATGTTAGTTATAAGATCTCCGAGTGTGTGTGTGTTTCCTTGTGTCTATGGTGAATGGTGAAGTGATTTAAAAGTGGAATTGTGAAAGTTATTCTTTCGAAAGATTTAAATGATATTTACATTATGAGAATTGATATTCTTGATGAACTGAAAGTGATTGACAAATTATATGATGACTCACATGTGTTATTGTACTTATTTCATCCTCTCATGATTATGGTGATTTTCTTCGGGCTAAGTGAGTCTTTCATACATCCTGTATATTTCTTATAAATATTTATGATGATGATGTTTATACAACTGCACATACCCCCATATACTCGGTCCCTTTCCATGGTACTGACCCACATCTTCGAATGTGGGCTGTATTTTCTTGGAATGTAGGTTCAATGCTTAGTTCCAGGATCGACAGTGATTCTACGGGCACGCTGTTCTACATCCTCTGTTGTGGTGAGTCCTCATATTTCGAGGATTGATGTCTGATGTTGGTTTCACAGAATTGGTTACATTTGATAACTGAGTATGAGTAAGTTAGGGTATGTCTCAATGGCTCGCTGGTTTTATTGATTTTCTTAGAGGCTTGTCAAACTAGTATAAATGTTGGGAGTTGACTAATAAGTCGTATTTTGTTATCTTGCTGAAATTCTTTTATTCTTGGATGATGATTACTCTGTTGATATTTGAAGGTTAATTATGGAAACCTCGTTCATTTGTTTTGAACTGGATGAAAATGGCTCAAAGGGTTAGCTTGGGGTTACTCGTAGCCTCAAGCACCGTGTGACGCTCCGAGACTCATTTTCCGGGGCGTTACAAAGAATCCATACTTTAAGTTCAAGTTTTCCAAGAAACAAAAATCAAGATTCGGATCCTATTCATCAAACTAAGTAGTCTAAGGTATGTGAGACTATTTTAAACTCCATGGGCATAAGATTTACTATTTTATCAAGTTTAAAGATCCCCAATCATGTTAATAAATAAAAGTTTTTATATTGTTGCAAAAAGTATGTATCATGGAATTGTTTTGGTGAAATTATATATTGTCTTGAACCATTTTTCAGGAAATTTAAATTGTAACTATATATGTATGTTTTTTTTTTTGCAATGAAGAGTTTGTTTGAGAGCATGATTGATAAAAACTCCCTCCCCTTTAATGATGTCTTTGGTTTCAAGTGTTGTGGATTGTTTAAATTGCATGAACTTTCTTAAATAAAACAAAAGGGTAAATGCTTGATTAATGATCACATATTGATATTGTTTATGACATGTTGAGATGGTGTCTTTCGCATGATAAATGTTCATTATGTCAAATTAACAGTTTCCATGGGTTTTGAGTAATGCAAATATCATATTGCCACCTTATGATTGTAATATTGAGAGAAGAGTGTTTTTGATGTAAACTCTAATGAAAATATAATGCATGAATCTCTCTCACTTGATTTTTAAGAACTATGGGTGGTCGTTAACGTAAGGATAAGTGAAAAAGGGCTACAAATATGTTATGGTGTGACATGAATGACTTAAAAGTCGGGGTATGATCATACCCGGTTATAGTATGCCCTTAACAGAACAAGTGTTGAATTTTTTAAATGTATGAAAAATGGTTTTAAAGAACTAAAAGCAGGGCTTAAGAGATTTAGATGGTTACCCTAAGAAAGCACAAGTCGAGAGACTCAATGCTCGAAACTGTGGTTTACCGACTCTGGATTTTGGCACCATGCTGTAAGGTCTTGTGTACCTTAAATTATGTCATCCCGACCTGGGACTATGGTTATCAGACATTCTTCTTTGTCTTATGCCCTACATGACATATTATTATGATTGGGAATTTTGTCACCCTGCTTTGTTGACTGGCGTGTCTTCCATACAGATACTCCAACTCTTGTGGAAAACTTGGTTGGGGGATTGGCCGCCGAGTCAAGTATGGATCCCATATAACCCGTGGGATGATAAGAATTATAGGGTGTACCATATAGCTTAGGAGAAAATAGAAAATTAGTCATGATTTCTAAGAGTTGTTGAAATTAATTTCAGTATGCCCAGGTGTTTCCACTTATTCATTATGTTTATTGTTTTATAAAATGCTCTCATTATGATATATAAAAACATGTTAGTTTGAGTTGTTTTACATACCAGTACATTTTGCATTGACCCCTATATTTTTGGTTCTGAGGCCCATTTTAGGGGTCCTTCTAAACAGTAGATTGTTGTCAGACATTAAGAGTTGGTGAGCCTCCCTTACTTCAGAAGGGGTCTTGTTTACTTATAATGATGTCATTGTTTTTAGTTCATGGTCGGACCGAGGGCTTTGTCTTTGTTTCAAACAGATTGTTGTTTTCAGTAATCGTAGAGATTTTGTAGATGTGTATTAGATGATTTGAGTTTTACTGAACTTATGTCCTTATTACTCAGTTGAGATATTAAAGTGACTATGTTTGAATTAATTTTCCATTTTTTCTTATAGTATATGAATTGTGTATATGATTTCCAGTTATAGAAGGGTTCTTGGTCCTTTATGGTTTGGGATGATCGTCCCGGCCTGGACCTCAATTCGGGTTATGACAAACTATGTACCAGATCACGGTTTATGGTCCCAAGGTGTCTGTGAAATTGCGTCAGGTAGAGACCTATTTATGGGTGTGTAGCATGCCACACTTATAAGAAGGAGGCTAGAAGGTGTTTAGGAATGTCTCTCTTCTTTTCATGATTTGGTTCGTGCCATATAGTCTAAATGTCCTCTAATCAATCATTTCCTATATTTCAGAAAAAATTATCATTCTTCCCAGTAGATCAAACGAACAGAATGCCCAAATTGAGGATGTCCATAATACTCATGGGATGTGGACCCATAATAGAGCTCGTACACCTTAGTTTTTTTATACTTCAAGAATTTCTCTACTTTTGACTAGTCAACCTCGGGCTCTACAAATCAGTTTTAACCGTCCCCAGCCTTCTCAGAGGAAAGTTTCGCATCCAAATGTAACACCCCAAAAAATGGGTCCCAGAGCGTCACACGGTGCTTGAGGCTACGAGTATCCCCAAGCTAACCCTTTGAGTTATTTTCATTCAGTTCAACACAAATCAACGAGGTTTCCATAAATAGCCCTCAAATTCAACAGAGTAATAATCATCCAAGAATAAAAGAATTTCAGAAATATAACAAGAAATGACTTATTAGTCAACTCCCAACATCTATACTAGTCTGACAAGTCTCTGAGAAAATCAATAAAACCAGCGAGCCATTGAGACATGCCCCAACTGACTCATACTCAGTTATCAAATGTAAACAATTCCATGAAACCAACATCAGACATCACGTCCTCGGAACATGAGGACTCACCACAACAGATAATGTAGAACAGCGCCCCCAAAGAATAACTGTCAAACCTGGAACTGAGAACCTGAACCTATATTACGAGAAAATGCAGCCCACATTTGAAGATGTGGGTCAGTACCATCGAAAGGAACCAAGTATATGGGGGTGTATTGATAACGCTCAAACTACAGCTCTCGTAAGAGTGTAAGCGGTTGTCATCAAATATACAACCCAACTAGGTTGGGTGTCGAATCCCACAGGGAATACTCGGTCACTAAGTATGCACCGATTATTAGATTTTTGGTCGAAAATTCTATGAAAAGGGGGGATTTAATTGTAGCGTGAATTAAGAGTATCAAAGTAACAAAGAAAAAATGGAATGTTTAGTAGGTTTTAATTAATGAGAATTGTAAGTTAGGGTTATGTCCACCTTATGAGTTCTACGTATCTATTAAGTATGAGTTATGCGGAATTTAGACATGCATGCGCTTATAGAGATTCGTATTCTATGGTAAATCCTAACGTCTTTCGACCATCAAGGATTATCTCACTTTAACTCTTTCGAGCTTAAAGCGTATAACTAATGGTATGAATTCTCTAAGAGGTTAATCCAGTTATGGCACTAACTTTTAAACAGGGGCTAATAGCCCTATTTCCTTGTCACACCCTCTTTTCTACACATATAACTTTTATTTCGAACAAGTTAGTGCTATAGTGGTGTATTCTATATGTTTGCAACCACAAAAATTTAATTTAAGATGAAGAGAGTAATGATATAAGCAACATACGTATCATGAATTCACAAACTCATAGCAATAGATAGTATCTCATAAGGCTTCCATAACCCTAACAGAGAAGTTTAGCTACTCATGAGTTCAATGAAAAACACAATAGACAATATAATCATACCAAAATAATCACAAACTCACGAAAAGTCTATCTTGGCATCACTGGTGACGTGATTTCTATTGCTAGTAGCGTTTCTCTTGTTGTGAAAATTAAAAGTCAAATAGATGAAGAATAATGTTAACAATGTATTAACAAGAGGACGAGAAGGAAACGTAAGGAATGGGGAGGAGTGAATGCTGAAAAGTTTCAGTAAAAAAGGGTTTTTATAACACCCATATCCTATTCCTACTAAGCTACTGCATACTTGTCCTAATCCTACTAAGTTACTTCTGGTCCCCAAGTCTTTGGAAATACTGTTTTTGCCCGGGACAAGTTTTCCATGCATCACTTTCAGTCCATAGACTTCCAAAAGCTGCCTTCCTTCTTACGCGAAGTTTCCTTTGGCATCCAACAGTCTATAAAATGCTGAAATCTTCATCATTTATACATGAAAACTTGGTAATCACGTTGGTTAGGTTACTTACAGGAAAAAGGACTAAAAGTGCAGGAATTATATATTTTGTCCTTAAAACTTAGCTAAAATATGCGTAAATTAAGGTGCTTTAGGCGTGTAAATACGCCTAACATCAACACCCCACACTTAAAGCTTTGTTCGTCCTCGAACAAAATATCATGTCCATATAAACATCTACTTAGGGTTTCACAGTAACAGCACAAAATATTCATCAAGACAGGCATGACAATTATTAACAAAGAGTAGTTTTCTGATCACTACTAGAAACAATTCAACCTCCAACCTAGACTCGTGATGATAGTTAATTCGTATTCAAAAATTAAGGCACAAAGAATCATACAAGACTACCCAAAACTCATCAACCATGTGTGACTCACGCAATACATTACCCATAATCACTCACAAGTATTTCATTTTTTGAAACATGGGTATAAGATTTTCCTTGCTCTCACTCTAACAAAGAATTCATATGTTGCAACTGATGACCATAGGCATGCCCTTAGTATAATGATCTACTAATATCCGAATGCCAAGCTTAGGATCAAATAGGTCTTTACAGGTTGTAATGTAGGCTAAGGGACGGGTAGGACTATTTTGGCCAGAAATAGTGACTAAGTTCCCTAAGCGCTTTAATACATCACATTATGCCATCTACGCTTTCTTTCAAACAACCTTTCTACTTTCTTTTAATCTACCACCCCTTCTCACCTCTTTTGTTATTCAATTTTAAACAGCATTAACTTTTTTTTTTATTTTTCTTTTTCATTTTTTTATAACACACCTCTATAATAGCCATTCTTTTTCATAACAAATTCAAGTACCAATTCACTTTATAAGGCATCACTCTCACCCAATTTCCTCTTATTTTGTCACATGACTTAACAATTTAAAGCACTTAGGAATTTGGATCAAATTATGGTCTTAAAAAAATGGATTAGGCTACATATGAGGCTGTCAAAGAAAATGGCCAAAGGCTCAAAGGGGTTGACTAGGACAATGTCCACGGGTAGGTAAAATGAAGGTAAACAATCACAGGTTGCCAAAGAAATGCCTAAATCATCTCCTAAACTCACACTCTTTATTTCGCTTTATACACACACCGGGAAAGTTCTAGCATCAGCCACAAACACAGAATATACTATTGCCTTACACACACAAGGCACATGGTCGACTTTATTGGGAGCAGTATAGACTCTTGACCCAACAGATGAAGGAATTAAACCACACAATTATCACACAGTGAGTCACAATTAGAGCCTAAACATCTCAATAGTAATGATTTTAGCATAAACTCTTGTCATAATACCATGCCGCCTATAAGAATAATTTCATGCAAAATCTAAAAAAATCTAAAAAAAATTTAACTCCAAACGAGAATAAATGCAGGTAAAGAAGTAGGCTACAACATACAAATACCCTCACCCCACTCTTAGACGGGACACACTGCCCTCAGTGGAAATAAGAAAGAAAAACCTGATTAGTCGGACTCCTTTTCTATGTCTGCGGTCAAACCCCCTGCGTCAGAATCATCATCAGAGTCGTCATTACCAGAGTTGTCCTTCACATCATCATTCGAGGTATTTGCAGAGAGGAGGATTCATCTTGCTCTTTTCTTACCCTTTTCTAACCTTCTGTGAGGTGGACGCTTTTTCTTTTCCTGGTCGACCTTTTGGTGCCATTTTACCTGAGACTAAAATAAATTCCTGCTAGCTCATCTCGGAAGATTTAATCGACAAACAGACAATAGTGGCACCACCCCACACTTAATTTGTTGACACAAACTAATTAAGTGAACATTGTCGATTACTCAGACTTCATCGATATATGTTTAGGTGTTACGTTCCAACAATATAATCAGTGCAGTCATACTTTTCTTGTCATCTTAACTATCTTTTTTGATTCTATTTCATGTAATCTTGGCAATACTTTCATGTTTGGATTGATGTACCTTTTGAGCAAGACTACTACATAGAGATTGTATCAAGTTATGGCATTAGGAATAATCACACATCGCATGTTTGTAGTCAACCATGATTTTCATCTTGATGAACAAGTCATCCCAACATGTAAGCTTTCGAGTTACAAGATTATGTAATTTTATTGACCATGTCAATTCCACAAAAGTATGACAGTGTATCAAAATCAAATACAAGTTGGAAACAAGTCAAGAGCATCCTTACGTATTCTTTCACTCACTTAGTTGTATCACAACAAATCAACCACATTCAAATCACCAACACTACTTTAAGATTTAACAACTTATTATAGGTGTAGTATTGTAATACTTACAGAATATAAAAGAAGAGCAAAGAAGTACTTACTTGGTTGATCGCCTTGGAATATGTTCTTGCAAAGTTAAAAGAGCAAAAGGAAAATTTTTGAGCAATTTTGGAGAGGTAGGCGTTGCTTAGGTTGAGTTTGCAATGAATTTTTGTTCTAAGACTAAGGTTCTATTTATAGGACAAGCTTAGGTCGGGTTTTGACCCATTTGGAATCGATTAGGAGACCAAAAAGTGAGCATAGGCGGCGCCTAATGCTTTGCCTATGCTTGGAATAGGCGGCGCCTTTTGCAAAGCCTAGTTGAGCATAGGCGGCGTCTATGCTATGGCATTGTAGATTCAGAGGTAAAAGGCTTAGGCATAGGCGGCACCTATGCTATGGCATTGTTAGTCATAGGTGGCGCCTATGCTATGGCATTCTAGATTCAGAGAGCTTAGGCCATAGCATAGGCCTTGCCTTGTTCATTGCCTAAATTTACATAGGCCTTGCCTTGTTTTTGCCTAGATTTTCATAGGCAATGCCTAACTCATAGCCTTTTGCTTCTTCATTCCTAACTTACCACCTTCAACATGCAATAGTTCCAAATCAAAATTTGAAACCAATCTCCTCCTTTATACCTCTTGCACCTACACTTACTCAAAAACAACAAAAATGATTAGAAAAATGGGTTGCCTCCCATCAAGTGCCTTAGTTTTGGTCGTGGCTTGACAAACTCCTAGAAAAACAAAATAATTTAAAACCATGGGTTGCCTCCCATGTAGCGCTTGATTTATTGTCGCGGAAAGACATAGTTACCTAGATTACTTAGACTTCATCGAGGTAGATGGTGCATCGTTTTCTAAATGGATTCAGACGACGTTGATGCTTACTTGTAGGCATGCATTCTTTTTTGATATGACTCTTGTGCATACATATCCCAGGAGAGATACCAATTATATCATCAATATTCCAACCCATAGCTCTCTTATACCTCTTTAGAGCAGAGATGAGAGCCTCTACGTGCTGTTTACCTAAATTAGCTGCAACACTCACCGAAAGTGTATTTCCACTTCCCTAGAATGTATACCTTAGGAGCTCTTTCGATTCTAGCACTAGTGGATCCTCAATGGAAGTCTTCACTGTTGGTGAAGGTCGATTCCTAAGATCAAGATCCAAATTCTTAGGAGAATGAGAATAGGACTTTATTCTTGTTAGAGCACAAACAGTTTCTTCATATTCTTCAACCTCCTCACGTTCAAACTCCAACAGCATAGCAGATAATGGATCAACACTAAGCTGCTTCTCTACAGACAATTCTTTCTTATCCTCATAATAAACATCATCTACAGAGAACACATCCATATCTCTAGGATAGTTCATCGATTTACATACATCAAAATGAACCACTACATTATTCAATCGAAATAAAAGCTCATTAGCTCTCAAATCAATAAGCACACTTTCGGTTGTGAGAAAAGGGCATCCCAAGATTATAGGAACATCAGAATCCACCTTACAATCCAAAATCACAAAGTCTGCGGGAAAGATGAATATAGAAATCTTCACCAACACATCATATAAGATACCAATAGGTCTTTTTACCAACCTATCTGCTATCACGAGCCACATATTTGTTGGTGTAGGGTCACCCAACCCCAACTTTCTGTACATGGATAGCGGCATTAAATTGATTCTAGCTCCCAAATCGCACAATGCCTTAGCAAAATCCAACGATCCAATCGTGTAAGGAATAGTGAAAGCACCAGGCTCTGCCTTCTTCTGTACTAGCGATCTTGTAGCGATTGCACTATAATGATGAACATCATCTGCTATCTCATAGCTTATTGCCCGCTTCTTTGTCAACAGATCCTTCATGAATTTAGCGTATCCGAGAATCTGCTCTAGCGCTTCCACTAAAGGAACATTAATGGTCAGCTGCTTCAGCATCGTCATGAATTTGCTGAACCTAGTGTCATCAGCCCTCTTCTTCAGCCTCTGTGGAAAAGGTGGTGGTGGAAGGGGAATTTTTTTCTCCACCACTTCTTTTTTATCTTGCTTTTGATTATCAACCTTTTCAGGAGTGTCGTCATCTTTTTTCTTCAGTCTCTAAGGAAAAGGTGGTGGTGCAAAGGGAATAGTTTTCTCCACCACTTTCTTTTTATCTTGCTTCCAACTATCATTCTTTTTAGGCTGCAGACGTTTAGGGGTGACGTCATGAACACACTCTTCAGCTTCTTCAGCCTCTTCACATTCTGCATCAATAAAATTATCCGCTATATCATCAACCACCTGCTTGCCTTTGGATGGACTGTCCAATACTTTACCACTCCGGGTAGTAATAGCCATACACGATCCATCATTTCTTGGGTTTTGCACAGTGTTTCTAGGTAGCGTGCCATCCTTTCTTTGGTTGAATGTAGCTGATAGTTGACTCAATTGCTGCTCTAGTTGCTTTATTGCAGTAGAATGCGAGTCAACCAATTGATTTATTGAAGACAAATAGTTCTTCACCTCATTCACTCTCGTATTAGTTGCCTCAACTCCTTTCAGTAGCTTTGCCATCATATATTCCATGGACGTCGTTCCTGAACCAGATGTCGCGACCTCACGATTTCCAGGAGGAACATACAAACCACTCCTGTCAGTCTTATTCTTCCAACTACCTTGATCGCGGTCCTTGTATCTAGATTTATCATAATAGTTCCAACCTTGGTTTCCTTGGGTATTGCCTCGGAAACCCCCTTGATATTCAGGTAGTTAGCTTCTTCCTCAGAATCATATTCATCTCTTCCATATGCTACAACGACTTTAAATTTTTTCGGTATTCCCTGATAATAAGTGCTTGGTAAGAAGATCCATCTGCGTTTTCATATGGGCCATATCTTGGTCACGCTCCTCTTGTCTACGCCTCTGCTCTGTAGTCATGCCAATGGATATAGTAGAGCTTGCTACCTCAGAATCCCTGGTATGCCAAGCTCTACTTTGCTTTGTCATACGATCTAGCATATCACTTGCCTGAATAAAAGTGAGGTCCATGAATAACCAACCTGATGTGTTATCAACAGGTGGACATTGGTCATATGATGGTTTGGGCACCTCATAAGCTTCTTCTTGAATCTCTCCCATGTTTCGTGGAGAGATTCAGTTGGAAGCTGTCGAAAGTTACTGATCTCATCTCGCAACTGTGCTCTCTTGGATGGCGGAAAGAATCTTTCTAGGAAAACGTCTTTCAATTGCCTCCAATTCGTAAAGAATCAGGAGTCAGCCCATTCAACCATAGAGTTGCCTCCCCATATAGAGACAATGGAAATAAGCACACCCGAATTGCATTCTATCCAACGCCTGGATTGTCGAATGACTTGCATGTAGAGATAAAGTTGATCAGATGCATATTCGGATCATCTCCTACAAGTCCACCAAATAAACCTTTGAGTTGAAATAACTGAATCATGGTGCTAGTGATATTGAACATGGCTCCGGGAGCCAAGGACGGAGGAATAATAGCTCCTGTGGCACCAGCTCCGTCCAGATCGTCATCATCATCATCAAAATAAATCTACACAACTCGGCGTCCAGGCCTCAATCTAGCTTGACGGTCTCTTCTGTTCGCAGGTATCGCCACCTCAGTATCATGCCTTGGGTTTAGTAGCTCCTCATCACCGAGATCCTCATCGTCAGGATTTGTTGCTCGCCCAGGGTTATCAATATTTTGTTGATGTACTTGGGCAGCGGCCAACACAGCTAGTCTAGCCTGCTCCTGTTGAGCAGCCCTTCTTTCTATGTCACGTTGTGCCTCCATTCTTCCAATATGATATGGTTCAGGATTGATAGTTAATAATGGTTGTCCTGAACTTCGAGTATGGGCATGCACTGAACTAAACCTGCAGAAAACAAAAACAACAACTAAAAGTAAAGTACGAGAATCTTTGACCAAAGGGTCTAGTAACTATCACAAACTTAGTTGACAACCGTATTACCCGGTAACGGCGCCAAAATTTGATAACACTCAAACTACAACTCTCGTAAGAGTGTAAGCGATCGTCGTCAAATATAGAACCCAACTGGGTTGGGTGTCAAATCCCACAGGGAATACTCGGTCACTAAGTATGCAACGATTGTTAGATTTTTGGTCGAAAATTCTATGAAAAAGGGGGATTTAATTGTAGCGTGAATTAAGAGTATCAAAGTAACAAAGAAAAAATGGAATGTTTTGTAGGTTTTAATTAATGAGAATTGTAAGTTAGGGTTACGTCCACCTTATGAGTTCTACGTATCTATTAACTATGAGTTATGCAAAATTCAGACATGCATGCACTTATAGAGATTTGTATTCTATGGTAAATCCTAGCGTCTCTCGACCATCATGGATTATCTCACTTTAACTCTTTCGAGCTTAAAGAGTATAACTAATGGTACGAATTCTCCAAGAGGTTAATCCAGTTACAGCACTAACTTTTAAACAGGGGTTAATAGCCCTATTTCCTTGTCACACCCTCTTTTCCACACATATAACTTTTCTTTTGAAAAGTTAATGCTATAGTGGCGTATTCTATATGTTTGCAACCACAAGTATTTAATTTAAGATGAAGAGAGTAATGATATAAGCAGCATACGTATCATGAATTCGCAAACTCATAGCAATAGATAGTATCTCATAAGGCTTCCATAACCCTAACAGAGAAGTTTAGCTACTCATGAGTGCAATGAAAAATACAATAGACATTATCATCATACCAATATAATCACAAACTCATGAAAAGTCTGTCTTGGCGTCACTTGTGACGTGATTTCTGTTGCTAGTAGCGTTTCTCTTGTTGTGAAAATTAAAAGTCGAATAGATGAAGAATAATGTTAACAATGTATTAACCAGAGGACTAGAAGGAAACGTAAGGAATAAGAAGGAATGAGGCAGAGTGAATGCTGAAAAGTTTCAGCAAAATAGGGTTTTTATAACACCCATATCCTATTCCTACTAAGCTACTGCATACTTGTCCTAATCCTACTAAGTTACTGCTGGTCCCCAAGTCTTTGGAAATACTGTTTTTGCTCGGGACAAGTTTTCCATGCATCACTTTCAGTCCATAGACTTCCAAAAGCTTCCTTCCTTCTTACGTGAAGTTTCCTTTGGCGTCCAACAGTCTATAAAATGCTGAAATCTTCATCATTAATACCTGAAAACTTGCTAATCACGTTGGTTAGATTACTTACAGGAAAAAGGACTAAAAGTGCAGGAATTATATATTTTGTCCTTAAAACTTAGGTAAAATATGGGTAAATTAAGGTGCTTTAGGCGTGTAAATACGCCTTACATTATGTATGCAGTTTTATAAACATTATCATCATAAATATTTATAAGAAATATGCAGGATGTATGAAAGACTCACATAGCCTAAAGAAAATTATCATAATCATGAGAGGATGAAATAAGTACAATAACACATGTGAGTCATCATATAATTTGTTAATCACTTTCAGTTCATCAAGAATATCAATTGTCAGAATGTAAATATCATTTAAATCTTTCGAAAGAATAACTTTCACAATTCCACCTTCAAATTATTTCACCATTTACCATAGACACAAGGAAACACACACACACTGGGAGATCCTATAACCGACACAACCCATGTAAGCTTCAAGGAGTCCAACGTACAACCCACATTGGGGAGAGTTGTCATATCCTTGCCATCGGAGTAGGACTATCGATATCGAATCTATACAAACTAGTTATCACTATATAAATCAGCCTCAGGCTCACTCCTATGGGGGCACATAGTTCTAGGGAAGTAAGGTCGCTTTATACCTCCCACTCGGTGCTAAAGATTTCTCCCGAACTTAGATTAGATCATTTCAAAGACAATCCACAACAAAACAATTTCAATAATATATAAATATACATCGGGAGCCATCATGCTTCCCATTTATCAAAATCAACCACATTATGGATTTCTTTCACACTCGAGTTCAAAACAACTCCATTAAGAACAAAAGGTCAAATCATTCAAAATATCTTTAATATTCAACATCAGCATGCTTATAACACACACTTTCTAAAAAAACACAATTTCCAATGGGGATTCACAACCCAAATATCAAAATCATGGTAAATATCGTTCAAGATTCATGCTTTATATCTCCACACATGTAAAATTATAAATATCAAGATTTCATAATAATCATCTTAAGATATGGGTTCCTCCTTCAAATTCATAAAAATCAAATAAAAATCATGCCTTTGTAAAGAAAATTACTTTTGGGAACAAGAACGAGAGAGAGATCTTGTTGAAAAACCCCACATACCTTGAATGATGAACTTTAGATCAGTACTTATTTTTGAGATGTTAATCGTTCTTTTGAATGATGGTTCTTGGAGTTCTTTAACTAGGAACTTGGAATCTTGAATAAATTTGCAGAATTAATGGTGAACTTTTGAGGTTCTTGATGTTCTTGAACTCGGAACTTGGAATCTTGAATAAATTTGCAGAATTAATGGTGAACTTTGGAGGTTCTTGAAGTTGGATGTAGGAGCTTAGGGTTTTCTTTTTGAAGGAATTTGATGAAACATAACATATAATGCTTATAATAGGCTTTAATATAAGGTTTGTATGGATTTTGGTTGAGGAGGAATTACCAAAATGCCCCTAAAAATGAAATAATTCTCGAATCTGTCCTTTGGTGGATTGTTTTGACAGTCTGAAGTAGATCAACCATAACTTTTTACTCCGATATTCAAATTGGATGAAACCAATTTCAGTAGAAAGAGAACTCTCATATATTGCCTTTGATATATAGTATCTCAACCATATCATTTTGTAAGAGTAGTTATGATCATTTGAAGTTGATCCTAAAATTTTCTTTTGAGAGGCTGAAGTAGATCAACCATAATGTTTTGCTCCGATAGACAAATTGGATAAACCAATTTCATTGGAAAGAGGTCTCGCAGAGATTTCAGTTGATATATAGTAGATCTCCCAGATCATTATGTACAAGGAGTTATGATCATTTAAAGTTGGAGCAAAAATACACCAGGCCCCAGTACTTTTTCCTGCACGTTTTACTATTCATGTTTCAATCGGAATGTTAATAACTCATTGCTCGGGTGTCCGTTTTGGATGATCAACATATCGTTGGAAAGATTATTCCATACTATACACAATGGTGTGTCATAATCTAAGACATTCTGTACAAAAAATTTATAATTCATTCTAGAAGATAGAAACCAACTCATTTACACATAAAATTTCAATGAAAAATTTCCCAAGGTATTACACCTAAGTTTCAAAGTCCATCTATATAATTGCTCAGTTGGTGGACTGTAAGACACATCAGTACAAAGATTTGGGTTCTATGTCGGGTTTATCTGAGGTTACAAGGGTTGGTCTACTCGGAGGCTAAACCCACCTACCTTTACTTGCACAAAGGTTGAGGAGGACACTTAAGTGTTCATTGATGAACTGAAGAAAATTTTTAGTCATTCATGCAAATGAGGTTGGGGAGTTGTATTTGCAGCCTATCAGTTGAAGTATATGGACAATCAGTGTTATAATGAATGGAGGGATTCGAAGGGTAGTGAAGCTGATCCTTTTTTGTTGGGTGAGTTTATATAGGCCTTCATAGATAATTTGTTTCCCCAAGAATTGAGGGAAGCAAAGGATGAAGAATTTGTGAATCTGAAGTAAGAGAAGATGAGTGTAGAAAAGTAGACATTGAAGTTCACCCAGCTATCTCGTTATGCTCTAGAATTAGGGGGTAACATGAGATCTCGCATGAGGAAGTTTGCATCCAGTCTCTCAGATGATCTGGTGTTGGAATGGAAGGGATCAATGCTGAATAGAGATAAGGATTTCTCCAAGTTGTCCATTCATATGCAGCAGGTAGAAGAACAAAAGAAGAGGCTGGCTGAGGTAAGGGAAAAAAAGAAAAACTAAGAGAGCTAGGTCTACAGATCAAAATAAAAGTCAACACTAAGGTGGTAATTGGGGAAATAAGTGGTCTAAAATGAACTTTTAGAGCAATGCTCAGTCATCAGCAAGTGCACCTGAGCCCCTTCCTTCGAGTGAATAGCATTTTCAATTAGGATATTGGCTTAGAACTTATAGAACCCAGTCCTAGGGGAGTATGACTCAGCCTTTTAGGTCACACCCTCGCTGTAGCAATTGTGGGAGAAATTATTCGGGGAAGTGTTATTCTGAGATTGTTATTCGTGTGGCCAAGTGGGCAATTTTCAGAGGGACATCGCTTGGTTGGAGGGAATATAGGTGGAGATATGTCCCAAGACGCATCCATAGCTCCTCCTAAGGGTACTACTTTAGGTATCGGTGGCGATTGGAATCGGTTATATGTCATATTTAACTGCCAGGATGCAGAGACCTCACTAGATATTGTTATGGGTATGTTATATATTTTCTCCTGTGATGGGTATGTATTTTGCATGCTTCACATGATTAGTGTTGTTAGACAATATGATGTGGAGCGTAGTGGTGAAAATAGTAGATTAAGATTGTTAATGTGTGTCTTGTGGAAAGGAATTAGTGGTCTTGATGCAATATTTGGAAAAACCTAGGTTGGCAACTTGTGGAATAAAGAGTGGATAATTATGATATATATATATATATATATATGTATATACATGAGATTAGTATTATAACAATGAATTTTGGTTGAGTCATTAAACAAATAAGAGCGTGGGTAAAGGAAAATAAGTTAAACCCCAAGGTAGCATGTTGTTAAATTAAGGTTTATGTGTATAAGTGTTTTGAGCACTTAGTTCCTGTTCTTGAATTTTTGTAGTATATAGAAAACTAAGGATTTCTTGAGTGATGTTCTTTAGATTTTAATTAAGGGAATATAGATAGACGGTATCTGCCTTTGGTATAGTTTTAAAAAATTTTATTATGTTGTAGATTATGTGATTAGTGGTCTAATGTTAGAATGTTAAGTAGTGGAGAGTGGATTTTTATGTAATAAGGAGTGGGGATGGGTATGCTCATAAGTCTATGAGTTGTAGCTTGATGGATATATAGGATAAAAATTAAGAGTAGAATTTTGGGAAAGCAATGCCTGTAAAATATAGTTAAAAAAGATGAGTTTAGCATTTATGTGCATGGTGATACCCCATTCCTAAATTTTCTCCCATTCATGATGCTTATGCTCGGGTCCCTCAATGACCCTCCGTATGTTAGTAGTATGGTGGTTATGGAAGCATACTAATGTTTTAGGTAGGGAAGTAGATGTTCTTGATTGTGAAAAGTTTAATGTGATTCCTTTAGATAAAGTTATAGGTGAAGGGGGAAAGAAGGAGATGGAATTTTATTACGTGAAATAGTTAGGAAGGAGATATGTGGTGAAAAGATTTGTGAGAATGATTGAATTTGTTGGTTTTAGTTGAAAGAGCCATTAACTGGGTGTAGTAATGATAGGCTTGAATGTTGTGATTGGTGAAAACACAAACCAATGATCCATGTGGTTATTACTCCTTTAATAAAGAATTGAGGTTGTTGGGTTATAGTGATGAGGTAAGGTGATTTCTTAATGTGATTTAGAGTACAGGGTCCCATAGTTTAAGTTAACATCCTTTTAAACTTCGGGTTAGGCTTCAACATCGAAGTACGATGTAGTGGGACTCAAACTCTTGTGGTTAGATGTGTTGTGAAATAATTGTAAGTGGTAAATCATGAAGTATGTTATTTATTGTTTGAGCATGTTTGATGTGACACCCCAATTTTCTGAACCGAAACACTACACGGTACTCATGACCCCTAAGGACCTCAAGATAACGCATGACTAGTATCTGTACCTATAAACTGCATAATATCTCATAAAATATGCTGAAACATGAACTGTAAGTCCATAAGGTTGAATACTAATACATATTTGAAAAATATGGTATAACAATACCAAAAATGAACATAAATACAGAAGTCTGAACATCTAATCTGACATTTAGTTCGAAAGCCTCGAACTGAACTGAATAAGGAGTTGATGGGACATGTCCCCAACTAACTACAACTAGGGAAATAAAGTGAAAATTGAAATAATAATAAAATCATCATATCCTCGAAGGATGAGGACTCTCGTCTAACTCTGACTGCTGATCCTGGAATCTACAGCCTCGATTTTCTAAATCAAATGCTACACAGTGCTCATGACCTCAAAGGACCACAAGCTAACCCATGACTGATATCTGTACTTGTAAACTGCATAATATCTCATAAAATATGCAAAAATATGAATTGTAAGGCCATAAAGTTCAATACTAATACATATTTGAAAAATATGGTATAACAATACCAAAAAGGAACATAAATACTGAAGTCTAAACATCTAATCTTACATCTAGTCCAAAAGCCTCTAACTGAACCGAATAAGGAGTTGATGGGACATATCCCCAACTAACTCCAACTACTGAAATAAAGTGAAAATTGAAATAGAAATGAAATCATCATGTCCTCGAAGGATGAGGACTCACGTCTAACTCTGACTGCTGATCCTGCAATCTACTGCTGATTTAGAGCTCATGCCTCTGAACCTATGGTGTAACATAAGAGAAAGAACCATAGTGCAAATGCATCAATACGTCTGAATATACTGAGTATACGAGTGAGGTAGGCTAAATAGAAAGGGTCATATGCATGGACAATACTGACTAATATGAATGTGAGAGTGCGTATATGCATACGTAACTGTAACTGAACTCGTGGAGATACAGACTACTGAGTCTGAATACTGACAACATGAGTGTACTGATAATGAGATTCTAAAAGACTGATTTACTCATATTGATATGTAAATCACTAATAAGTGATGGATCTGATATTGTATTACTGATATACTAAGAGACTGATATTGCATTACTGATAAATAAAAGATTGTTTCTGATAATTTGAATTATGAAGAACTGGTCGGATTGAATGTATCTGATAGTCCTGAAGCTGAGTACTGATAGCATGAGTTCTGATAATTGTTGTGATTGATAGCATAAGTTACCACATCTCACAGTCCATAAATCTGAAGGAAACTATCTGAGTTCCATTCTATTTTTAAGTTAACTGTATGACAGCCCTGATATACTGAAATTTGAAGAGCTATCAGATCTCTTTACTGAGACTGGGTAGCTATAGTTTACAGTCCTGAAATCTGTAACTGAAATTATAGAAGTAGTTATCTAACCTACATGAGGACTTACCACAACAGAGGATGTAGAACAACGTGCCTGAAGAATCACTGTCAAACCTGTAACTGAGCACCTGAGCCTACATTCCGAGAAAATGCAACCCACATCTGAAGATGTGAGTCTGTACCATGAAAACGAACTGAGTATATGGGGGTGTATGTATTTTTATAAACATCATCATCATAAATATTTATAATAAATATGAAGGACGTATGAAAGACTCACATAGCCCGAAAAAAATCATCATAATCATGAGAGGATGAAATAAGTACAATAACACATGTGAGTCATTATATGATTTGTCAATAGAATATGAATTCTCATAATTAAAATATCATTTAAATCTTTGGAAAGAATAACTTTCACAATTCCACTTTCAAATCACTTCACCATTCACCACAGACACAAGGAAACACACACACACTGGGAGATCCTATAACCGACATAAACCATGTGAGCTACATGGTGTCCAACGTATAGCCCACGTTGGGGAGAGCCATCCTATCCTTGCCATTGGAGTAGGACTATCGATATCAAATCCACACAAACTAGTGATCACTATATAAATCAGCCCCAGGCTCACTCCTACGGGGGCATGTAGTTCTATGGAAGTAACGTCGCTTTATACCTCCCACTTGGTGCTAAAGATTTCTCCCGGACTTAGCTCAGATCATTTCAAAGACAATCCACAACAAAACAATTTCAGTAATATATAAATATATATCGGGAGCCATCATGCTTCCCATTTATCAAAATCAACCACATTGTGGATTTCTTTTACACTCGAGTTCAAAACAACTCCATGAAGACCAAAAGATCAAATCATTCAAAATATCTCAAATATTCAACATCAACGTTCTTATAACACACACTTTCTCAAAAAATACAATTTCCAATGGGAATTCACGACCCAAATATTAAAATCATGATAAATATCGTTCAAGATTCATGCTTTATATCTCCACAACATATAAATTCATCTTTCAAAATCATAAACATCAAGATTTCATAATAATCATGACAAGATATGGGTTCATGCTTAAAATTCATAAAAATCAAATAAAAATCATGCCTTTGTAAAGAAAATTACTTTTGGGCACAAGAACGAAAGAGAGTTCTTGTTGAAAAACTCCACATACCTTGAATGATAAACTTTAGATCGATACTCATTTTTGAGATGTTAATCGTGACTTTAAATTATGGTTCTTGGAGTTCTTGAACTAGGAACTTGGAATATTGAATAAATTTGCAGAATTAATGGTGAACTTTGGAGGTTCTTGATGTTCTTGAACTCGAAACTTGGAATCTTGAATAAATTTGCAGAATTAATGGTGAACTTTGGAGGTTCTTGAAGTTGGATGTAGGAGCTTAGGGTTTTCTTTTTGAAGGAATTTGATGAAACATAACATATAATGCTTATAATAGGCTTTAATATAAGGTTTGTATGGATTTTGGTTTAGGGGAAATTACCAAAACGCCCCTAAAAATGAAATAATTCTTGAATCCGTCCTTTGGTGGATTGTTTTAACAGTCTGAAGTAGACCAACCATAACTTTTTACTCCAATATCCAAATTGGATGAAACCAATTTCAGTAGAAAGAGAACTCTCATATATTTCCGTTGATATATAGTATCTCAACCATATCATTTTGTAAGAGGAGTTATGATCATTTGAAGTTGATCCTAAAATTTTCATTTGATAGGATGAAGTAGATCGACCATAATGTTATGCTCCGATAGACAAATTGGATAAACTAATTTCATTGGAAAGAGGACTCGCAGAGATTTCCGTTGATATATAGTAGATCTCCCAGATCATTATGTACAAGGTGTTATGATCATTTAAAGTTGGAGCAAAAATGCACCAGGCCCCAGTACTTTTTTCTACACGTTTTACTATTCACTACTATTCATGTTTCAATCGGAATGTTAATAACTCATCGCTCGGGTGTCCATTTTGGATGATCCACATAAAGTTGGAAAGATTATTCCATACTATACGCAATGGTGTTTCATAATCTAAGACATTCTCTACGAAAAATTTATAATTCATTCTAGAAGATAGAAACCAACTCATTTACACATAAAATTTCAATGAAAAATTTCCCGAGGTATTACACCTAAGTTTTAAAGTCCATCTATATAATTGCTCAGTTGGTGGACTGTAAGACCCATCAGTACAAAGACTTGGGTTCTATGTCGGGTTTATCTGAGGTTACAAGGGTTGGTCTACTCGGAGGCTAAACCCACCTACCTTTACTTGCACAAAGGTTGAGGAGGACCCTTAAGTGTTCATTGATGAACTGAAGAAAATTTTTGGTCATTCATGCAAATGAGGTTGGGGGTTGTGTTGGCAGCCTATCAGTTGAAGTATGTGGACAATCCAGTCTCTCAGATGATCTGGTGTTGGAATAGAAGGGATCAATGCTGAATAGAGATAAGGATTTCTCCAAGTTGTCCATTCATATGCAGCAGGTAGAAGAACAAAAGAAGAGGCTGGCTGAGGTAAGGGAAAAAAATAAAAACTAAGAGAGCTAGGTCCACAGATCAAAATAAAAGTCAACACTAAGGTGGTAATTGGGGAAATAAGTGGTCTAAAATGAACTTTTAGAGCAATGCTCAGTCATCAGCAAGTGCACCTGAGCCCCTTCCTTCGAGTGAATAGAATTTTCAATTAGGAGATTGGCTTAGAACTTATGGAACCCAGTCCCAGGGGAGTATGACTCAGCCTTTTAGGTCACACCCTTGCTGTAGAAATTGTGGGATAAATTATTCGGGGAAGTGTTATTCTGAGAATCAGACGTGTTATTCGTGTGGCCAAGTGGGCAATTTTCAGAGGGACATCGCTTGGTTGGAGGGAATATAGGTGGATATATGTCCCAAGCCGCATCCATAGCTCCTCCTAAGGGTACTACTTTAGGTATCGGTTGTGATTGGAATCAGTTATATGCCATATTTAACTGCCAGGATGCAGAGACCTCACTAGATATTGGTATGGGTATGTTATATATTTTCTCCTGTGATGGGTATGTATTTGGCATGCTTCACATGATTGGTGTTGTTAGACAATATGATGTGGAGCGTAGTGGTGAAAAGAGTAGATTAAGATTGTTAATGTCTGTCTTGTGGAAAGGAATTAGTGGTCTTGATGCAATATTTGGAAAAACCTAGGTTGGTAACTTATGGAATAAGGAGGGGATAATTATGATATATATATATATATGTATATACATGAGATTAGAATTATAACAATGAATTTTGGTTGAGTCATTAAACGGATAAGGGCGTGGGTAAAGGAGAATAAGTTGAACCCCAAGGTAGCATGTTATTAAATTAAGGTTTATGTGTATAAGTGTTTTGAGCACTTAGTTCCTGTTCTTGAATTTTTGTAGTATATAGAAAACTAAGGATTTCATGAGTGATGTTCTTTAGATTTTAATTAAGGGAATATAGATAGACGGTATCTGCCTTTGGGATAGTTTTAAAAAATTTTATTATGTTGTAGATTATGTGATTAGTGGTCTAATGTTAGAATGTTAAGTAGTGGAGAGTGGATTTTTATGTAATAAGGAGTGGGGATGGGTATGCTCATAAGTCTATGAGTTGTAGCTTGATGGATATAGAGGATAAAAATTAAGAGTAGAATTCTTGGAAAGCAATGCCTTTAAAATATAGTTAAAAAGGAGGAGTTTAGCATTTATGTGCATGGTGATACCCCATTGTGTTGAGAGTTATTTTTATTGATTTGATGAGGGGATATTTTAGCAAGTCTAGGATCATGACTTTGACCTAAAGTAGAGATGGGGAATTAAGGTAGTTCCTAAATTTTCTCCCATTCATGATGCTTATGCTCGGGTCCCTCAATGACCCTCCGTATGTTAGTAGTATGGTGGTTATGGAAGCGTAGTAATGTTTTAGGTAGGGAAGTAGATGTTCTTGATTGTGAAAAGTTTAATGTGATTCCTTTAGATAAAGTTATAGGTGAAGGGGGAAAGAAGGAGATGGAATTTTATTACGTGCAATAGTTAGGAAGGAGATATGTGGTGAAAAGCTTTGTGAGAATGATTGAATTTGTTGGTTTTAGTTGAAAGAGCCATTAACTGGGTGTAGTAATGATAGGCTTGAATGTTGTGATTGGTGAAAACACAAACCAATGATCCATGTAGTTATTACTCCTTGAATTAGGACTTGAGGTTGTTGGGTTATAGTGACGAGGTGAGGTCATTTCTTAATGTGATTTAGAGTACAGGGTCCCTTAGTTTAAGTTAACATCCTTTTTAACTTTGGGTTAGGCTTCAACATCGAAGTACGATGTAGTGGGACTCAAACTCTTATGGTTAGATGTGTTGTGAGATAATTGTAAGTGGTAAATGATGAAGTATGTTATTTATTGTTTGAGCATGTTTGATGTGACACCCCGATTTTCTGAACCGAAATGCTACACGATACTCATGACCCCAAAGGACCTCAAGCTAACCCATGACTGATATCTGTACCTGTAAACTGCATAATATCTGATATAATATGCTAAAACATGAACTGTAAGTCCATAAGGCTGAATACTAATACATATTTGAAAAATATGGTATAACAATACCAAAAATGAACATAAATACAGAAGTCTGAACATCTAATCTGACATTTAGTTCGAAAGCCTCTAACTGAACTGAATAAGGAGTTGATGGAACATGTCCCCAACTAACTACAACTAGTGAAATAAAGTGAAAATTGAAATAGAAATGAAATCAACATATCCTCTTAGGATGAGGACTCACGTCTAACTCTGACTGCTGATCCTGGAATCTACAGCCCCGATTTTCTAAATCAAAACGCTACACGGTGCTCATGACCTCAAAGGACCACAATCTAACCCATGACTGATATCTGTACCTGTAAACTGCATAATATCTCATAAAATATGCGAAAATATGAATTGTAAGGCCATAAAGTTCAATACTAATACATATTTGAAAAATATGGTATAACAATGCCAAAAAGGAACATAAATACTGAAGTCTAAACATCTAATCTTACATCTAGTCCAAAAGCCTCAAACTGAACCGAATAAGGAGTTGATGGGACATATCCCCAACTAACTCCAACTACTGAAATAAAATGAAAATTGAAATAAAAATGAAATCATCATGTCCTCGAAGGATGAGGACTCACGTCTAACTCTGACTGCTGATCCTGGAATCTACTACTGATTTAGATCTCATGCCTCTGAACCTATGGTGTAACATAAGAGAAAGAACCATAGCGCAAATGCATCAGTACGTCTGAATGTACTGAGTATACGAGTGAGGTAGGCTAAATGGAAAGGGTCATATGCATGGACAATACTGACTGATATGAATGTGAGAGTGCGTATATGCATACGTAACTGTAACTAAACTCGTTGAGATACAGACTACTGAGTCTGAATACTGACAACATGAGTGTACTAATAATGAGATTCTGAAAGACTGATTTACTCATATTGATATGTAAATCACTAATAAGTGATGGATCTGATACAGTATTACTGATATACTAAGAGACTGATATTGAATTACTGATAAATAAAAGATTGTTTCTGACAATTTGAATTATGAAGAACTGGTCGGATTGAATGTATCCGATAGTCCTGAAGCTGAGTACCGATAGCATGAGTTCTGATAACTGTTGTGATTGATAGAATAAGTTACCATATCTCACAGTCCATAAATCAGAAGGAAACTATTTGAGTTCTATTCTATTTTTGAGTTAACTGTATGACAGCCCTGATATACTGAAATTTGAAGAGCTATCAGATCTCTTTACTGAGACTGGGTAGCTATAGTTGATAGTCCTGAAATCTGTAACTGAAATTGTGGAAGTAGTTATCTAACCTACATGAGGACTTACCACAACAGAGGATGTAGAACAAAGTGCCTGAAGAATCACTGTCAAACCTGTAACTGAGCACCTAAACCTATATTTCGAGAAAATGCAACCCACATCCGAAGATGTGGGTCTGTACCATGAAAAGGAACTGAGTATATGGGGGTTTATGAATTTTTATAAAAATCATCATCATAAATATTTATAAGAAATATGAAGGACGTATGAAAGACTCACATAGCCCGAAAAAAATCATCATAATCACGAGAGGATGAAATAAGTACAATAACACATGTGAGTCATTATATGATTTGTCAATAGAATATCAATTCTCATAATTTAAATATCATTTAAATCTTTGGAAAGAATAACTTTCAGAATTCCACTTTCAAATCACTTCACCATTCACCACAGACACAAGGAAACACACACTGGGAGATCCTATAACCGACATAAACCATGTGAGCTACATGGTGTCCAACGTACAAACCACGTTGGGGAGACCTATCCTATCCTTGCCATTGGAGTAGGACTATCGATATCAAATCCACACAAACTAGTGATCACTATATAAATCAGCCTCAGGCTCACTCCTACGGGGGCATGTAGTTCTAGGGAAGTAACATCGCTTTATACCTCCCACTTGGTGCTAAAGATTTCTCCCGGACTTAACTCAGATCATTTCAAAGACAATCCACAACAAAACAATTTCAGTAATATATAAATATACATCGGGAGCCATCATGCTTCCCATTTATCAAAATCAACCACATTATGGATTTCTTTTACACTCGAGTTCAAAACAACTCCATGAAGACCAAAAGATCAAATCATTCAAAATAACTCAAATATTCAACATCAACGTGCTTATAACACACACTTTCTCAAAAAATACAATTTCCAATGGGAATTCACGACCCAAATATTAAAATTATGATAAATATCGTTCAAGATTCATGCTTTATATCTAGACACATATAAATTCATCTTTCAAAATCAGAAACATCAAGATTTTATAATAATCATGACAAGATATGGGTTCATGCTTAAAATTCATAAAATCAAATAAAAATCATGCCTTTGTAAAGAAAATTACTTTTGGGCACAAGAACGAAAGAGAGTTATTGTTGAAAAACTCCACATACCTTGAATGATGAACTTTAGATCGATACTCATTTTTGAGATGTTAATCATGCCTTTAAATTATGGTTCTTGGAGTTCTTGAACTAGGAACTTGGAATCTTTAATAAATTTGCAGAATTAATGGTGAACTTTGGAGGTTCTTGAATTTGGATGTAAGATCTTTGGGTTTTCTTTTTGAGGGAATTTGATGAAATATAACATATAATGCTTCTAATAGACTTTAACATAGGGTTTGGATGGATTTTGGGTGAGGGGGAATGACCAAAACACCCCTAAAAATCAAAAAAATTCTCGAATCTGTCCTTTGGTGGACTGTTTTGATAGTCTGAAGTAGATCAACCATAATGTTTTACTCCGATATCCAAATTGGATGAAACCAATTTCATTATAAATAGGGCTCTCATATATTTTTGTTGATATATAGTATCTCACCCAGATCATTGTGTACGAGGAGTTATGATCATTTGAAGTTGACCCAAAAATTCACTTTTGTTAGGCTGAAGTTGATCGACTATAACGTTTTCTTCTGATAGACAAATTGGATGAAACCAATTTCATTGGAAAGAGGACTCTCAGAGCTTTCCGTTGATATATAGTAGATCACCCAGATTATTATGTACAAAGAGGTATGATATTTTAATGTTGGAGCAAAAATACGCCAGACCTCAGTACTTTTTCCTGCACGTTTTACTGTTCACTACATTCACGGTTCTATCGGAATGTTCATAACTCGTCGCTTGGGTGTCAGTTTTAGATGATCCACATATCGATCGAAAGCTTATTCGATACTGTATGCAATGGTGGGTCATAATCTAAGACATTCCACACGAAAAATTTATAATTCATTCTAGAAGATAAAACCCAACATGTTTACGCACAAAATTTCAGCGAAAAGTTTCCCGTGGTATTACATCATCCCCCCTTGGAAACATTCATCCTCAAATGATGCTCGACATGCCAAGATTAGATAGGGAATAGAGCATTCAGTTGAAACCATTCATTAGACTCATCACCACATCATTTCTCACTTCGAATACAACATAGAATGCATAAATTCAAGAAACTACAGCTGAACAGATAATAAATGACAGTTGAACTGCTGCAACTTTTATCTAAAGTGCATGATTTAGGAAAGAACGGTACCTTCGGCTTGATCGGAGTTCGCAGAAAATAGGTTCGGGTACTTGGATCGCATATTCGCCTCAGCTTCCCAAGTTTTTACCCTCAACAGATTAGTTTCGCCACAACACCTTGACCAAGGGAACTTCTTTGTTCCTTAGTCTTTGGACACTGAAATCAAGAATGTCAATATGAATCTCATCAAAAGAAAGATTTTCTTGAATTTCAGCACGCACAGAGGAATCCACTACCACAACATCGATAATATGATTTCTAAGCATGGAGACATAGAGTATTGGATGAACAGAGGACAACTCGGAAGGAAACTCGACTTCATAGGCTACCTTACTAACAAGGCTAAGAATTTTGTAAGGACCAACATAATGGGGACTAAGCTTCCCCTTGTTTCTGAATCTCTTCACCCCCCTTATGGGTGAAATTTTTAGATACACTAGGTCACCAACTTCAAACTCAAGGTCTCTTCTTCTAACATCCGCATATGACTTCTGACAACTCTGCGTAGTTTTCAACCTTTCCCTAATCAACTTAACTTTTTCCATAGCCTCAAATACCGAATCAGGACCACTCACAGCCACTTCACCCCTCTCGAACCAACCTATGGGTGATCTACACTTTCTCCCATATAAGGCTTCAAATGGAGCCATGCCAATACTAGAGTGGAAACTGTCATTGTAAGGAAACTCTATCAACGGTAAGTGATCATCCCAATATTCTTTAAAGTCAAGTGCACAAGATCTCAACATATCCTCTAAGGTCTGGATGGTCCGCTCAGCCTGACCATCGGTCTGTGAATGAAAAGCAGAACTCAAAATCACTTGGGTACCAAGACCCTTCTGAAAAGCTTTCCAAAAGTGCGAAGTGAACTGAGTACCCCTATCCGAAATGATAGACAAGGGAACTCCATGCAGTCTGATTAGCTCTCGGATATACAATCTAGCGTAATCCTTAGCAGTATATGAAGTATGAACAGGCAAGAAATAAGCAGACTTAGAAAACCTATCAACCACAAACCAAATTGAATCATAATGGCGCCAGGAAGTAGGTAAACCAATCACGAAGTCCATATTTATCTCTTCCCACTTCCAGGTGGGAATACTAAACTCTTGCATCATACCACCAGGTCTTTGGTGTTCAACCTTAACCTATTGGCATGTTGCATACTTAGCTACAAATGCTGCTATATCTTTCTTTATTCCACTCCACCAATAGATTTCTCGCAAGTCTTGGTACATCTTCGTGGCACCAGGATGAATAGAATATCGTGCCTCATGCGCTTCAGCCATAATCTTCTATTTCAGGTCATCAATAATCGGGACACACAATCTACCTTACAATCTCAACACACCATCTCCTCTTTGGGAGAAAACCTCTACTTTTTGGTCCTTGAATGAATCCTTCAGTCTAACCAAACTAGTATTTAAGTATTGCTTTTTCTTCACTTTCGAAACCAAGGAGGATTCAGAACTACTCTGAACCCCTATACTACCTTTAGCAGAGTCAAACAACCTAACCCCCAATCTAGCCAAACGATGTACATCACGAGCCAACTCTTTCTTACCTTCTACCACATGTGAAACACTACTCATGGACACTCTACTTAGGGCATCCACCACAACATTGGCCTTGCTCGGATGGTACAACACACTCATATCATAGTCCTTTAACAATTCTAACCATCCTCTCTGCCTAAGATTCAATTCTCTCTGGATAAACACATACTACAAACTCTTATGATCAGTGAAAATATCAACATGGACACCATACAAATAGTGTCTCCAGATTTTCAAAG
Source organism: Capsicum baccatum var. pendulum (assembly GCA_030864225.1). Lineage (NCBI taxonomy): Eukaryota > Viridiplantae > Streptophyta > Magnoliopsida > Solanales > Solanaceae > Capsicum > Capsicum baccatum. The sequence continues at coordinate 251,253,066 of CM061561.1, read as the reverse complement.
ATAACACAATAGCAGCCAACTCAAGGTCATAGGTGGGGTAATTTTTCTCATGGGGTTTCAACTGTCTAGAAACATAAGCTATCACGTTACCCTCTACCTCAATACGTAAGCAAACCAAACACTCTAAGCATCACAGTACACCACAAAACCATCCACACCATCAGGCAAAGTCAAAACAAGGGCTAAAGTGAGTCGAGTCTTCAACTCCTGAAAACTATTCTCACAAGATTCGGACAACAAGAGCTTTACTTTCTTTTGGGTCAACCGAGTCAAAGGAGACGCTATAGAGGAGAAAGCCTAAACAAAATGGTGATAATAGCCAGCTAAACCCAAGAAACTTTGGATATCAGTCAGAGAAATAGGTCTAGGCCAATTTCTAAAAGCTTCAGTCTTTTGGGGATCAACTATAACATCCTCGGATGAAATGATATGACCCTAAAAAGCAATTTACCTTAGCCAAAACTCACACTCAGTGAACTTGGCAAATAACTTGTGATCGCTAAGGATTTGCAAGTCTGTTTGAAGATGATCAAAATGTTCATCCTCACAGCAATCAAAGGTGTAACATATGAGAAAATTGATCCAGGATCTAACAAAGCATACACATCAAACTAAAATATACGAAGCATACCAATAACAACATCGAGAGAGTCGTCCTATTCCTGGCGGGACTAAAGCATAGAATCTATTCTGGCACTGCCCACCAGCATTGCTAGAAGAGGCGCCCTGAGTTGGGGCAGGGCGAGTCGCTGGAGCTTGAGCACTAACAGTCTGAGTCTGGGTCTGAGGGTGATAGTCACAACGCCCTTGTCCATCCTGTGGACAATCTCTAACTCTGTAACCCATGTTACCACACCGGAAATAACCCCTTTTATCACCCCAACACTCACCTGAATGAGTTTTACCTTACTTAGGGCATAGGGGACGATTTGGCTTACTGCCAGCACTGTACTAGGACTTGGATACATATGACCTGGTACCTTGCTCCTGCCTAACTATAGGCATGGGAACACTAGCAGATGATGGTTCTGGCATAGACGAACGAACCTGATAATAAAGCCGACTCCCTCCCTGCGATCTAGTCTGACCCTGTCCGTGTTGTTTGGACCTAGCTCTCTTATTCCCTCTCATTATATCTCTCTCCTTAATCTTGTCTGCCTCAATCTATTGGGCATGATTCATCAGCCTAGAAAGATTCATCTCACTATTAAGCATGGCAGACTTACACTCCTTAACCACATAACTAGACACTCTAGTAATAAACTTACTCATACTAGCCCGATTATCAGCCACTAAGTCAGGAGCATACTTGGAGAACTAATTGAACTTTAGATAGTACTCCCTAACAGTCATAAAGCCATGTCGCAGGTTCATAAACTCTTCCACCTTCGCCTCCCTTAGCTCCAAAGGGAAAAGCATATCCAGGAATGCATCCCAGAACTTTTCCTAAGTTATAGGGACAGCTTCCTCACCTCTACCTTTTCTCCAAGCAACAACCCAGTCATAAGCAAGGTCTTTCAACCTATACGTAGCCAACTCCACACTATGTTGCTCAGATACATGCATCACTTGAGTAAACTTCTGCACCTCCTCTAAAAACAACTGTGGATCCTCATCAGACTTGGACCGATAAAATTATGGCAGATTTATCTGCATGAAGTCACAGATCCTAGCAGCAACTGAATCACCTCCCTGCTGCTATAGATTCGAGGCTGGTTTGGCCTGAACATTTGAAGTAACAGCTTGGGCCAGCACCTAAAAGGCTACCCAAAATTCAGCATGAGACACGTTTTCATTCAATGGGTTAGCGGGTTGAGGTTGCTAACCATCATTATTTCTTTTTGCTCGACGTGGAGGCATATTTCTGAAAAAGCAGAGCACAAATCAATAGAAGAAAGGGAAACTTTAAGCACGATAGACTTCTAAAAGAAAGAATCACACTTTTTTCCTAAAATGTCTTATAGCCTCTTGCTCATAGATGTGGTGTGCTACACACCGATGATCAAGACTCTACTTAGCGCGGCTTGTCAGAATCCCTAGGACACGTTAAAACCTTAGGATCTAATACCAAGTTTGTAATGCCCCAATAAATAGGTCCCAAAGTATCACACGGTGCTTGAGGCTACTAGTATCCCCAAGCTAAACCTTTGAGCCATTTTCATTCAATTAAACACAAATCAACGGGGTTTCCATAAATAACCCACAAATATAAACAGAGTAATCATCATCCAAGAATAAAAGAATTTTAGAAAGATAACAATATACAACTTATTAGTCAACTCCCAACATCTATACTAGTCTGACAAGCCTCTAAAAATTCAATAAAACCAGCGATCCACTGAGACATGCCCTAACTGACTCATACTCAGTTATCAAATGTAAATAATTCCGTGAAACCAACATCAGACATCACGACCTCAAAACATGAGGACTTACCACAACAGAGGATGTAGAACAACGTGCCCAAAGAATCACTGTCGAACCTGAAACTAAGCACCTGAACCTACATTCTGAGAAAATATAGCCCACATCCAAAGATGTGGGTCAGTACCATGGAAATGAGCTGAGTATATGGGGTTGTATGTAGTTGTATGAACATCATCATCATAAATATTTTTAAGAAATATGTAGGATGTATGAAAGAATCACATAGTCCGAAGAAAATCATCATAATCATGAGAGGATGAAATAAGTACAATAAAATATGTGAGTCATCATATAATTTGTCAATCATTTTTAGTTCATCAAGAATATCAATTCTCATAATGTAAATATCATTTAAATCTTTTGAAAGAACAAGTTTCACAATTCCACTTTCAAATCACGTCACCATTAACCGTAGACATAAGGAAACACACACACACTGGGAGATCCTATAACCGACAGAAACCACGTGAGTTACATGGAGTCCAACGTACAACCCACGTTGGGGAGAGCCGTCCTATCCTTACCATCAGAGTAGGACTATCAATATCAAATCCACACAAACTAGTGATCTCTATATAAATCAGCCTCAGACTCACTCCTGTGGGGGCGCGTAGTTCTAGGGAAGTAAGGTCGCTTTATACCTCCCACTCGGTGCTAAAGATTTCTCCCAGACTTAGCTCAGATCATTTCAAACACAATCCACAAAAAAACAATTTCAGTAATATAAATATACATCGGGAGCCATCATGCTTCCCATCTATCGAAATCAACCACGATGTGGATTTATTTCACACTCGTGTTCAAAACAACTCCATTAAGACCAAAAGGTCAAATCATTTAATATATCTCAAATATTCAACATAAACGTGCTTATAACACACACTTTCTTAAAAAAACGCAATTTCTAATGGGGATTCACGACCCAAATTTTAAAATCATGATAAATATTGTTCAAGATTCATGCTTTATATCTCCACATATGTAAATTCATATTTTAAAATCATAAACTTCAAGATTTCATAATAATCATTATAAGATATGGGTTCATGCTTCAAATTCATAAAAATCAAATAAAATTCATGCCTTTGTAAAGAAAATTACTTTTCGGCACAAGAACGATAGAGAGTTCTTGTTGAAAAACCCCACATACCTTGAATGATGAACTTTAGATTGATACTCATTTTTGAGATGTTAATCGTGCCTTTGAATGATGGTTCTTGGAGTTCTTGAACTAGGAACATGGAATCTTGAATAAATTTGCATAATTAATGGTGAACTTTCGAGGTTCTTGAAATTGGATGTAGGAGCTTAGGGTTTTCTTTTTGAGGGAATTTGATGAAATATAACATAGAATACTTCTAGTAGGCTTTAATATAGGGTTTGGACGGATTTTAGGTTAGGAGGAATGATCAAAACGCCCCTAAAAATTCAAAATATTCTCGAATTTGTTCTTTGGTGGACTGTTTTGATAGTCTGAAGTAGATCAACCGTAACGTTTTACTTCGATATCCAAATTGGATGAAACCAATTTCATTAGTAAGAGGACTCTCATATATTTCCATTGATATATAGTATCTCACCCATATCATTGTGTACGACTAGTTATGATCGTTTGAAGTTGACCCAAAAAATCACTTTTGATAGGATGAAGTAGATCGACCATAACTTTTTGGTTTGATAGACAAATTGGATCAAACCAATTTCATTGGAAATATGACTCATAGAGATTTTGTTTGATATATAGTAGATCACCCATATCATTATGTACTAGGAGTTATGATCATTTAAATTTGGAGCAAAAATACGCCAGGCCTCAGTACTTTTTCCTGCATGTTTTACTGTTCACTACTATTCATGGTTAGATCAGAATGTTCATAACTCGTCGCTCGTGTGTCCATTTTGGATGATCCGTATATTGTTGGAATTATTTTTTGATACTCTACGCAATGGTGGGTCATAATCTAAGACGTTACACATGGAAAATTTATAAATCATTCTAGAAGATAGAATCCAACACGTTTACGCATAAAATTTCAATGAAAAAATTCCTGGGGTATTACAATACCATAGGTTCAAAAGAACGAGTTCCGGAGCATCAGTAGCACTCCAGATTTCAGCAGCCAAAGTTAGCCGTGAGTCCTCATCTTTTAAGGACATGACCATTAATTTATTTCATCATTACTTAGTCTATTACAGTAGTTGGAGTTAGTTGGGAACATGTCCCATCAACTTCTTATTCAGACAGTTAGAGGCTTTCTAGACTATCATGTTTCAGACAGTTTATTTTAGTTGTTTTTGGAATTCATACCCCATCCAGATGTTATGTTTGTTTTATCAACTTTGAAACTTATAGCCTTACAACCATTATTTCTGCATTATATAGTATATTAAGAAGTGTTCAGATATTAGTCATGGGTTAGCTTGTGGTCCTCCAGGGTCGTGAGCACCATATAGTATTTCGGGTACCAGATTTAAGGCATTACAATTTCCAAGAAACAAAATCAAGATTCGGATCCTATTCTTTGAACTAAGTAGTCTAAGGTATGTGGGACTACTCTAAACTCCATGGGCATAATATTTACTATTTTATCAAGTTTAAAAATCCCCAATCATGTTTATAAAGATGAGTTTTGATATTGTTGCGAAAAGTATGTATCATGGAGTTGTTTTGGTGAAATTATATGTTGTGTTGAACCATTTTTCACTAAATTTAAATTGTAACTATATATGTATGTTTTCTTTTGCAATGAAGAGTTTGATTGAGAGCACGATTAATAAAACTCCCTTTTTTTATGATGTCGGTGGTTTCAAGTGTTGTGGATTGTTCAAATTGCATGAACTTTCTTAAAGAAAACAAAAGGGTGAATACTTGTTTAATGATCATGGATTGATATTGTTTATGACATGTTTGGAGGGTGTGTTTCACTTAATAAACGTTCATTGTGTCAAATTAACAATTTCCATGGGTTTTGAGTAATGCAAATATGATATTGCCACCTTATGATTGTACTATTGATAGAAGAGTATTTTTGATGTAAACTTAAATGAAAATCTATTGCATGAATCTCTCTCACTTGATTTTTAAAAACTATGTGTGGTCGTTAACATGAGGGTAAGTGAAAAAAGGGCTACAGATATGTTATGGTGTGACATGAATGACATGCAAGTCGGGGTATGATGAGACCCGGTTATAGTATTCCCATAATAGAACAAGTTTTAAATGTTTTGAATGTATGAAGAATGATTTTAATGAACTAAAAGTAGGGCATAATAGAGTTAGATGGTTACATAAAAAAATCATGAGTCGAGATACTCAATGCTGGATATCTATCACAACCTGAGCTGAGACCCTAGCCTCAATGGGAATCTCAAACCATGAAGGCCTGTGCGCCACTACTCTATCTGGAAATCATACAAAATGTACATGTAATGTAAAGAAATGTGGAAGATTAATAAATGGAAACATGGTCACTTTTTAAATTCAACTGGACAATACAAAATAAAGTTCATAATATTCAAAGTACATGACTCTGATATGCGAAATCTCTACTAACTGAAAATAACATCAATCTGAACTCTGGGAGAAGGCCCCCAGTCGGATCATGAATCAAAATAACATAACAATGACAAGTTTTGTAACTAGGCCTTCCGAAGATAGGTAGGCTCACCAGATGGAACTTCTGTCAAGTCAACCTACTACTTAACGGGACCTAGGACTAAGCCTCAGATCCTAAAATATAGTGGTCAATACAATTGTACTGGTACACAGAGCAATCCAAAATAATGTATCTATATTTAACATAAGTGAGAGAAATTCATAAAACATTTTAGATATAATATATGAAAACACATGGGCGTACTTTAAAAGACTTTAAACAATTCTTTGAAATCATAACTCATTATTTGTCTTACTTCTAAGATAGGTGTTAGATCCTACAATCTGTAATCCATGAGCTAGATAGAATCCGCCCTTGACTAGGCAGGAAAGCCCCCAATCCAAGTTTGCCACCAGGATTAGAGATCAATAAAGCGGACACACAAGATCACACAGCAGGGTGCCAAAATCCCCAATCAAATTAACATGTCATGGTTATGCACAAGATCACAAAGCAAGGCTCCTAACCATATTCCCAATTTGGGATGACATGAATCAAAGTACACAAGATCACAAAGCATGGTACCATAACCCCGTGTCGGCAAATCACGGTTTCTAGCATTCAGTTTTTCAACTCCTACTTTCTTCAGGTAACCACCTAACTTTATTTAAGCCCATTTTTAGTGTATTCTAAACATGCATATTTCTAAAATGAAATTCTGAAAATCTGAGTAAAATCTATATTTTAGTCTGTTCTGAATTTGCTATGGCATTCATCTGCTTTGGTATCATCATACCAAGACTTGAAAGTCGTATCTCTAAGCCATACATTATCATGTTATAGTTTTCCCTTTCAAAACCTTGTGTTTAGACCATCAAACCATTAATACAATATATGAGGATGCTTATAGTGAAATTCATGAAAACTTAGGCAAAGATTCTCTAGTTTTATTCACAAACATGTGGTGCTCAAATAATAAACCATGAAATCTGTTTAAATCCTCTTTTTCATTTATGTGATTAAGAAAATGCCCTCTCTTCAAGTTATCATCAAAATTAAGCCAACAAATAATAGTAAAGACATTTATATCATACTACTCGACGTGCAATCAAATAATTCATAACTAGTGAGGGAGTATAAATCTTCATGCTCTTGATTCAAGTATCCAAACACAAACACCACGTATATATATGTATATATGAACGAAAATTGAACTTAAGGGGGAGGCCTCAAGACCAAATCATTATCGTCAAAAAAAATCCACAATGCATATTTGGTATTGTAAGTTCAAACCCCTTGAAAATATATGAATTATTAACATTCAAAACATTATTAAAAAGGTTTCACCATGACCTTGTAGTTTAGGAAAACCCCACGTACCTTAATCGATAAAGAATTCACGGAAAAGTTGATCCTTTGAGCTTGATATTTAGCCCTAGAAAATTGGATATGTATTAGGGATTTTAAGACGCTTAAAATGTTACTAATAACCTTAATTTCGTTTAAGGATGATTAGGGATGGTTTTGGAAGGTAAAAAGACTTGGTTACCTTTAAAATGACTTTAAAAATGAAGTATTTACGCCGTTGGGCCATAGGGCATGCGAGACATTACCTATAGCCCAAGCTAGGTTGTGCCGTGCATTTCCCATCTCCTAAAATAGGCTGGGTATAGCATTTCCCATTGCTTAAGCTATGTTGGGCAATGCATTGTGATGGTACAACATTTCCAGTAGCCATAGGCGATTGCTAGGCGACGTACTCCAATTCGCAAAGTCATAACTTTTCGTTTGGGTATTGGATTGAGGCGAAATTGGTATAGTTGGAAAGAAGACTGAAAGAACTTTTATTTGATATATATTAGGTCCTCTAACTCGTCATATTGTAGGAGTAATATTCGATGGAACTTGACCCACGCTGAAACATTCACTAAAATTTGATCGATAGAAATGTTTTCAACTCGTCTTAGAGTTAGAGGATTCTTGTGATCACAATTCATATTCAAAGGTATTACCATACTATAGGAGTGATCATCACACATATATTAACACATAATCATTTAGTTCGGGTCTATGCACGTAGGAATGACAACCTAAATTCTAGAGTGAAAGTACGGGGTGTTACAATATCATGGTTTGCCAACTTGGGATTTTGGCACCAAGATATGTGGAATGTCTTTCCATGTTGGGACCTATGCTTTGTGGTCTTACGCCATACCATGACATATTATTATGATTGGGAATTTTGGCACCATGCTTACGAACAGATAATATGCAGGTACGTTGGTGGTTAACAAAGAAAATAAAAAATTCAAAGAGATTCAAAGACTAGTATTAAATATATTAAATTTTACATTTACAATTGAAGTAATCAAAACTAACAAGAATGTCATGTAGATTACATATCAAGGCAAAGTTACACAGACTGATATAATAGAAGATGATGCTTTAGAAAAGATACTCAAAACCCTAACTACACTTTCGATGAAAGTGGACAGTATGGGTAATAAAATAGAAAAGCTAAAGACTAATGAAGTTAAACTGGAGTCTAAAGCTATGAATCAGATAACTCAGCAGTGTGCAGAGCTATGTCGATCCGAAGATATCAAAATCCAGAGATAAAAGGAGAAGTTAGTACACTCTATAAAACCCATAACGTTTATCAATCTACAATTGCCGGTACAAACAAAGGAGTTAGTGGACAAAGATATCATAACATGAACATGAATAAGATATTTGAAAAACCATTTATACCCAAAACACAATACAATTGGTATCAAAGCTATGTTATTTAAAAAACATACAAGTAGATATGTGTTAATTAGTTATGTGAGAAAAATTATAAAATTTAATTTAGTATTATTTATTAATTCTGAGCTATTATTATTTACGTTGTTATTTATTTGTTAAAAATGAGAAGACCATTTAAAAATATATAAGCTTTTAGAAAAATTAATGAAACTTTAACTAGTTACTACCCAGAATATACGAATTTAAATAAAACAAAAGAAAATTCCCATAGATTAGCTTACTTAACTACCTTAATATCTATCAATGAGGCAAAACTAATAATCCATTTAAAATCTAGAAGAATGAGATACATACCACCTAATTATGATAAAATCAGATTTTGGTTTCCACCAAAATATTATAAATATTGTACAGATGAATAACATAACAATATTCCAAAAATATAAAGAACTAAAACAAATAATATCTAAAAAATGGATAGAATTAAAAATAAGAAAAGAAAGATTAAATATAACATGATTGTAGGAATATGTCAAAAATCAATAAAAACACAAAAAGAAGAAATATCACATTTAGAGCCACAAATAGATAGTCTAGAATACATCTATCAACATGATCTATATACTATCAAGTATATAAAATGAACAAAGAAGAATTTATAACAGATGAAAAAACATATGTAAACGATAAAGGATTAAAAATAAGAATAGTATTTTCCAATTTAGGAAGAAGATATAAGAAAATAGGTAAAAATTTATATTTAATGTTAGAGCAAGAGGAATTAAAATTAGAATATAAATTAATAGCTAAGGTAAGAATAGCAAAAAAAAAAATAAAGAAATAGATAAAAAAAAAAAACTATAGAAGAAATACGAAAAATAGAGGAAATTAAAAATAGTAGGATTGCTGAATTAGAAAAAGAATTAAAAATGCTAAAAGATCTGTATGAAAAAGACAGAAAGAAAAAAAAGAAAAGGATAAAGAATTTTTTTATTAATTGAGATAAATCAATTTAAAGAAAATTAGAAGAAGAAAATAAAAAATTTAAAACTAATAAAATAGAAATAAACACAATAGATACTGAAAAAAAAAGATAATTATGATTCGGAAGATAGTGAAACATATACAGAAATCTTAACAAATATAGAAAAATTAGAAATTGATGAAAAACAAGAAGTAATTAAAAAAGAAAACATAGAAAATACAAACATGGAAATAAATACTCTTGATAAAGAAGACAATGAAAATATAATACCTAGTACATCAGAATTAAGAAAACCTACATATTATAATAAAGATAAGTTTAGAAAATATTACCTAAAAAATGAATATAATAAATGGACACCAAAACAAATAATTAATAAAAATTTTAACTTCTTAGACTTAGACTGTGTAATAGATGTAGATAAAACGATACAATTATGATAGGATATGTAGCAAAACAATAATTAGACAAAGGTATAAATACAATAAATACACCAAAATATATAAAAAGAACACTAACAGGAACAATAAAATTATGGTTTTTAAATTTAACTGAAAATAGTAAAAAGGTATTAAGGAATGATAAAGAAATAGAAGGAACAACAGTAACTAAACTAACAACTATAGATTTATTGAAAAAATATGAAATGACTATAAGAGATGAATTTAGCAGTATGACAACAGAAGAAGAAGAACAAAACAAAGAAAAAGATACAAACAGAAATTTAATGTTAAAACTAGCAATATGTAATATTTGCTATATAGATCAATATACATGTGCATTTAAAGAATGCTACTATAAAGGAGCATATAATGCAGAAGAAAGTAAAAAAGTGGTAAGATTATATTTTACTAAATTACCTGAACCATTTAGTTTAAAAATAATAAAGAGTTGGAATGAAGCAAACATAGTAGATACTCTAGGAGCAAGAATAAAATTTCTACAACAATGGTATAGAAATTTATGTGAAAAATACAGAGAAGAAATGAAAATGAAAAAAACATTAATAAAAAATTTAGCATGTGGCAAAGATAAAATAGCACCTCAATTTGGATGAGAAGAAAGATATTATAAGAAAAGAAAACGACATAAGAGATATAAGAAATAGAAAAAATCAAAATATAAGTATAAGAAACCTAGAAAAAGGTATTATGTAAAAAATTATAAACATAAAAGATCATATAGGAAAAAGAAATCTATAAAAGAATGTACTTGTTATAATTGTGGAAAACTAGGACATTTAGCTAGAGATTGTAAAATGCCTAAAGATCCAAAAAAGAAACAAATATTAGAAATTAAGATAGAAAATGCAGAATATTTGCAAATAGATTTTATAGATTATAAATTAGAAAGTGAAGATAGTATATATGAAATATCAGAAAATGAAACAGATAATGAAATAGATGAATCAAATAACTGAAGAAGATATAAAAATAATAACAAAGGAAGAATATTTAAATGAAGAAGGAACTGACCAAAAAGTAATATTTGACAGTAATATATTTGAAGAAATAAAAGGAAAAAAGTTAGAACTAAGTGTAGAAAAATATTTAAAATACCAACAATAAAAAATATATTTAGTAGAAGAAAAGAAGAATACTATGTAGTAAGCAAAAAAGGGCATGTAATAGATTGTAAATATGCAAGAGGTAAAGCTAGTATACCACTAGTAACAAAAAGAATAATTAATAAAGAAATAAACGATATAAAAAGTAAAGACCCAATAAAATTTGTACACCTTGGAGGAATAGAGATATTAATAAAAACATGTTTTAGAGAAGGAATACATACACCAATTGAACTATATTTAGCAGATGATAGGATAGTAAAACCTATAGAAAAAAGAATAATTAGTGCCATAAAAGAAAATTTAATATACCAAAAATTCAAATTTATAATAAGTGCAAATTATTGAGTACCAACAACAGATAAAAATATAGATAAATCATTAGTATTAGATTGGAAAATATCAGGAATACAACTAACCCTAGGAAGTAAAAATATTTACAGCGAGATGTAAAAATCTATATATATTAACAACTAAATATAAAATAACTGGAAAGAATAAAATTAATAAAGTACACATAGAAAGTCCTTTCGAACAATTCGTAAAAGCAATTGATAACAATGGTTATAGTTACAAAGATATAGACATAGAAGAAGATTTAGAAATAATAAATGATAGAATAAGTACAACAAAAAGAATAGCTTATGAAAAACCAAAATCATTAAGCTCATCAAAAAGAACAAATTATGAAACAACTTCAACAGTTAATTTAACTCAATTACATAACAGAAACAATAAATGAAAAAAAATATTTAATACTCTTAAACATAGGACAAGAAGAAAATTATATTGGAAAATATCTAGTAAAAAGTGATGAAATAAAATCTAATAGTAATATATGCCAGAACTACCAAGAGTCTAATAAACATTAAGGATACATCAGAAAAAGAAATAATAATCACCAACCATCACACAAATACTACACACATATACTTCAACCAACACACATAATCATCCCACACATATATCTCAACCATCATGTGAATACTACACACATACACAATGAAAATTTAGAAAGTATAATCATATATATATATATATATATATATATATATACATACACATGTATCTTGAGCCTTTGAAAAGGATTTGTGGGCTCTATGGACGAAAGGAGCCCATAATAAACACTTCCATACCTTAGATTTCGTAGCCGAATAGATTGATGGAAGCAATTCACGAAGCGAAGCCTTGAATCGATTTTCCCCCAATTGGAACCCTAACCCTAACTCCTCTTCTTCTATATATATACATATATGCATATATTTTGAGAGATATATATAAGAGAAATGAGAGAAAATGAATGACAATTCTTATCTCAAAGGGGGTGTATATAGAGGGTTACCATAATGGGAAATGACCAAAATACCTTTAAAAATCAATTAATGTCAAATCTGCCCTTCAGTGATCTATCCGATAGGCTAAAGTAAATTGGCCATAACTTTTTACTCTGATGTCCAAATTGAATGAAATCAATTTTATTGGAAAGAAGACTCAGGGCTTTCCGTTGATATATAGCAGCTCACATAGTTCATTATGTAGAAGGAGTTATGATCATTCGAAGTTGACCAAAAAAAATTGCCTGGCTGCAGTATTTTTTTTTCCTGCACATTTTATTGTCCACAGTTCGATTGGAATAGTTGTAGTTTGATCAGAATGGTCGTAACTCATCGCTCGAGTGTCCGTTTTGGGTGATCCACATATCGTTGGAAAGCTTATTCAATGATCTATGAAATGGTGGGTTAAAATCTAATAAATGACACACAAAAAAATTATAAATCATTTTCGAAGATAGGATCTAATACGTTTATGCACAAAATTTTGATGAAAATTTTTTCGGGGTATTACATTGGTTTACATGATGGTGTAGTTATGTAGATAGGATTGAAAGTCATGTTAGTATGCAAAAAATTGTCTAACAAGGGGTTGTACTTAGAAGTTGTGAAAGTGCAGAGTATGATTGTACGTTTAGATCCTTGACTTATGTCAGGACCTCTCACGTAACTATCAATATTTCAATTACAAGTTAGTCAGCTATCAGTGGTTCAGTATCTCAGTCTATAGAATGCTTAGTCCTCGTGATCTATGTTACGCTCCTAATGATCACCTAAATTCATAATGTGTCATGCATACTCTCAGTTTAGATTCCTCGATGAATCCATGGGGTCAATGTTCTGTCCCCCAGTCCTTAGATACCGAGTCAGCTCAGTAATCAATATTCAGTAATGGACTCAGACGGTCCTACAAGATTACGACTATGAGTAATCAGTTACTCAGCCATCATGATTCAATACTTCAGTATCAGTCTGAACTTCAGTTATCAGTATTCAATTATTCAAACTAAGCACCAGTAAGGGTTCCATTTATAACATTAGTTAGGATGTCAGCTTTAGATTAGTGCTAAGCTCAAAAACTCAGTTTGGTTTCAAACTTGCTTGACCACAGTGTACAGTTATTAGCTACTCAGTTATAGGTATTTCCATACCTCAGTCTATGGAAAGTTTCCAACTCATGTAATGTGCTTGGTCCTGCATTTTCAAAAAAAATAGCTTTTAAGAAATTTATGTTCAGTTACCTCATGTTACTCTGTTAGTCCCTTCTTATACCTATGATACTCTATGGCCTCAGCCTAGCTATTTAGATTAAGTACAATTTAGTCTTCCATACCCAGTATTCAGCTATCAGTCCTTCTATTAATCAAATAAGTTAGTGTATTTATGCGCTCATGTTCAGCTCAGTTCATGCATCATGTCTCAGTTTCAGATCTCAGATATTCAGTCACGACTTAATTCGTAAGTGCCTTGTGCATCGCCTTAGTTTTCCTCAGTATCTCAGTCAAGTTAGCATTCTTCAAGGGACATAGCATCCCAAGGGGGAGATACACTATAGCCCCCGAGCTTTAATGATTTAAACATGTCATTTTCTTTGATGAATCTATCTTTGAGGAAGGGTTAATTATGAGCTAACCTTCTAACTCCAAAACTCAGTAGTAAGCCATGTACTTAATGGCTCATTTTAATCCACAATATGATACTCCATCTATGTCATGCATTACAGACTCAGTTCAGTTCATGCATCATGTTCCAGGCTCAGTTACGTCCACATGTTCCCACTTTTGCATATTAAGTAATTGATCTCAGACTCATCCGTATTTTTAGTTCAAGGTAATAGTCTTTCTTGAACTTACTCATTCTCATGGTCATATTTTAGTACCAAACTTGGTATTTAGTTCCATGCCCAATTTTTAGTTCAAACTTGGTATCTTTTACCATTGCATATTCAGTCGCATGTTCACGAGCCAGTTCAGTCATATATTCACATATCAGATATGCATGATCAGCTTATTAGTGCTTTCAGTAATACATTCATTTATCATGTCAAACATATAATCATGCATCAGATATGCATGGATTCAGCTTGTCAGTTATGCATCAGATATGCATTCTCATTTTGAGAAACTTAGTTCATCAGAGCATGTAGTCCTTCATTCATAAACTAGTATTATATGCTCAGTTTTCAGTCATTTCAGTCATGAACTCATATCTCAGTAGTGAATGCCTTGTACGTACTACAATTTATCATTTTCCCCTCTCAGTCAGTCTCATTCGAGGACGAATGTTCCCAAGAGGGAGATATTATAATACCCCACAAAATTGCGTGTCCAATTCAGCTTGTAAAGCTCCATGAAAGATCCCAAGACTTAGAAAAGTTTTGCTAAGTGTTCAAGATTCAACACTTAGTCTTATTTTAGATCTCCAAACTTTGGGGATTTATTTGGCGACCTTCCCGACATCGGTTTTTCAATTTTCAAGTTGCGTGACAATCGAAAAAGCTCATAGTATATTCCGGGTGAGTTTCAGAATTGTTGGAGTAGCGTAAGGGTACGTTTGGGTGCCCAAAATAGAAGTCTTGGGTGATTAGCCCGCGCCACCTACTAACTCCATTGCTTGCCTAGTTTTTTTTCAGCATTTCAGGGTCAACTTCAAATGATCATAAATCCATGTATATAATGAACTGTGAGAGCTGCTACATATAAAATGACAGATATGAGAGTATTCTTTTCAATGCAATTAGTTTTATCCAATTTGGGAATCTAAGTAAAAAGTTATGATCAATTTACTTCAGCTTGTCAGACAGTCAACAGAGGGACAACTGCATCTTTTTTCTCTTTTCTTAATGGCATTTTGGTCATCTCCCACCCCATATATACCCATAACCACGGAATCAACCCTATCTTCAACCAAAATACAATCTTTTCTTCCATTTTCTCTCAAGAACAAGAAGATGGTTTTCAATTTGGGATTTAATTTCAAGAATCTTTCCATCAATCTTCCAAGAATCACGAACTAAGGTCTGCGTGTGTTGATTTATGGATTCCTTTCATCCATAAATCTCAAAAAAATCATCTTCTAAATTATGTATTATGATATTTATGATGTTGATGTTTGGTGATCATGTTGTTGAAATTTGATGATACCCAAGGTGGGATCTTAGTATGTTTGTATAAATCAATGGTGGTATATGATGTATAAACATGTGAAATTGGTGGTTGAATACTTATAATCTTGATGAATCCACCTATTCTAAAGATTTGCATGTAAGGTGCTTGTGAAAATACCTAAGATACTAGAAATCATGCTTTTATGACATAATACGCCTTAAATGACTAGTCAATTTTCTATGCTTATGTTCAACATGATTTCCATGCGAATTGTTACGCATTTTTGTTGTAATATGGAATGCTCATGAAATTGAATTTATGCAAGTATTTACATGTTATATGCATTCCTTTTTCATAATCAAGAATATGATAGCCATGTGTAGTATGAAATCCCCTACTTATGTTATTACGAATTGTGGACTCTATTCTTATGATCAAGTCAGCCATGTGTGTCAGTTTCCTTTCATCGAGTCCTGGGGGTACTTGTACCCAAAAAATATAGTTGTGTGTCTAGAGTCATGTCATGTTGTCATGATATCCTCAGTCAAGCCATACTCAGTAGGATTCAGTCAGTCATGTGACTCTGGAAATCTCAATAATCTCATAAACTCAGTCAGTTAAAAGACATCAACAGTAATTCCGTCTGTCAATGGAAATTCAGTAAACTCAGTACCATTCTAGTTCTACTCAGTACTCAGTAACTTCAGTTCTCTCAGACAGTCTTCATATCTCAGTAGTATTCCTTCAGTCAACGAAACTTATTAAATTTAGCTCAACTCAGCTAAGCAACACTATCAGTCTAATTAATCAGTTCAGTTAATCAGTTCAGTCAGTCATGCTTAGTGTCTATTCAGATAGGAGTAGAAGTTAGAACTGAGTGAACCCAAGGATGAGAACACACACTGTAAGATGCGGGTGTGAGTCTTAGCAGTCATCCTTGTGTTCCAGAACTATGTAGCCAGCATAGGTTGAGACATCAACACTACCAACTTGAGGGTTGATGAGGCAGACATCCGTCGTTCTCTTTTGGGGACACTGCTAGATTTGAGGGTCACTCACAACTTTTCTTTACCCATGGCACGATATTGATACCCTTCCAATAAGGGCAAGGATTGAACCCCAGTTCATCTACATGAACATACATGGGGCATGTCGGTTAAACTACTACCTCCTACAGTTTCAGTCATTCAGTAACAGTAAAATAACTCAGATAGTTCTTCAGAATATCATGACTATTAGATACAGTCAACTTAGATATAGTACAGAACTCAGATATTTCCATTAGATTTAGGGCTATCAGCTATAGTCACCCATGTTATCACTATATAGTATCAAGGCTATTAGATATAGTCACTCATGTAATCAGATATATTAGCTATCAAAAATCATTTGCCAGTCATATTATATTTTAGTAAACTCATGCTATCAGTACTCAGTTTCAGGACTGTCAAATACAGTTAATTTGACCAGTCCTTCATAATCAGGACTGCCAGAAGCAATCATTCCTTTATCAGTAATAAAGTATCAATCTCCTAGTATCAAGTAATACAGTATCAATTCCTCAGTTGTTAGTAATTCACAGATCAATATCAGTAAAAATATTCATTTAGTATATCAAAATCGATAAACTCATGTTATCAGTGTTTACACTCAGTAGTCAGTATCATCACGAGTTCAGTAGCAGTTACTTATGTATGTATGTGTTCTCACGTTCATATCAGTCAATATTGTTCATATATACAAACCCTTTTCATTTAGCCTAGCTCACTCGTATACTCAGTAGTCTCAATTGTACTGATGCATTTGTGCTATGGTTCTTTCTTTTATGTTATGCCATATGTTCAGATACATGATTTCTAGATCAGCGGTAGCAATAGCATCTCCACTGTCAGAGTTCCAGCAGTGAGTCCTCGTCTCTCAAGGGTATGATCATTACTTATTTTATGGTTTATTTTAGTTTAGTTTTGCTAGTCAGAGTTAGTTAGGGACATGTCCCATCAACTCCCTATTCACACAGTCATGTTAGAGCCTTTTCAGACTAGTATGTTTAGACTTCTGATAGTATTACAGTTGTTTTGGGTATTCTATACCCCACTCTCATGTTATGATTATTTCATTTTGAACCTTATAGCCTTACAGTATTACTTATTCCGTATTTATGTTCTATATTATGTAGTGTACAGGTACAGATATCAGCCATGGGTTAGATCGTGGTCCCTCGAAGTCATGGGCACCATGTAGCATTTCGGTTCAGCAAATCGGGGCTTTACATTCTCCTTTCTTTAAGGTGTGCGTACTGCTCTGACATACTAGGCCATGATATCGAGAAATGCTGGCATTTAAAGAGAGTTGTCCAAGATTTAATTGACACAAATTAGATGCTGGTCCAGGCCTTGAAGGGTCCAAACATTAACCAGAATCTGCTGTCAACCCATGCTGAAACCAATATGTTAGAATTGATATATGATGGTAAAGAGTCTTCAAAGTGTTATAATCCCATTGTCAAGGTACAGACCATTAAGAAGAGATTGGTGAATATAGAAGAGTCTTTGAAAGCAATGTCATTGAGCCAGGAAGGAATGAGAGAAGATAAGGCCTAAGAAAGCATAAAGAAAGCCCTGATCACAGTATAAGTCACCAGAAGGTATGTTGATTTAAGTCAGAATAAACCTAAGTTGACTGTGGTAGGAGCTCTGAGTCAGCCCATATTGACGGTGAAAGGAGCACTGGCAGCGCCTATTGTCCTCAAACCGGTGACCCAACCTCCAATAGTTTATATGAAAAGGGTTTCGTGGAATTATGGGAAGACTGTGATGACCTATCATGGGAAAGAAGTAGGGTAATATGTAGATGAGGTAGGAGGTTTGACTAGGTCAGGAAAATGCTTCGAGCTTGAAAGTTTAAGAAAGTCCAACTAAATTGTGAGTGGACCATCATCTATCAAAAAGTCTATCACCAAAGAAGAAGCCGTAGAATTTTTGAAAAAGATGAAATTTCTAGGGTATTCAATAATAGACATATTGAAGAAAACCCCTGCTCAATTTTTCCTCTTATATTTGTTGTTGCACTCCATGGAGCATCGTGATATTTTACTGAAGGTATTAAATGAAGCATATGTTCCTAGGGAGATTACAATAAATCAGCTTCATAAAATGGTTGAAAAAATCTTTGAGGTCAATCGGATTAGCTTTTCTGATGATGAATTGCCTATTGAAGGTAAAGGGCATAACTGGGGACTTTACATTACAGTGAAGTGTGAAGATTTCTATGTCACTCATGTTATGATTGATGGAGGTTCAGGTGCAAATATCTTCCTTGTTTCTACTTTGCAAAAGTTGAATATTGGTGCTGACAGAATCAGGCCCAACAATGTATGTGTTAAGGCTTTCGATGGTGCAAAATCAAACTCCATTACTGAAATAGAGCTAATGTTAATCATAGGGCCTGTTGAATTCGCCATAGAGTTCCAATTATTGAATATAGAATCCTCTTACAATCTGTTGTTGGGAAGGTCGTAGATCCACAAGGCCAAGGCGGTTGCATCTACACTGCACCAAATAATTAAGTTTGAGCATGATAGGCAAGAAGTGGTTATTCATGGTGAAGGAGATTTTTCTGCCTGCGAAGATTCTCCCTTGTCTCTTATTGAAGCAAATAACATAGAGGAGATATTCATATATCAAATTTTTGATACAGTGCCAGTGAATCGTAACCTTGAATGGCAGGTAATACTGGGACCGTAATTGTCTTCCACATCTATCATGATGGTGAGTGAACTTTGGAAATATGGATTTGAGCCAATAAATAGTTTGGGAGCGTCTCTACACGGTATAGTTCATCCCATATGTTCGAGTAAGAATGTGGGCACATTTGGTCTAGGATCTGAGCCTACGGCGGAAGATGTGAAGAAAGCCAAGGGAAGGAAAAAGAAAACATAGTCACTCCCTTACCCAATGCCACTACTCAGTGAATCATTAGTTAAGAGCGGTGTCACGAAGCATGTGGAATTTGAAGTTGAATTTGTTGATGACTGTCAGAACCTCTTTATTGAAGTTGATATGGACGAATCAAGAGAAGGTACCAGTATGGCTGATGTACAATTCATAGGTCCAGCTGTCCGGCTCAATAATTGGGAAGTCACTCCTCTCCCCGTCAGGAGGGAGTTTTGGTAGTTTATTTTGTTTTGCTTTCTATTTATTCGGGTTATTTCAGGGTTGTAATTCAGATTTTAGTTTGTTTATGTTATGTTGGAATCTATGCTTAAACCCTTCTATATTTTTATTTAATGAAATTCAATGTCCCTTTTGTTTCGTGTCTAATATATTTTATTTTTCTTTTTTTTTATACATAGTTCTCTTTATGC
The DNA here is from genome assembly GCA_030864225.1 of Capsicum baccatum var. pendulum. Classification (NCBI taxonomy): domain Eukaryota; kingdom Viridiplantae; phylum Streptophyta; class Magnoliopsida; order Solanales; family Solanaceae; genus Capsicum; species Capsicum baccatum. Next base: position 251,232,942 of record CM061561.1, on the reverse strand, counting down.
TGATTCTAATGACATGACATGCGTACGGAATTTTCAACCTGATCTTAAAATCCAAACTAATCAAGATGTAATGAAGAAGGACGGGGAATATGATGAAGAAAAAGTACTAGAAGAAATAAGCAAGGAGTTAGAACTGTTTGAAGACAAACCAAATCCTAATTTGAATGAGACAGAGCCAATAAATCTAGGGAATCAAGAAGATGTTAGGGAAACTAAAATCAGTGTACATGCTTTGCCACAACTAAAAGATGGAATGATTCAAGCATTAATTAATTACAAGGATGTTTTTACATGGTCTTATGATGATATGCCTGGTTTAAGAACTGAATTAGTGGCTCACAAATTGCCAACTGACCCACATTCCCTCCTGTCAAATAGAAGTTGGGGAAGTTTAAAACTGATGTAAGTATTAAAATCAAAGAGGAAATCATGAAACAACTTGAATTCAAAGTAATTCGAGTGACTCGTTATCCCATGTGGTTATACAATGTTGTTCCCATACCAAAGAAAGATGGGAAAATTTGAGAATGCGTTGATTACCGTGATTTGAATAGAGCAAGTCCAAAAGATTATTTTCCACTACCCAACATCCATATTTTTCTAGACAACTTTGCTAAACATATAGTTGACTCTTTTGTTGATTTCTATGCCTGATATCACCAGATCATTATGGATGATGAAGACGCAGAGAAGACATTTTTTATCACACCATGGGGACATATTGTTATCGAGTAATGTCGTTCGGTTTGAAGAATGTTGGGGCAACATACATGAGAGCCATGACCACTATGTTTCATGATATGATACATGAGGAGATTGAGGTCTACGTGGATGATGTGATTATTAAGTTAAAAAGTCGGGCCGACCATGTTAAAGATTTAAGAAAGTTCTTTGAAAGGCTTTACAGGTATAATCTCAAGCTCAACCCGACAAAATATGTAGTTGGAGTTTCGTTTGGAAAGCTATTGGGGTTTGTAGTCAGCCTTCGAGGGATTGAATTGGACCTCTCAAAAATCAAAGCCATTTAGGATTTTCCCCCGCCCAAGAATAGGATGGAGGTGATGAGTTTTCTTGGTAGACTGAACTACATTAGCAGGTTTATTGCTCAACTCACAACCACTTGTGAGCCCATATTCAAGTTGCTGAAAAAGAGTACTGCAGTAAAATGGACTAAAGAATATGAGGAAGCGTTCGATCGAATTAAAAAATATTTATCAAATCTGCTCGTGCTGGTACCCCCATAGCCTTGTAGGCCTTTGATCTTATATTTATCAGTCATGGACAATTCTTTCAGTTGTGTCCTGGGTCAACATGATTGCATAGGAAAAAAGGAGCAGGCTATTTATTAACTGAGCCAGAATTTCACCACATATGAGGCCAGGTATACTCTTCTTGAAAGGATGTGTTGTGCCCTAACTTGGGTAGCACAGAAGTTGAAGCATTATCTCTCATCCTATACTACTTATCTCATCTCCCGCATGGATCCTTTAAAGTATATCTTTCAGAAGCCTATGCCAATAGGTCAATTGGCAAAGTAGCAAATATTGCTTAACGAGTTCGACATTGTATATGTGACTCGAACTGCCATGAAAGCCCAAGACTTGGTAGACCATCTTGCTGAGAATCCCATCAATAAAGAGTATGAGCCATTAAAGACATATTTTCCTGATGAAGAAGTGTCGTGTGTCAATGAAGTTGTTATAGATGATGATCCAGGTTGGAGGTTGTTCTTCGATAGAGCTGTCAATATGAAAGGAGCCGGAATAGGTGCGGTTCTTATCTCTGAATCAGGATAATATTTCCCTGTAACAGCACAACTTCAATTCAACTGTACTAACAATATGGCAGAGTATGAAGACTACATTCTTGGTTTGAGGTTAGCCGTTGATATGGGAGTCCAAGAATTATTGGTGTTGGGAAATTTGGATTAGCTCGTCCATCAAATTCAAGGCGATTTGGAGACGTGAGATTTGAATCTCATCCCGTATCGACAATGCTTGCAGGATCTATGTCAACGGTTTGTGTTAGTAATATTTAGGCATATTCCAACGATTCATAATGAAATTGCTGATGTTTTAGCCACTCTATCTTCAATGCTCCAACATCCTGATAAAGCCTACATCGATCCAGTGCATATACAAAGTCGTGATCAGCATGCTTACTGTAATTCGTTTGAAGAAGAGCTCGATGGAGAACCTGGTTCTTGGATATCAAGTGATACATTCAGTCAGGAGAATGCCCAGCATGTGCCACCAACGATCAAAAGAGGACTATAAGGCGTTTGGCTAGTGGATTTTTCTTAATTGGGGGAATCTTATATAAGAGAACCCCAGATTTGGGACTTTTGAGGTGTGTAGATGCAAGAGAAGCCTCGGCAATCATGGTTGAAATACATTCTGGAGTATGCGGGTCACATATGGTCATGTCTTGCTAAAGAAGATTCTTCGAGCAGATTATTACTGGCTTACTATGGAGAGGGATTCTATTCAATTTGTTTGAAAGTGTCATCAATGTCAGGTACACGGTGATCTGATATGTTCTCCTCCTGTTGAGTTGCATGCAATGGCCACTCTATGGCCGTTCGTGGCTTAGGTAATGGATGTGATTGGACCGATTGAGCCGAAGGCATCAAATGGACATAGATTTATTTTGGTAGCCATTGACTACTTCACAAAGTGGGTACAACCAGTGACATTCAAGTCAGTGACAAAGAAGGCTGTGGTAGATTTTGTTCATGCCAATTTTATTTGTAGATTTGGAATTCCTAAGAGGATCATTACAGACAATGCTGCCAATCTCAATAGTCATTTGATGTAAGAAGTGTCTCAATAGTTTAAGATCGTACATCGAAATTATACTCCATATCATCCAAAGGCCAATGGTGTTGTAGAAGCCACCAATAAGAATATAAAAAAGATACTACAAAAAATGGTACAAGGTTCTAGACAGTGGCAAGAAAAGTTGTTGTTTGCATTGCTAGGTTATTGCACCACTGTTCGCACTTCAATAGGGGCAACTCCATATTTATTAGTGTATGGGACAGAAGCAGTCATCCCTGCAAAAGTTGAAATTCCCTCTCTTCGAGTCATTGTAGAAACAGAGATTGATGATCCCCGACTGGAATATTTGAGATTGATTGAGGAAAAAAGGCTAATGTTTGTGTGTCATGGCTAGTTGTATCAGAGGAGGATGGCTCGAGCGTATAACAAAAATGTCCATCTCAGGAATTTTGAAGTTGGTCAGTTGGTATTGAGACACATCCTTCCTCACCAGGTTGAAGCGAAAGGAAAGTTCTCCCCTAACTGGCAAGGTCCCTTCGTTGTGAAGAAAGTGTTGCCTAATGGAGCCTTATATTTGAAAGATACTGAAGGCAAAATGGCATAAATGGCTATCAATGCTAATGCGGTCAAAATATATTATGTATGATATTTTATCCTTTGTTGATTTTATTGCATGTTTAGTACTTGCATTTTTTAAGATTGATATGATAGGGCATTTTATTCTTCTATCCAAACATTGTGTCATCCTTTGTCTACCCATTTGAGCTTCTTTTTAATTTTCTTTCATATCCCTCTTTTGGAATCAAAATAGAGTCAAAGATAAAAGTCAAGAAAATAAGAATAAAAGAAAGAGTTTAAAAATTAAAAAAAAAATCCAATCAAAACAAAGAACAAGCTGATGGAACTCCGTGCGACCTGATTCTCCTCTCTCGGGAGTGAGAAACGTAGGCTGCCATATTTTGGACTCGGTCCAACCAAATAAAGATTTAATATTCACCCAGTCAACAAAAACTGGGGCATGAGTTAATATGTTGTTTGAGTCGATTCCAAAAGTTGTAAGTCCTACCCCCACTTCAAGTATCGTTTGAACCTTTTGCCATCCTTTTCTAACCTTATCCAAAAGCTAAGTTACAACCAAAGAAAGTCCTTCAGATCAATTTTTGATAATGTTAACGCTAAGCATGCAATGGATAGGATGATACATTTTGAGGTACCACTGGTCTCCCTCAGCATAAGAAATCAGGAAAAAAATACAAAAATGAGAGAGTCTTATTGGTGAAAACCCCCGTGGGCATCATAAGGCGATGGTGAGTTGAGAGAATGAAAATGAGAGTCTTATAGGTGAAAACATTCGCAGGCACCATAAGGCGATGGTGAGTGGAGAGAAATAAAAATGAGAGAGTCTTATTGGTGAAAACCCTCACGGGCATCGTAAGGCGATAGTGAGTTCAAGAGAAAAGTGAAAAGTAAAAATAAAGAGATTCGTTGGTGAAAGTCTTTTAAGATGTCAGCAATCGAATGTGATGTATGAGTCCAATGGATTTGAAGAAGCGGCTCAACAGCAAAGGAATGAACTCAATAACAAATGGGGAGTTTGGATAGGAAGATCAGGCAGCTTAATCCAAAATGCATGTCATACTCATTGGAGTTGGTTGTCGTATTCAGATAAGTTTTCTTTTTGAATATGGGACATTGCCCTTTTCTTTCATTTACATATTCATGATTTTTGTCTTTTTATTGTCATTTATTAAAATAAAAGTCACCATCGTTTCTTTATATTTTAAGTCAAGTCTATGTCAAAACAAGCGAGAAAGGATTTCAAAATTTACTACCAGTCTTTTCAATTATATGAGAAAAAGCCAAGGAACAGTACAGGAAAGAAATATGATCGTAATCCAACATGAAACAAAGGAAGTCTATCAACCGATAGGCTGTTGGATTCATGGAAGCATTAAGATTTGGGAAAAGGGTGCACCTCAGAGGCATGGTAAAATAGAAACCCATTGTTCGAGTTAGAAATCATTTCCCTCAATCTGGATCCAGGCCAATGATGCTGCAAGACAGGTCAAGTGTTAGAGATTTGGAACAAAGATGAAAGGAACGAGTGCTAGGGAAGATACCTGAGAAGCCAAGAGCCGCAAGCCACCACTAAGTTTTTAACTAACAAATTTTCTTTGTTGAAATAGGGGCAAATTCACTTCACTAAATTCAGCTACCATTGGAAATCCACATCCATTGGAATTTACTTTCAATTCAGGACCCTCCTGAAAAATGGGATTTTACTTTATGTTCAGGACCCTCCTGAAGAATGGGAATTTAATTTATGTTTAGGTCCCTCCTGGAAAATGGGAATTTACTTTCAATTCAGGACCCTCCTAAAAAATAGAATTTTACTTTATGTTCAGGACCCTCCTGAAAAATGAGATTTTATTTTATGTTCAAGACCCTTCTGAAGAATGGGAATTTACATTATGTTCAGGACCCTCCTGAAAAATACGAATTTATTTTATGTTCAGGACCCTCCCGAAGAATGGGAATTTACTTTATAATCAGGACCCTCCTGAAAAATGGGAATTTATTTTCTGCTCACGACCCTCCTGAATAATGGAATTTTACTTTATGTTCAGGATCCTCCTAGAAAACGGGAATTTACTTTCAATTCAGGACCCTCCTGAAAAATGGGAATTTACTTTATGGTCAGGACCCTCCAGGAAAATGGGAATTTACTTTCAGTTCAGGACCCTTTTAAAAAATGGAACTTTACTTTCTGTTCAGGACCCTCATGGAAAATGGGACAACGCTTTCAAAAATGAAATACTACTTTACTATAATTTTGTTTGGGATAATTTTCATTCTAGTTTTAATTTCCCGCCTGAAGAACAGGGTGATGAAATAGGAAGTCAGGAGCCCGCCTAGAGAACAGAGTGAAGAAATGAAAAGTCAAGAAATAATGATTGTATTTAACTTGGATAGGTAGGATGTCTTAAGTCAAGACCCAGTTGTCCTTCTTCCTTCTGTTTCTTTCTTTGAATAATGGTCGGATCAAAATTTGGTCTCGGTGTCTACTGCTTTGTCTGAAAACACTTTGTGTCTATATTCAAAGGGGGCATGATGTAGACACCTAATTTTGTCCTTCTCCGATATCGTTTTTACCTATTTTTTACCTTATCCTATCGTGTACCCTCACCCATGTGATAATCCCTCCACAAAATGATAAAAATAACAATCCCCTAACTAATTTTATTTTTATCCTAACAACCTATCTAATCAAAACAAGACACCTACCTAACCTACCCTAAAAAACTCTACCCCACGTCACCCTACCCCAAACCCCTAACATATATGTACATATCCATACACAGATATAGATGGAAAAAAAGACCAAAAATGGATTTTCCACTTTAAGAAAATGAGGGGCCCACACACTATTAAAAAAGGGGAATTTCCATTTTTCCATTCATTCACATCACTCTCAGAATATACATAAACAATATATACCCATAGGAGGCCATTTTTGGAGAATTGCCTTTGGCTTCTTCTTCATCCATCATCACTTCCATAAAAGCTCACAGCCAAGAGCTTCATTTTTACTCACTGGCACCTTCACTCACCAACGAGACACACACATAAACCTCACCATAAAACATCCACTAACACACAAAATCCCACACCCAGTGAGATTGAGAGTAGATCGAGAGAAAACTAGGTAGAGGAAGATATTTGACAACGATAGAGTGAGAGAACGAAGCAGAAGGAAACGTGAGAGCTAGGGGAGTATCATTATTTCATTATTGTTCCGGCGATAAACTCATCGGAAGAGCATCAAGACTGTCACAAATCCGTTTAAACCCATCAGAATATGGCGCAACTGGTACGTTTATGTTTATTTGTGGTCATCACTGAAGCAACAGGAGTCACGGCATCGTAAAGCAGTCGAGTGAATCTCGATTGGCTTTTGATTCTGTTCAAAACTCATTAGGATCCTGTACGGATTTCTCTGGTTCTCATGATATTTAGGTCAGGTTTGTTGATTCTCATTTTAGGCTCTGGGACTTGGTTTTCATTCGTATTGACCAATCTGTTGAGATCAGTTTGAGTATCGAAGTCGGAGTTCGTCGTTGTTGGGGTTCCATTTGAAATTTCAATTTCGGGTTTTCTTTATTATCAACAAAAGTCGATTTCGAAAGGTCCATTTCTGATCCCTTTTAGTGATTTTTTTTTTAATTTTGATATGTGGTGTGGTGAATTGATATTATGTGAATCTTTCTCTATTGGATTTGGTGTTGTCTGAATCACGGAAGCTGGTTAATTGATCACTTGATTTGCGTATTGTTTAATGCTCGATACCAAGTTAAAAAATTGATTTGATAGTTGAAAATTTATTGGTTTGGGTTGGGATGGAAACTCGACAAGAGTAAATATTAACTCGGGTTGATTAATTAGTTTGTTTGATTTGATTTGGATATTAATGTTGTTAAATTAGGGTTGATTCTGATTCGTAGATGTTACTAAACGCAATAGTATCATGATAGAACGTGGTTTGGGTAGGCAAAGTTAGGATTAAATGTTTTGTTGAATGTTTAAAATTTTGTTGAGTGATTAAAGTTCTATAGAATAATTTGGTTTTCTCATACTGAAAAAAAATGTATTTACTTAGCTGGGGAATGACCCGAGTCCTTTTATACTTATTCCCCGGGGAATGCCCCGAGGTATCTTGTACGCAAAGGAGGTTCGTGATGAAGGCCCAAGGCATCGGGTAAAGTATTGGAGCTTAGTATAGGATTAGTGTAGGTTTACTTTCAGTACCTTTTTTATTTTGGGTTGTAATTATTGGACTAGACATTATATTTTGGATTATTTTATTTTTGTTTGCTTGAGTGATTGTTTTTGCGTTCTTTGTGTGGTTTATGCATTTGTAATGTCAATTTAGTCGATACGCTCTGCCAAGCGATCGTGGTCAAACCACGGGATCGAGGGGTTCCTAACACCTTCCCCTCGGTCAACAGAATTCCTTAGCTGGAATCTCTATTCACAAACCAGTATTAAAGAGTCAAAACCGTTTCGAAAAGGATTTTCCAAAGGTGACTTGGCACGCCGAATTATGCCAAGCGACTCTGAATAAGAAAAAATAATGTAAATAATTCTTTTTTTCGAAACAAATTTTTCATTTTTCTGTCACTTAACAATAAAACCCTTTCAAACATAAAATTCTTTGTTTTGGAGTCGAAAATGGGGTGTGACATTTAGGAAGAGTTAGGGTTTAGTTTTTGAGAGAAATTGAGTAATTTGAGCATATAATGCCCTAATGAGGTCTTAATCTATTGTTATCACGATTTGGGTCTATAGGGAAAAGATGAGGCTGCCCCATGGAATTTAAATTCGCAACTGAAACCTATTTTTAGGACCCACCATGACGCGCCAAAGGCCTCATCACTATAGGCACCGCGACGCGGTGCAATCACGGTGACCTAGTATTTTCGAAATCCAAACACGTCTCAATCCTCGTCCAAAAAATCTGAAACTTCTCCGAGATATCCTTTTTATACCCCTCAAGATGAATCAACTAAAAAATCTACATCTTGGAGTCAGAAAGATCAATTTAAAATTCATTGAAGTTAAAGGCTCAAAATATGACTAAATCTTTTAACACTTAGAAAAATTTCAGGTTATAAGCTCTCTAAGAGTGGTGTTAAGTCGAGAATGCTAAGGGGTGTTATATTATCCCCTATTGGGTATCATTCATCCCCGAATGATGACTCGGGTCACAGACAAGCACGATCTCAAGCACACTAAGGAAAGAGAGAGAGAGAGAGAGAGAGAGAGAAGTATATGATTTGTACATTGAATATCATCAAAAAGAACCGGATAACTTGTATATGATTAGTAATTTTATTGTAAAATATTGATTTCTTCTGGTGTTGGCAATTTATCTTCTTTGGGGCTTTGATTTGAACGCTAGGGTTTCACTTCTTCGGTATTGCTAGGATGATTTTCGGGCTTATCTAATAATTCAAACAAAAACAATTATATAATTAAATAAAAAATAAAACATCCAATGAAAAAGAGTATTCAATTTAATTTTACAGTATTCAATTATTTAAGACCAAATCTATTATAATTAAGTAAAAGTTACAGTCATGTTTTTTAGTGACTCAAGAATTTCTTTCAATTTAGTTTTTTTTTTTTTTTTAATTGTAGTTGTAAGAACCACTTGTTCAGTTTGAAAACCCTAACTTGTCAATTGCATGTTCTCAAACAAAAGAAACTTTTTATATCATCCTTATCAAGTATTTTTAAATAGTTATAACAAGTCAATTTTCAGTTCTTTTTTGGCATAGGCTAATATACTGTAAGTTGATATACCAATCTAAAACAGAGGCGTGACACTATCAACAGCAAAAAGTTTCCATTGTGTTAAGCTAATAATTTTACCGCCCACAACAGATAGTGATGATTCATTCATCATACAATATAGTCTATGATGAAATCATTCAAAAAGCCTCTACATAAACAGATTTCCTCCTTTACTTTTATCCTTCATGAGCTCAGTTATTTATACCATAGACGACAAGTTTATTAATTTAAATTTTTCTGATCTATTTGATTTATAAACACAATGATATTGCAACGTATTATAAAATACCTTATTGATGCTTGCACATGTATTAAACAAAGTTTTATGATCTAAAGTTGATGCATCATTTTCGGTTATCCTCGAGCTTCCTGTAATGGTGAGCAAAACAGATTACAAATAACAAATCAAGAACATATCAATTTTTTATTTGACTGTTTCAACTATGTAGTGATACCTTTTGTCAAAGTTATAGTGTAGGCTTTCCGTTCTTGAGATCTATGGTATCTTGATTTAATTTATTATTGTTGTTAAGTAGGTCTGATAGTCCAAAGATCCAAAAGCTTATCAAGATGTTGCTCTCCGTCTCTCTATTTTGGTAGGTCCCTACTCTTGTCATGTCCCGAATCGAGGTCTAGGTCGGGACGAGCATCGCGAACCATGAAGGCTCGAGAGTCCTTCTCTAACTGACAATCATATACACAATTCATATACTGTAAGGAAATACGAAAAATAAACACAAACATGGTCACTTTAATATCTCAACTGAATAATGCGAACATAAGTTCAATAAAACTTAAATCATCTAATACACGTCTGTGAAATCTCTACTACAACTGAAAACAACAATCTGTCGGGACAAGGCCCCTGGTCAGACCATGAAATAAAAACAATGAGATCAAAATAAGTAAACAAGACACCTTCTGAAGTAAGGGAGGCTCACCAACCCTTAATGTATGACAACAATCTACTGTTTAGCAGGATCAATAGACTGAGGCTCAGAACCTGAATTATAGGGATCAATATAAAATGTACTGGTATGTGAAACAATCCAAAATAACATGTTTTTATATATCATAATGAGAGCATTTTATAAAACAATAAACATAATGCATAAATGAAAATACATGGGCATACTTAATTGTACTAGTTATCTATTAGTTATCCACGCAAATTATCCAAGTTATCCGCATCCCCCTAAAATTGGTATCAGAGCTACGTTATTTAAAAAATATACAAGTCGGTATGTATTAATTTAGTTATGAGAAATGTTAATTTTAGAAATGATTATTTAATTATTAATTATGAGCTATTATTATTTACGTTGTTATTTATTTGTCAGAAAATGATCAAATACCCCCCAACCTTTACCCCAAATCCCAACTACACAACTATACTTTAAACAGGTCCTATGACCCCCTGAATTATTTTAAAATGAAATATATACCCCCCCCCCCAAACGCTGCTGTGGCAAGAGTGTGCATTTCACTTTCTTTAAAGAGAGTGAAAACCGAAATTTTTATTAAAAATTTAATTTTAATATTTATTTAAATAAATATATATAATTTTAATTATGTTTTTTCTTTATTTATTTTCTTTCTCTTCTTCTTCAATTCATTCTCTTTCTTCTTCCTCAATTCTTCTTCAATTTTTCAATTCTTCTTCTTCTTCTTCTTCACAAACAATGACATCAATGACATCCAAGAACTCATCAATGATATTTTTCTTTCTTCCTCTTCAATTCTTCTTCTACACAAACAATGGCACGAAGAACTCATCAATGACATTTCTTTTTCTTCATTTTCTTTATTCTCTTCAACAAAAACAAAACACCATGGTTGCTCCCCATACAAACACCAAATTCTGAAATTCCATAAAAAATAAATAACTAATTCCATTCCATTTCAAGAACACACACCCCAAATGGGTCTATCTTCAATTCCATCAAAATGACAAAATAAAAAAAAATTCAACAATTGGTGCAATAGCTAAAATAAAATTTGGTGGTGGTGTTGCGTCGATTGGTGGTAGACAGTGGTGGCGCCGCCTTCATCAGAGTTCGTCAGCGGTGGCGCTGCGCTCAAATACGATTTCACGGCGATTGGAGCATCGGTTTTGGATGATTTTTGTTGGGGTGTGATCGCGTTGAGGTGGCGCACCTATTGGGACTGGTCCGTGACGTCAAAATTCACCAGAGCTCCGACGATGGCGGCAGGCAGTGGTGGATTAGCGATTTGACGACGGTGAAAATGCCAACTTGGTTGATTCAAGTTGAGTTGTTCACATGAATTTTTGGAAATGTGAACATATTCATGAATTAAAATATGGTCCTTCTCCTCAATTAATCTGGATTCCTATGCTTCCAAAAATGCTTCAAAAATGAAAGAAAAATGGGAAATGGAAAGGGAAATTCTAAGAAGAGAATACATATATATATATATATATATATATATTAAAGAATAATAATTAATTTTTTATATAAAAAAATAATATTACATGGAAATTAGGTGGCATTACATGGCAGGTGTGTGTTGCTCACTTTCCATTATGCATCGGGGTGTTAGCGTTTGGAGGGGTATATATTCCATTTTTAAATAGTTCAAGGGGTCATAAAACCCCTTCAAAGTATAGTTGTGTAGTTGGAATTTGGGATAAAGGTTGGGGGGTATTTGACCATTTTCTCTTTATTTGTTAAAAATGAAAAGAGAATTTAAAAATATAGAAGCTTTTAGAAATGTTAAAGAAACTTTAATTAATTACTATCCAGAATACATAAAGTTAAATAAAACAAAAAGAAGAAATATCATATTTAGAATCAGAAATAGATAGTCTAGAATACATATATCAACATGATCTATACATTATCAAGTAAATAAAATGAACATAGAGGAATTTATAATAGATAAAAAGCATATGAAAACCATGAAGGATTAAAAATAAGGATAGTATTTTCCAATTTAGGAAGAAGATATAAGAAAATAGGTGAACATTTATATTTAATGTTAGAAAAAAAGAATTAAAATTAGAAGATAAATTAACAGCTATGATAAGAATAGCAAAAGAAAATGAAGAAATATATAGGAAAAAGGAAATATATCAAATAAAACAACAAAGTACAAAAGAAATACGAAAAATAGAGGAAACTAAAAATAGTAAGATTGTTGAATTAGAAAAAGAATTACAAATGCTAAAAGATCTGAATGAAAAAGGACAAAAAGAAAAAGATAAAGAACAAAAATTATTAATTGAGATAAATCAATTTAAAGAAAAATTAGAAGAAGAAAAAAGAAATAGAAACTAAAGAAATAGAAATAAATACAATAGATGCTGAAGAAACAGATAATTATGATTCGGAAGATAGTGAAACATATACAGAAATCTTAACAAATATAGAAAAGTTAGAAATCAATGAAAAACAAGAAGTAATTAATGAAGAAAACTTAGAAAATACAAACACGAAAATAAATACTCTTGATAAAGAAGACTATGAAAATATAATACCTAGTACATTAGAAATAAGAAAACATACATATCATTATAAAGATAAGTATAAAAATTTTAACCTAAAAAATGATTATAACAAATGGACACTAAAACAGATAATGAATAAAAATTATAACTTCTTAGACTTAGACTGTGTAATAGATGTAGATAAAACGATACAATTATGGATAGCATATATAGCAAAATAATTATTAAACAATGGTAAAAATGCAATAGATACACCAGAATATATAGAAAGAACACTAATAGGAACAACAAAATTATGGTTTTTAAATTTAACAGGAGAAAGTAAAAAAGATTTTAAGAGATGATAAAAAAAATGGAAGGAACAACAGTAACTAAATTAACACCTATAGGCATATTGAAAAAATATGAAATAGCTATAAAAGATGAATTTAGTAGTATGACAACAGTAGAAGAAGAATAAAACAAAGAAAAAGATACAAATAGAAATTTAATGTAAAACTAAAAATATGTAATATGTGTTATATAGATGAGTATACGTGCGCATTTAAACAATACTACTATAAAGGAACATATAATACAAAAGAAAGTAAAGAAGTGAGAAGATTATATTTTAGTAAATTACCTGAACCATTTAGTTCAAAAATAATAAAGAGTTGGGATGAATCAAAAATAGTAGATAGCCTAGGAGCAAAAACAAATTTTTTACAATAATGGTATAGAAATCTATGTGAAAAATATAGAGAAGTAATAAAAATGGAAAAATATTAATAAGAAATTTAGCATGTTGCAAAGAAAAAATAGCACCTCAATTTGGATGTGAAGAAAGATATTATAAGAAAAGAAAAAGATATAAGAAATATAAGAAATATAAGAAATACAAAAAATGAAAATATATATATAAGAAACCAAGAAAAAGATATTATGTAAACAATTATAAACATAAAAGACCATATAGGAAAAAGAAATCTATAAAAGGTTGTACTTGTTATAATTTTGGAAAACTAGGACATTTAGCTAGAGATTGTAAAATGCATAAAAAGATAAAAAAGAAACAAATATCATAAATAAAGATAGAAAATACAGAATATATGCAAATAGTTTATATAGATTGCGAATTAGAAAGTGACGATAGTATATATGAAATTTCGGAGAATGAAACACATAATGAAATACATAGTAAATCAGATGAATCAAATGACTGAAGAAGATCTAAAAATGAATCAAATAACTGAAAAAGATATAAAAATAATAACAAAGGAAGAATATTTCAATGAAGAAGGAACGGATCAAAAAATAATATTTGATAATAATATATTTGACGAAATAAGAGGAAAAGAATTAGATTTTAGTATAGAAAAAATATTTAAAATACCAACAATAAAAAACATATTTAGTAAATGAAAAGAAGAATACTACGTAGTAAGCCAAAAAGAACATGTAATAGACTGTAGATATGCAAAAGGAAGAGTTAGTATACCACTAGTAACAAAAAGAATAATTAATAAATAAATAAATGATATAAAAAGTAAAGACCCAATAAATATATACACCTTGGAGGAATAGAGATATTAATAAAAGCATGTTCTAGAGAAGGAATAGATATACCAATAGAATTATATTTAGCAGATGATAGAATTATAAAACCTATAGAAAAAAGTATAATAACTGTCATAAAAGGAAATATAATATACCAAAAATTGAAATTTAAAATTAGTGTAAATTATTCAGTAGCAATAACAGATAAAAGCATAGATAAATCATTAGTCTTATATTGGAAAATATCAGGAATAGAACTAACCCCAGTAAGTAAAATATTTACTGCAAGTTATAGAAATCTATATGGATTAACAACAAAACATAAAATAACGGGGCAAAAAATTAATAAAATACAAATAGAAAGTCCTTTCGAACAATTTGTAAAAACAATTAATAACAATGATTATATTTACAAAAACATAGATATAGAAGAAGATTTAGAAATAATAAATGATAGAATAAGTACAACAAAAAGAATAGCTTTTGAAAAACCAGAATCGTCACGATCAACAAAAAGAACAAAATATGAAATAACTTCAACAATTAATTTAACTCAATATTATATAATGGGAACAATAAATGAAACAGAATATTTAATACTCCTAAATACAGGACAAGAATAAAATTATATAGCAAAATATTTCATAAAAAACAACGAAATAAAATCTAATAGTAATTTATGCCCAGATTTACCAAAAAGTTTAATAACTATTAAGGATACAACAGAAAAAAGAAATAATAAAAAGAATTAGAAATAAAGGAAGATATGGCAAAAGCAAACATAATATTAGGAATAAAATGGTTAGAACAAGTAAAACCATACAATATAGAACATACACAATTAACCATAACATATAATAAAGAAAAATTACTAATAAAAAGAACTTTGACATGAAATGAAAATATATGTATTAATGAAGATAATAGTAGAAGGATATTACAACAGATATTATACACCAATGATAGATACAGGAGCAAAAGCCAATTTATGTAGATATAATTGTTTACAAAATAGTAAATGGGATAAATTAAAAACACCAATAGTAGTTAAAGAATTTAATAACGAAGGAAGCTTAATTACTTATAAAGCTAGAAATGTGAAAATACAAGTATGGGATAAGATATTAAACATAGAAGAAATCTATAATTATGAACTAACATCAAAAGAATGCTTTTAGGAATGTCATTTTTAGATAAATTATACCCACATATAATAACTAGAACACACTGGTGGCTTACAACACCATGTAAATAAAAGGTAAGAGCAAAAAGAGTCATTAATAAAATAAGAAAGAAAACTGATTGGATAAAAGGAAGTGAAAAAATCACACAAAAATTAGAAAATATAAAAAATACTGAAGATACAATAGAACTAGTTATATTTTCAATAAATAAATAAGAGATGACTATATTTTCAATAGATAAGGTACAAATAATAACGAAAAAATTAAGACAATTATATAGTGAAGATCCATTAAAAGGATGGGAAAAAACATAAAACTACTGTAAAAATTGAGCTGATAGATAAAAATAGCATAATGACCCAGAAACCATTATCATATAACTTTGATGATTTAAAAGAATTTAAAATCCATATAGATAAATTATTAGAAAAACAATATATACAAAAACGTAATAGTAAACACAATAGTCCAGCATTTATAGTAAATAAACATAGTGAACAAAAAAGAGGAAAAAGTAGAATGGTTATTGATTATAGAAACCTAAATGCAAAAATTATGACATATAATTATCCAATACCAAATAAAATATTAAAAATAAGACAAATACAAGAATATAATTACTTTAGTAAATTTGACTGTAAATTAAGATTTTACCATTTAAAATTAGAAGAAGAATAAAAAAAGTTAACTGCATTTACAGTACCACAAGAATTTTATGAATGAAATATATTACCATTTGGATATAAAAATGCACTAGGTAGATACCAACACTTTATGGATAGTTATTTGAAACAACTACCTAATTGTACAGTATACATAGATGATATACTATTATATACAAAAACTAAAGAAGAATATTTAAAACTATTAGAATAATTTACAGATATAATAGAAAAATTGAGAATAAGTTTAAGTGAGAAGGAAGCTGAAATTATGAAAAAACAGATAGAATTTTTTAGGAATACAGATAGATAAAAGTGGACTAAAAATGCAACAACAT
This sequence comes from Capsicum baccatum var. pendulum, assembly GCA_030864225.1. Classification (NCBI taxonomy): domain Eukaryota; kingdom Viridiplantae; phylum Streptophyta; class Magnoliopsida; order Solanales; family Solanaceae; genus Capsicum; species Capsicum baccatum. The sequence continues at coordinate 251,216,619 of CM061561.1, read as the reverse complement.
ATAGTACAAAAAATAATAAATTCAAAAGAAGAATTCGATAAAAAAGGAAATTATGATCATTTTTAGGATTAGTAAACCAAGTAAGAGAATATATACCAAAATTACCAGAAAACCTAAAGCCATTACAAAAAAAAATTAAAAATGATGTAGAGTATAATTACAATGAAGACGATAAAAAATAAGTTCAAAAAATAAAAATACTTTGTAAAGAATTACTAAAACTAAAATTCCCAGACGAAAATAAAAAATTTACATATATAGTAGAAGCAGACGCAAACGAATATAGTTATGGAGGAGTACTTAAATATAGATATGAAGAAAAAAATTAGAACATCAATGTAGATACTACTCAGGTACGTTTAATGAAACAGAAATAAAATGAAAAATAAATAGAAAAGAATTATGTTCATTATATAAATGTTTATTAGCATTTGAGCCATATATTGTATATAACAAGTTTATTGTACGAACAGATAATACACAGGTACGCTGGTGGTTAACAAAGAATATACAAAATTCAGTTACAAATAAAGAGATTCGGAGACTAGTATTAAATATATTAAATTTTACATTTACAATTGAAGTAATCAAAACTAACAAGAACTATGTTCATTATATAAATGCCAATTAGCATTCAAACCATATATTGTATATAAAAAAATTATTGTAAGAACAGATAACACAGGTATGATGGTGGCTAATGATAAAAATACAGAACTCAGTTACGACGAAGGAAATTTGGAGACTAGTATTAAATATACTGAATTTTACATTTACGATTGAAATGATCAATACTATTAGAAATGTCATTGCAGATTACTTATCAAGACAAAGCTTCTCAAACTGATTTATCAATAGAAGAGGTTGATGCCAAAGATACCCAAACCAATTTATTGCTTCAAATGTTTGAGCAAATGAAGTTATTACAAGAAAGAGTTATTGCACTAACTAATGAAAATACAAACGTAAAAGTGCAGGTTGAGTACTATAAAAAAAAAATACTGTGCAGGAAGAGCACATTAAAAAACTAGACCTAGAAGGTGACGATGAGAAACACCTAAAAATTCAAATTACTAATGAAATTACAGTTACAGCTACAGGCGCAGGAGATATATCTAAAGGGAAAAATATAGTCACTCAAAATAAACCTGAAATACCAAAGAAAAAGAATTACAACCTCAACCAGATATTTTCAAAACCATATACACCAAATATACAAAGATCAGAATCATTTGCACCTCCCCAAATACATACATATTCCGAATCACTTAACCAAGACAAACAGACATACAACTATGTTGCCCGAAAATACATTGAAAATATATACACCTTACAAACCATGTTAAATACCAAACCTATTCAAAGTGAAGATCTAGCCACACAAAAAAAAGGATATATTACCCAGAAATTCCAGAATTACAATAAACTTATTAATTTTTCAGGTACAAGTTCGAATTTAATCAAATCATGTTACTATTATGGATTATTATCTATGGTTTACACAACTACTAGATAAGAGTTAGACGGAATTCCAGATATTCACAATGGATTTATGATCTACAAATGAATTACTAACGGACAATTATTTTATGTTCGATTTTATTCCACCCCAGCCCCGAAATAGTATTTGATGAAGTTAAATAGACTATTACAATAATAAAGATAGGTATGACCAGATATTGTATTATTCCAAAAGAGATATGTGAACAAGACGAGATACCGAAGACACAGATACCAGGATTTTACCGCAACAAAAGAGTTATTGGACTTAGTAACATATTATCAGAATTACTTAATAATTATTCTAATCAAAAACCCATTTGGATATATAGCTCGAGGAATAAGACATTGGTTTATCCAACTTGTAAAGAAGTTAGAGACCAAGACATGGAAAAACTTAGGAAATGGGGATTAACACTCCTTGGACCAGAAGAACAACCATTGACGAGATCTATCAAAAAGGGAATTATCTCAAAAGAAGCTATGGAAAAATTTTGTGAAAAAGTTGGCCAAAATATAATGATCACATATGCAGCAGATATAGTGGTAGACACAACTTTATTCCAGATGTGATGCTACGCTGAAAAGAAAATATATTATATCGAGCATTCGCCACCTATAAGAAAATAACGAAAGGAAAACTATTTTTTATAAAGTGTTATACTGCACCAGCAGAGATATTATATGATGAAATCAAACCAGTTGTACAAGTTGTAAAAATAGGATTAAGCCGAGATATGATTATACCAGAAGATATTGTTCAACAGCCAGAGATACCTAAAGTCGAGATACCCTATTTTTATGCAAATAAATGAATTATTGAAATATCTACAATTGTTCAAGAATTAGCAAGTAATTATATCAATGGAAACCCTATATGGAGCTATTATTCAAGAGATCATCAAATGATTTGTTCAAATTCAAGGGAACTACGATAGTCAGATATGGACGAAGCTAGACAATGGATTTTGACATTAATCAATTCAAAAACACAACCAAGTTCAAGAACAATTAGGATGGGATTTATTTTAGAAAAATTATTAACAAGATATTGCAAGTTAATTGGACACAAATATCCAGACCATTTATGTTCGAGATGTAATGGAGAAGATAATATTATCCCAGAAGTTCAACTAGAATAAATGAAGATAAGAACAAAGAAGGACAACTGGAAGATAGAAACCAATGGAGCAATAATGAAAAAATAAAGACAAAGAAGACAAGATAGAAAACAAGATGTGAATAGTTTTCTTGACTTTACGTAAAGATATTGTATAGCTTTATTAGGTTAGAATTTTTTGGCAAGTGCCATTATTAAAGTTTTTTCTTTTTATACTTTAAGTCTAGTCTAGTTTAGCTTAAGTCTAGTCCTTTTCTACTTTTGAAAAGGAAGACTTTTTTTGTAAAGATATATAGTTTACGTGTAAAACGTGTAAAGTAGGAATAGTTCTTTTCCTCTTATAAATATGTAAGTCATCCCGCTAAGTTAAAGACAAGACTTCATGCGTTGAAGCAAGCCTCCTCTTGTACACAAATACTTTTGAAGATTTAATAAAAATAGATATATTTCTAAGGAAAAGCTATGGATGAACAAAGCCAAGAATTATCAAACCTACCAAAACAGGTATATTTATTTCTGATTATGAATAACTAAATTCATAAATTCCTGAAAATCATGATATGATAAAATAAGTTGATGTTGGTTACTATATAGTAGAATTATTCAAAGAATAATATGTTACAAAGTTTATTAGCAAAGAGTAAAAGGAGAAAGATCCCTAGGACTATGCCATCTTAAAGGTGAAACCGGTGAGGCAAGAAGGTCGTGATAGGGGAGTAACAAGTGTAAAGGCGTTGTTTAAGGGAAAAGTATCCAGACTACCATGCTAATAGTGACATAGTAACATAATTATTTAAGAATAATCTGGTATATAGTGATCTAAGATGACCATATTTTTTTATCTATATGATTGAAGGGAATATTTTGAAATAGCATCATCTGAAAAAGAATGACTACCAACTTATCTGATGAAATGATAGATAAATTCAAAATACTTGTTTTGTATGTACTTAAGGATATAAAAATAGTATATATAAGAAAGATCATATGGGAAAAAATATTTGATAAATATACTATGACTAGAATAAATTACATACGACACCTACCTACCTACTCCTATATATACCTACATGCCAAACCTTTGCATCAACTATGATAAACTACGTAGAATATTGAAAAATGGATATAAAAATTATTCAATTAATATAAAAACTAATGAAAACAAATTTAGAAGAATACATGAAACTAAAAATATAAAATATATAGAATACCTTAACGAAAATATGGAAGAATTAAAAAGATTAAAACAAACAATTAAAGAATATTATGAAAAAGCAAATGACAGATAACTTTAAAATACTTGTTTTATATTTACTTAGAGATATAGAAATTATAGACATGAAGAAAAGAATATGGGAAAAGATATGGAATTATGAAGAAAAAGAGTTATTAAGTTCTATAGAAAATTTACACCTATATAATGAAAGCTATAACTCATATTTAGACAGTTATTATTCAGATGGATATTATACAGATTAAAAATGTTAGAATATATTAAACAAGTTAGAGAAAAATAAAGTTGGCTATACGAATAAATTAAATATAGAAACCATCTTAGAAGAGGAAGAAAACAATGAAAAGAAAGATTAATTTGGATAGATAAAACCATAAAACAACTAGAGTTGAAATATAGTTTACAATATGATTTAGACATAGAATTATTCATAGAAGAAAAAGCAGGATGATTAACGAAATAGATAATCTAGAATTTAATATCAGATATAGTACAATTAGAATAAATTATTATAAAGAAATTTGCAGTATTACAACTACTTTAGGATAAAATGATAAAATATGAATACTTAGAATATTAGAGAAAAGATATGGAAAAATTAAGATTAACAAAAATACTTATGAAAGATATCTACTTGACTATCAAAAAACTAGAAATATGAAACATATAGAATACCTTAAAAATAATATAGAAGAATTAATATGGTTTAAACAAAAAACTAAGGAATATTATAACATAGCATTTCAATTAACATGATAAAACTAGTAAGTACTAATTATCTATTAGTTATCCACGCAAATTACCCAAGTTATCCACACCCCCCTACAATTGGTATCAGAGCTATGTTATTTAAAAAATGTACAAGTAGATATGTGTTAATTAGTTATGTGAGAAAAATTACAAAAGTTAATTTAGTCATATTTATTAATCATGAGCTATTATTATTATTATTAGTATTAGTATTAGTATTATTATTTACGTTGTTATTTATTTGTTAAAAATTAGAAGACCATCTAAAAATATAGAAGCTTTTAGAAAAATTAAAGAAACTTAAACTAGTTACTACCCAGAATATATGAAGTTAAATAAAATAAAACAAAATTCCCACATATTAGCTTACTTAATTACCTTAATATTTAGAAATGAGGCAAAATTAATAATCCATTTAAAATCTAGAAGAATGAGATACATACCACCTAATTATGATAAAATCAGATTTTGGTATCCATAAAAATATTATAAATATTGTACAGATGAATAACATAACAAAATTTTAAAAATATAAAGATCTGAAACAACTAATATCTAAAAAAAGGAGAGAATTAAAATTAAGAAAAGAAAGATTACAATATATCATGATTGTAGGAGTATGTCAAAAATCAATAAAAGCACAAAAAGAAAAAATATAATATTTAGAATCACAAATAGATAGTCTAGAATACAAATATCAACATGATCTATATACTATCAAGTAGATAAAATGAACAAAGAAGAATTTATAATAGATGAAAAAATATATGAAAATCATGAAGGATTAAAAATAAGAACAATACTTTCCTATTTAGGAAGAAGATATAAGAAAATAGGTGAACATTTATATTTAATGTTAGAGAAAGAAGAAATAAAATTAGAAGATAAATTAACAGCTATGGTAAGAATAACAAAAGAAAATGAAGAAATAGATAGAAAAAAAGAAATAGATAAAATAAAACAATAAACTACAGAAGAAATACGAAAAATAGAGGAAACTAAAAATAGTAGGATTGCTGAATTAGAAAATTACTCTGGTTACTCCCCTATCACGGCTTCTTTGCTTCACCGGTTTCACCTTTAGGATGACATAGTTCTTGAGAATTTTTCTCCTTTTTCACTTTGCTAATAACTTCTTAGCATGCTATTCTTCGAATAATTCTAATATAAAGTAACTAACATGAGCTTATTTTATTATATCATGATTGTAAGAAATTTATGAATTTATCTATTCATAATCATAAATGAAAATACCTGTTCTGGTAGATTTGATAAATCTGTGCTTTGCTCATCCATAGCTTTTCCTTAGAATTTTTTTTTTAATTAAATATTTAAAATTTACTGTGTACAAGAGAGAAGGCTTGCTTCAACTCATGAAGTCTTGCCTTAACTTAGCCGGATGGCTTACATATTTATGATCTCTAAAAAGGTGAAAAACGTGTAAACTATTTACTATTCCTACTTTACACGTAAACTATATACTATTTCTACTTTTACAAAATGTCTTCCTTTTCAAAAGAAGAAAAGGACTTAAAGTATAAAAAGACAAAAAACTATTTAATGCCTAATACTAGACTAATAATGGCTTTTTCAAAAAGTCAAAAACTATATAAATAATTTACGTATTCTTACAATTCACATGTTAAAAACTTATCTTGATAAGTTATATGACACTTTCTTAACTTTAATGCTTTTTTCTTCTTGTCTTTATTTTTTCATCGGTTCGTGTTGCTTTATATCTTTTGTCGTGTATCTTTCAGTTGTCTTTGTTCATTCTTATCTTCTTTTATTCTAGTTGAACTTCTGGGATAATATTATCTTCTCCATTACATCTCTAATATAAATGGTCTGGATATTTGTGTCCAATTAACCTTCAATATCTAGTTAATAATTCTTCTGAAATAAATCCCTTCCTAATTGCTCTTGCAGTTGGTTGTTTTTATGGATTAAGTAGTGTCAAAATTCATTGTCTAGCTTCTTCCATATCTGACTGTTGTAGTTCCCTTGAATTTGAATAAATCATTTGATGATCTCTTGAATAATAGCTCCATATAGGGTTTCCATTGATATAATTATTTTCTAATTCTTGAACAATTGTAGATATTCCAATAATTTGTTTATTTGCATTAAAATCAGGTATCTCAACTTTAGGTATCTCTGGATGTTGAACAATATCTTCTGGTATAATCATATCTCTTGTTAATCCTATTTTTACAAATTGTATAACTAGATTGATTTCGTGATATAATATCTCTGCTGGTGCAGTATAACACTTTATAAAAAATAAATTTCCTTTGGTTATTTTCTTATAGGCGGCGAATGCTCTATATAATTCCAGTATAGCTGTTAGTTCATCTCTATCTTGGATATATACGGTATTTAATAATCCATAACTGAAAGAAGTTTTAACTAAGCTTGGATTGGTTTTTGGTAGTGCGATTAACTTGTGGTAACCTTGTAATTTTTGGGTTATATAGATTGTGTTTGGTTCTTGGATATTTGTAGATATGGGTTAAGGTTTACACAAATTTTTATTTTGTGGATATTTTCTATGTATGCTCGAGTTATATGGTTATAGGCGTTTCTATGTTGGTTTAAAATTTCTTGATATGTGATAGTTTGTGGGGGTATGAACAAGGGGTCTTTTTGTGTTTTAGGTATAAATGGTTTTTCAAATATCTTATTCATGTTCATGTTCTGATATATTTATCACTAACTCCTTTGTTTGTACCTGCAATTGTAGATTGATAAACGTTATAAGTTTTATGGAGTTTCCCAACGTCTCCTTTTAGCTCTAGAATTTTGATGTCTTCCGATCGACATAACTCTACATACTCCTGAGTTATCTAATTCATAGCTTCAGATTTCAGTTTATCTTCATTAGTCTTTAGCTTTTCTATTTCGTTACCCATACTGTCCACTTTCACTTAAAGTGTAGTTAGGGTTTTAAATATCTTTTCTAAAGCATCATCTTCTATTATATCAATCTGTGTAGTTTTGTCTTGATATGTAATCTGGAATGACATTCTTGTTAGTTTTGATTACTTCAATTGTAAATGTAAAATTTAATATATTTAATACTAGTTTCCGAATTTCCTTTGTTGTAACTGAATTTTGTATTTTCTTTGTTAATCACCAATGTACCTGTGTATTGTCTGTTCATACAATAAACTTGTTATATACAATATATGGCTCAAAGGCTAATAAACATTTATATAATGAGCATAATTCTTTTCTATTTATTTCCCATTTTATTTTTGTTTCATTAAACGTAACTGAGTATTATCTATAATGATGTTCTAATTTTTCTTCTTCATATCTATATATAAGTACTCCTCCGTAACTATATTCACTTGCACCTGCTTCTACTATATAGGTAAATTTTTTATTTTCATTTGGAAATTGTAATTTTGGTAATTCTTTACAAATTATTTTTATTTTCTGAACATGTTTTTTATCTTCTTCGTTGTAATTATATTCTACTTCCTTTTTCAAATTTTTCTGTAATGATTTTAGGTTTTCTGCTAATTTTGGTATAAATTCTCTAACTTGTTTTACTAATCCTAAAAATGATTGTAATATTTTTTTGTATCTAATTCTTCTTTTGAATTTATTATTTTTTGTAATATATGTTGTTGCATATTTAATCCACTTTTATCTATTTGTATTCCTAAAAACTCTATCTGATTTTTCATATTTTAGGATTTCTTTTCACTTAAACTTATTCTTGAATTTTTTATTATACCTACAAATTGTTCTAGTAATTTTAAATGTTCCTCTCTAGTTTTTGAATATAATAGTATATCATCTATGTATACTATATAATTAGGTAGTTGTTTAAAATAACTATCCATAAAGTATTGTAATCTACCTGGTGCATTTTTATATCCAAATGGTAACACATTCCTTTCATAAAATCCTTGTGGTACCGTGAATGCAGTGAATTTCTTAGAATCTTCATCTAGCTTTAAATGGTAAAATCCTGATTTACAATCAAATTTACTAAAGTAATTATATCCTTGTATTTGTTTTATTTTTAATATCTTATTTGGTATTGGATAATTATATGTCATAGTTTTTGCATTTGGGTTTCTATAATCAATAACGATTCTACTTTTTCCTCTTTTTTGTTCATTGCAAATTGTTCTAGTAATTTTAAATGTTCCTCTTTAGTTTTTGTATATAATAGTATATCGTCAATGTATACTATACAATTAGGTAGCTGTTCAAAATAACTATCCATAAAGTGTTGGTATCTACCTAGTGCATTTTTATATCGAAATGGTAACACATTCCATTCATAAAATCCTTGTGATACCATGAATCCTGTTAATTCCTTAGAATCTTCATCTAGCTTTACATGGTAAAATCCTGATTTACAATCAAATTTACTAAAGTAATTATATCCTTGTATTTGTCTTATTTTTAATATCTTATTTGGTATTGGATATTTATATGTCATAGTTTTTGCATTTAGGTATCTATAATCAATAACCATTCTACTTTTTCCTCTTTTTTGTTCACTATGTTCACAAAAAATTGTCCAACATTTATAGTAAATAAACACAGTGAACCAAAAAGGGGAAAAAGTAGAATGATTATTTATTATAGAAACCTAAATGCAAAAACTATGACATATAATTATCCAATACCAAATAAGTATTAAAAATAAGACAAATACAAGGATATAATTACATTAGTAAATTTGATTGTAAATCAGGATTTTACCATTTAAAGCTAGATGAAGATTCTAAGGAATTAACTGCATTCACAGTGCCATAAGGATTTTATGAATGGAATGTGTTACCATTTCGATATAAAAATGCACTAGGTAGATACCAACACTTTATGGATAGTTATTTTGAACAGCTACCTAATTGTATAGTATACATTGACGATATACTATTATATACAAAAACTAAAGAGGAACATTTAAAATTACTAGAACAACTTGTTGGTATAATAGAAAATTCAGGAATAAGTTTAAGTGAAAAGAAAGCCGAAATTATGAAAAATCAAATAGAGTTTTTAGGAATACAAATAGATAAAAGCGGAGTAAAAATGCAACAACATATAGTACAAAAAATAATAAGTTTAAAAGAAGAATTAGATAAAAAAAAGAAATTACAATCATTTTTAGGATTAGTAAACCAAGTAAGAGAATATATACTAAAATTAGCAGAAAACCCAAAGCCATTACAGAAAAAATTTAAAAAGGATGTAGAATAAAATTAAAACGAAGAAGATAATAAACAAGTTCAGAAAATAAAAATACTTTGTAAAGAATTACCAAAATTACAATTTCCAAATGAAAATAAAAAAATTACATATATAATTGAAGCATACGCAAGTTAATATAGTAACGGAGGAGTACTTAAATATAGATATGAAGAAGAAAAAATAGAACATCATTGTAGATACTACTCAGGTACGTTTAAAGAAACAGAAATAAAATGAGAAATACACAGGTTTATTAACATTTGAGCCATATATTGTATATAACAAGTTTATTGTACGAATAGATAATACACAGGTATGTTGGTGGTTAACAAAGAAAATACAAAATTCAGTTACAACGAAGGAGATTCAGAGACTAGTATTGAATATATTAAATTTTACATTTACAATTGAAGTAATTAGTACTAACAAAAATATTATTGCAAATTACATATCAATACAAAGCTACACAGACTGATATAATAGAAGATGATGCTTTAGAAAAGATACTAAAAACCCTAACTATGCTTTCAATGAAAGTGGAAAGAATGCGTAATGAAATAGAAAAGCTAAAGACTAATGAAGTTAAACTGAAGTGTGAAGCTATGAATCAGATAACTCAGCAGTGTGCAGAGCTATGTTGATCGGAATACATCAAAATTCTAGAGGTAAAAAGAGACGTTGGGAAACTCCATAAAACCCATAACGTTTATCAATCTACAATTGCAGATAGAATCAAAGGAGTTAGTGGACAAAGATATCAGAACATGAACAGGAATAACGTATTCGAAAAACCATTTATACCAAAAATATAAAAAGACTCCTTATTCATACCCCCACAAACTACCACATATCGAGAAAGTTTAAACCAAGATAAAAAAGTCGATAACCATATAACTCTAGCATACATAGAAAATATTCACAAAATACAGACTTATCTAAACATTAACCCAGAGCTAAAAATATCCAAGAACCAAACACAAACTATATAACCCAAAAATTACAAGGTTACAACAAGTTAATCGCATTACCAAAAACCAACCCAAGTTTAGTTAAAACTTATTTCAGTTATGGATTATTAAATACCATATATATCCAAGATGGAGATGAACTACCAGCTATACCAGAATTATATAGAGCATTCACCACTTATAAAAAAAATAACCAAAGGGAATCTATTTTTTTTAATAAAGTTTTATACTGCACCAGCAGAGATATTATATGACGAGATCAAACCAGTTATACAAGTTGTAAAAATAGGATTAACTAGTGATATGATTATACCGGAAGATATTGTTCAACAGACTAAAATCCCTTAAGTTGAGATACCTAATTTTTATGTAAATAAACGAATTATTGAAATATCTTCAATTGTTCAAGAATTAACAAATAACTACCTAAATGGAAACCCTATATGGGGATATTATTCAAGAGATCATCAAATAATTTATTCAAATTCATGAAAACTACGACAGTCAGATATGGAAGAAGCTAGATAATGGATTTTGACACTACTCAATCCAGAAAAACAACCAACTGCAAGAGCAATTAGGAAGGGATTTATTTTAGAAGAATTATTAACAAGATATTGCAAAATGATAGTACACAAATATCCAGGCCATTTATGTTAGAGATGTAATAGAGAAGATAATATTATCCCAGAAATTCAACTAGAATAAATGAAGACAAGAATGAAGAAGGACAGTTGGAAGATAGAAAGAAGATAAAAAGCAACGGAGCAATAATGAAAAAATAAAGACAAAGAAGACAAGATAGCAAGCAATATGTGAATAGTTTTCTTGACTTTACATAAAGATATTGTATAGCTTTATTAGGTTAGAATTTTTAGGCAAGTGCCATTATTAAAGTTTTGTCCTTTTATACTTTAAGTCTAGTCTAGTCTAGTCTAGTTTAGCTTAAGTCTAGTCCGTTTCTACTTTTGAAAAGGAAGACTTTTTGCAAAAGTAGGAATAGTATATAGTTTACGTGTAAAGTAGAAATAGTAAATAGTTTACATGTTTTTCACCTTTTTAGATATTATAAATATGTAAGTCATCCGGCTATTAAGGCAAGACTTTCATGTGTTGAAAGCAAACTGTCTCTCATGTACACAGAAAAGCTTGAATATTTAATAAAAACAGATATATTTCTAAGGAAAAGCTAAGGATGAGCAAAGCACAGATTTATCAAATCTACCAGAACATGTATTTTCATTTATAATTATGAATAGCTAAATTCATAAATTCCTAACAATCATGATATAATAAAATAAGCTCATGTTAGTTACTTTATAGTAGAATTATTCGAAGAATAGCATGTTAATAATTTTATTAGCAAAGTGAAATAATTGAGATTCCTCGACGGTGGGTTTGAAAGCCTTCCTTGAATTGGGCTTAATACCTTCAATTTTCTCAACCTATCAAACATGCTAGCATATGACTCCCCAAGAGGTGTGAATATTTTTGACCACCTTTTCTTTTTTATACTCGGGCCTAGGTTGAAAACCAAATATGGAGGGGTTTTGGTAATTCGTTGGAGCGAATGGGCAATTTTGTGGAGCTTGCGCGCGCCACTGTGGGTAAAAAGGGGTTTGGGCATATGGCTGCATGCTATATACTGGGTAAGGGGGTAGTGGAATGAAATATAAAAAATTTTATGGAGGGTAGTAATGGTGGGGATGAATATATGGAGCTTGGGCGTAGACTTAGGCTTGGGATTGGGGATAGGGGCAAGGTGGTCTTTTGGGATAGGAATGGGTTCCAGCTACGACAGTTGCCACGTCCTCTTTCTTCTTTTTACCTCCAAATGCACCAGATCCACCTTGAATCGCTTGTGTGGTCGCTTTTAATATGGCAAAACTAACTATTCGGCCTGTCTTGATTCCTTCCTCTATCACCCTATTTTGAGGACTTCAATAAAAGACTTTCCCATTGCCGAAAGTAAATGCTGAAAATAGGTCTCATCCTGTGCCTGAATGAAAACCTCTACCAACTTTCTTTCATTGGAGGCTTTACCCTGGCAGCCTGTTCACGCCACCTTATCGTGTATTCCCTAAAACCTTCAGTGCTTTTCTTCTTCATGTTGACCAAGGATTTTTCATCCGGAATCAGGTCGATGTTATACTGAAAATATTGAACAAACTCAGAAGCTAAGTCATCCCAGCTGTTACACTTGTCGATATCTTGATCGATAAACAATTCTATAGCCAGATCAGAAAGACTCTCGCCAAAGAAGGCTATGAGCAGCTCTTCCCTCCCTCCTTCAGCCCTCAACTGGTTGCAATAATGTCTCAAGTATGCCATGGGATCACCATGCCCTGCATACTTTTCGAAAATGGGCATTTTAAAACCGAGCGGAAGGTTGATGTCTGGGAACATGCAAAGATCTTTATAGGAAACACTCCTATAATCTCTGATTCCCTCCAAATTTCTCATAGCCTCTTCTAAACTTTTCAACTTCTGTGCTACAATTTCCTGTTCCTTTGTTACGACAGCTTTCTCCATATCAAATGGAAATGTGGGTGGCTGAGTGTACCCATACAGTTCATTTATTCTCAAATTCGACTCCGGGGCATAATACTGACTATCTGGAACCTTTAATACCGGTTCACTGGTAGACCTAGGAAGCCCTATTGTGGGATGCATAGAATATATGAGAGCTTCAGGTGGTGGTAGAGCCACAAATACCGGTGTGATCGGTGGCACCGTCTGAGCAGCGGGTCTTGATTGGGGAGCTGCCAAGGGCACACCAGAATGCCAGGATAATAATGTCGAGGAGTGACTCCTGGCGCGTGCTTAGGTGACTCAGTAGGAGCAGAGAACTGTGCTTGAGAAAGCGGTGGGCAATTGGAGATATTACCAAGACCTTTAGGAGCGGAGGAGGAGGTATTCTGCTGTCCCATGCTCGGTCCAACTCCATCAATTGTTTCCTGAGCCTTACTACCTCATCATTGTGTTCTAAACTTTCTCCCTTGTTATCCTGATCTGTGTCAATGAGCAAATTTTCAATTCCCTGCTAGCCATGGCGAGCTTTTCTTTGGATCTAGTAAAGCATGGGTGAATATCCAGAGTGTTGCAAACCTACCACTGTTATATGAAAGAACATGCTCATCAAAGACGAAATCCGTTAGGATTAGGGCACACAACAAGCGTGGGAATCACATTGGTAAAATTGTCCTAAATTCAAGTTCATTTCTACCAAATTTTGAGGGTAGCGAGGTCATTTTAACATCATCTCGATTTTTATCTACACTTATTTTTATTTAGACTTATTAGTATTATTAATATTTATTATATTTTTTTTCTTTCCCTCTCTCTTTTTCTTTTTTTTTCTTTTTTTTTTTCGTATCAATCTCTGTTCTTTTCCTTTATTGTCTCATCATCCTTTCTTTCTTTTCTTCTCTCACTATCTACCTTTATTTTATCATTCTTTATGGTGTTTGCTTTTTTTTTTTATAAAAAATGAAAAACAACGAAACGAAATGATTAGATCGAACCCAAAAGTAGGTTGCCTACGTATCATGTTGTACATGAATAAGATCTTGCGTAGTTCGGGCAAAATATGCATAAACATTACATAATTGAATTTTTTTATCATAAAAACAAAAATAAACAAACAAAAGAAAGATGTAACCTCATAACATTTAATGAAAGAAAGAAACAAAACATGCAACGAATTTAGGACCGCTTTAAAAACTTAAACAACAAATACAAAATATTATTCTAGACCCCTAAGACGACATACGTGAAATTACTGATAAAGACCTTAATACCAAAACAACTTGACTCCGACTTAAAACTGACTCCACCCTAAAATGACAGAAACATAAAAGACTCAAGCTGAATAAAGATAAGAAATTCTCTTTCAGACTGGTGCTTTGTGTGATGACCCTGGCCGAGATGGACCTGCCTGTGAAGTTCTCTTTCTCCCATTCAAAATTTGTAGCATATCTTGTAAAGACACCTTGATATTAGGGAAGAAGCTTCGGGCCCGTATTCTTGCCTTACGAGGAGTGCAGTTGAAAAGATTATTCTGACACCTTTCTACCGTCTTGAACAAATCTGCTAACTAAACTCTTAGTGTCTCCACTTTGGACCCTGCACTTTCATCCTAATGGTCGTCAACTATGCATTCTTCCTGTATTCTCCCTCTAAGCTACGCTAGTAAGGGTTGACTGATACCCTAAGGGACAGATTGAAGCCAGACCCCATATGCCTGAGTGTACCCCGGATTATCCAAACTTTCTTTGAGGGTGTCCACACCTAGCTTTGTTGAATGCTTCCAGAACTGCTCGTATTTTCTTTCACCTAAGGCTTGGTCCTTGAAGTACTCAACATCCTTTAGAAGATCCACTACTGGTGGCACGTCCTGCGGCCAACCCAACTTGCACATTACCCTAGAAGGACTATATGGTCTAGTGCAATTAAGCCCTAACATAACTAGAAGGAGCTGCATTTGACAACCAAACAAGATTATATTTGTCCAAAGCCACAGACAAGTCCACAAAATTTTATCCCCGGTCCTTGACTCAAGAAATTCAATCCAAGCATCGACTCCCAAAGGTAGCGAGAAATTATACAAATGCAATCTGAGGTCCATGGCTTTCACTCGATTAGGAATAAAACGATCTACCACATTTGGTCTAACTAAAGAAGGCTCATGCAAATGCTCCATCATCCATAACTGCAATATCAGGTTACTGCCCTCCAAAAATCTCACCTCCCTTCACTTCGGTTAAAGACTTATATATTTCTGTTAAGATCATGGGTATGAGAGTGAACCTACCCTTTTGATTAATGCCTTTGTCATTTTGATCCTTATGAAATAGAGCCATCACCACAGATTGCAACGTGTATTAATACGTCTTTCTTCTAGCAGAAACACTAAAGTACCTAACAAAGCGAGGGTGAAGACTTCAAGACACTTTCTCTCCCACTTCTCCGTAGTCATATGAAATTCATCCCAAAAATAATCAAAACCTTCTGAGGGCCCGAATCTAGCGAACAAAAAATCTAAGGAAACCCACGAATCACTTAAATAACCCAAATGCATACCATTACTTTTTAAACCACAAGACTGCAAAAATATCACGCCAGTATGATTTGGTGCTTGGATCATATCCTTCTCCATATAGGGCAAATGCAACAAACTGGATATTTCTGCCAAAGTAGGAGTCCTTTCGCATTCCCCAAATCTAACACCAAACTACTTAGATCCCAAAAGGTCAACAAAGTCTCTATTAAATTTGGACAAGGGTTAACATGCAGAAGTTTCGTAAGATCACCTAATATTTTAATCAGTTTCTGTTGATCAACATTGTTAAACATTTCCCACTACTTGATTAACTTTTTGGGAACCTTGACAACCATCAGGACTCTAGACTTGTCGGACAAATCCATCCTGTAATAACACATAAAATGCTATCTCAAAAAATTTGACAGGAGTAGAAGATTCCCAACCCTTGGGATTTTTTACGCAAACATATGTCGATGGGATAGACCACTTCATGACTCCAATTTTCCGAACAGAAGTACTGAGAAAAATTAGTCTACTTGGCTAACTCTAGATTATGGGGCAAGAGACCTAGGCTAATAATATGACAAAGGCCAACACAAAGATTACCGGACCCACCGAGGGTTGCCTACGTATCCCAACCCGATAGAAGGGAATCAGGTATGCGTAGTTCATCTAGATTGGAAAATTAACAATTAACTAATAAATTGACCCTAACTTAAGAGACAACTGAAAAAAACGAATGAAAACTTTTTGGAATTTCAACTAGATATTTCAACTAAGACTGACATCACCAATTATGAAAAAATCTTTTTTGGTATTTTGTTTTTGACAAATAAGTAGAAAAGGCAAAAAAAAAACCCTTTTTTTCATTTTTGTTGTTGAACTTATGGTACTTTGAGAAGATGAATGCAAAAACAAAAAAAAAACTTTTGGAGTTTTTGGATTGTGAAGAACAAAATCCATAAAGAACTCTAAAATAAACTACGACACTCCTTTTGATTCATTATTTTTGACTCACTTTTTCTATTTTTTTTCTTTTTCGTGTTTGCCTACGCACCTTACTCCTAACAATTTTTTTTTCAAATCAATCCGTCAAATGACAACGTTACCCTTAAAGATGCAACAGTTAGCATGTAGGGATGCTTTAGATATGAGTTTCCTACAAAAAGCCATGTGGGTCCCTCTAGGTCTTAGTATGATGCACATAAGAATGACCTAAAGGCTGACCTACGTTGTGGTTCACTAACAAGGCTGTTCGGGGGAGCGTATGGTCGATAGTGGCTACTTTGCTTTCCACATACTACATAACACCGATGGCTCCCCCCTTAAAATAAGGGTGACTCAACTAGAGGTTGTGTACAACACGTGTACTACGGACTTGTTGTAGAAAGAAGGAGTGGGGGTAGACACATGATGACAAATATAAAAGAGGTAACACATAGGATAAATACTATAAACAAAGAGCACGAATAACGCACAAAAGTAAAAACAATAACACAAATAAAATCACAAACAATGCTTATACACTCGTAATGCCAAACAAAGCCGATACGACTCCAAAAATAGCTCGAATTCTAAAAATTTAGATTCCCCAGCAGAGTCGCCAGAGCTGTCACACCCTTTTTCGACTCCAAAAGAAAGAATTTTAAGTTCGAAAGGGTTTTATTGTTAAGTGAAAGAAAAATGAAAACTTTGTTTCAAAAAAAAGGATTATTTACATTATTTTTTCTTATTTAGAGTCACCACTTGGTATAATCCGGTGTGCCAAGTCACCTTTGAAAAATCCTTTTCGAAACATTTTTGACTCTTTAATACTGGTTTGCGAATAGAGATTCCGGTTAAGAAATTCTATTGACCAAGGGGAAGGTGTTTGGCACCCCTCGATCCCGTGGTTTGACCACGGTCGCTTGGCAGAGCGTATTGACTAAGTTGACATTACAAATGCATAAACCACACAAAGAACACAAAAATAATCACTCAAGCAAACATAAACAAAATAATCCAAAATATAACGTCCAGTCCAATATTACAAAACAAAATAAAAAAGGTACTGAAAGTAAACCTACGCTAATCCTAAACTAAGCTCCAATGCTTTACCCGATGACTTGTTCCTTCATCATGAACCTCCTTTGCGTACAAGATACCACGGGGCATTCCCCGATGAATAGTACATAAGGACTCGAGGCATTCCCCGGCTAAGTAAATACATTTTTTTTAGTACGAGAAAACCAAACTATTCAATAGAACTTCAATCACTCAACAAAATTTCAAACAATCAACAAAACATTTAATCCTAACTTTGCCTACCCAAAACACATTCTATCATGATATTATTTCATTTAGTAACATCTACGAATCACAATCAACCCTAATTTAACAACATTAATATCCAATTCAAATCAAACAAACTAATTAATCAACCCGAGTTAATATTCACTTCTGTCGAGTTTCCATCCCAACCCAAACCAATAAATCTTCAACTACAAAATCAACTTTTTAATTTGGTATCGAACATTAACCAACACACAAATTAAGTAATCGATTAACCAACTTCCGTGATTCAGACAACACCAAATCCAATAGAGAAAGATTCACACAATATCAATTCACCACACCACATATCAAAATTTTAAAAAATTACTAAAAGGGATCAGAAATGGACCTTTCGATATTGACTTTCGTTGATAATAAAGAAAACTCAGAATTGAAATTTCAAATGGAACCCAACAGCGACGAACTCCAACTTTGATACTCAAACTGATCTCAATAGATTGGTCAATACGAATGAAAAACAAGTCCCAGAACCCAAAATGAGAATCAAAAAACCTAAGCTTAATATCATGAGAACCAGAGAAATCCATACAGGATCCTAATGAGCTTCGAATAGAATCAAAAGCCAATCGAGATTCATTCGACTGCTTTATGATGCCATGACTCCCATAGATTTAGTGATGACCGCAAACAAATAGGAACTTACTAGTTGCTCCATATTCTAATGGTTTTAAATAGATTTGTGACAGTCTTGACGCGCGTCTGAAGAGTTTATCGCTGAAACAATAATTAAATAACGATACTCCCCTAGCTCTCACGTTCCCTTATGCTTCGTTCTCTCTCTCTATCATTGTTAAATCACTTTCTCTACCTAGTTTTCTCTCGATCTACTCTCAATATTATTGGGTATACGATTTTGTGTGTTAGTGTGTGTTTTATGGTGAGGTTTATGTGTGTGTCTCGTTAGTGAGTGAAGGTGCCCGTGAGTAAAAATGATGCTCTTGCTGCGAGCTATTATGGCAGTGATGATGGATGAAGAAGAAGCCAAAGACAATGCTCCAAAAATGGCCTCCTATGGTGTATATATTGTTTATGTATATTCTGAGAGTGATGTGAATGAATGGAAAAATGGGAATTCCCCCTTTTTAATAGTGTGTGGGCCCCCTCCTTTTCTTAAAGTGGAAAATCCATTTTTGGTCCTTTTTTCCATCTATATCTGTGTATGGATATGTACATATATGTTATGGGTTTGGGGTAGGGTGACGTGGGGTAGATTTTGTTAGGGTAGGGTAGGTAGGTGTCTTCTTTTATTTGGATAGGTTGTTAGGATAAAAATAAAATTAGTTAGGGGATTGTTATTTTTGTCATTTTGTAGAGGGATTATCACACAGGTGAGGGTACACGGTAGGATAAGGTAAAAATAGGTAAAAACGATATCGAGGAGGGACGAATTAGGTGTCTACACTCAAAGATCAAGAATCCAACTCCTAAGTTAAAGATTTTCAAGAAAGGAGTCAAGACTAGTCTCCTAATCTTCAAACTAAATAACATAAGGAATGTGAGGCTTTCCTAAACTTCATGGGCATATTGTACTGGTTTGAGTAAGTTTTGAAATTAAGAAATAATATATTTACAAAAGGTTTTAGAACTTACATTAACAAGTATACACGGTGAACCCTTTTTGATAATAATGTTTTGGTCTTGAGGTTTTTCTTGAAATTTAATTTTTGCTTGTATGCATGTATGTTTGCGTTTTGAGTTTTAAAGATGAATCGAGAGTATGAATATTTACACTCCCTCTTTTGTTATGACACCCTTGATTTTACATGTTATGAATTGATGAATTTCATAATTAGAATCATGGTATAAATATTTTTTCTGGCTATTGTTTGGCTATTGTTAAATGATTTGAGATTGGTTGTGAACTGAAGAGAGGTTGTTTTCTTTTTTGTAAATCTTTAAGATGATTATTGAAAGAATTGCATTTTTGATACAAAGTAAATGACCACCTTATGTTTTAGAATTGAAAGAGAGAATCTTTGCATAGGTTCTTGGATTTTGGTAGATATATTCTCTTATATTGTTTGAATGATTTGGTGGTCCAAACATTTTGTTTGAATGAAAAGACTGTAGTATGATATTGCATGGCTTAGATATATGACTTGCAAGTCTTGGTATGATGATACCATTCAGATGAATACCATAACAAAATAAGATTTTTTAGATTTTGATATCAAAAGAGACGCACATCTTAAAGAGGTTAAAAATGATCTTAAAGAGAGATAGGTGGTTATCCGAAGAAGGCATTCGAGTGTAAAGGCTTGTTTCTGGAAATTGTGTTTTGCCGATACGGGTTTATGATGTCGCAAGATAGGGATTTTATGCTGCCCTTCTGTCCTTTGGCATGTTAGATATAGAAGCTCCGTCACTTATGGCAAACTTGGATTGGGGGATTAGCTGCCGAGTTAAAGGCGGATTCCATATAGCCGTGGGATTGCAGAGATGTAGGGTGTGCCACCTAGCTCGGAAGTAAGACGAGGAGTCGAGTTGACATTTTTACATATATTTTGAAACCTACTGATTATGCCCATGAGTTTTCAAATATTTTCTACTGACATGTTTTATGAAATGCTATCACCTATATTATATAAAAATGTATCTCATTTTTGGATTGTTCTACGTACCAGTACATTTGTATTGACCCCCTATATTTCAGGATTTGAGACTTAGTCCCAGGGTCAAGTTTGCATTTGGTGAGCCTCCCTTATTTCGGAAGGGCTGTTTATGGAACATTGTTATTTAATTTTTAGATTATGGTTCGACTGGGGGCCTTGTCCACTTTTCAGATAGATGTTGTTATCGTATTATTAGAGATTTCACATACTGATGTTAAATGTTTCTGAATGCTTATGAACTTATATTCGTAATGATTAGTTGGATTCAGAGAATGACCATATTTCCGTTTTGATATGTTTTTCCACATTTCTTTAGAGTATATGATTTGTGTATATGACTGCCAGTAGGGAAAGGGCGCTCAGACCTTTATGGTTTGGGATGCTCGTTGTTGCCAGGGTCTCTGCTCAGGTCATGCCAACAATTTTTGTCCTGCATATAAAATTGTACAAAATCGTTGTTATTGAAAAATAAAACATACATAGCAGAAAGAAACATATACCTTTGGGAATTTGATTGGAAAGTACTGATTTCTTCTTCTGCCGGTAATTTGAATGTTTGTATGATAGGTTTATTTATATGTTGGTTTTATTTGTTTTTGAAAAAAACATAAATGCAATTCCAATTTAAGAGACTTTCAGAATCTATCCTAATTAGCACCAACCAACAAAAAATAACACTATATATTATTTTTTCTTAAAATCCATCTTCTATTTATTTTTGGGAATAAAAAAAATAAATACACTACCAATAAGAGTGATTTACATAATCTATCCTAATTATATTAGCACTATCCAACAAAACATGTCCCAATATATTATTTTTTATTAATATCCATCTTCTATTTATTTGTAATTTTTTATAAGTTAGACTCTATTCATTTTTAGGGAAAACATAAATACATTTCCAATAAAAGATACTTATTTTCATAATTTATCCTAATTAGTTCTATCCAACAAAATATAACGTGCTATATTTTTTTCCTTAAAATCCGCCTTTTATATCAAAAATCATAGTAGTATTTAATATTACAATACAATATTTGCTTTGAAATTATAGTATTCAATTGAAGAATATGATATCTTGTTCAGAACTACATGAACTATAAAATTTAGTTCCAAAGTAAAATATCAAACTAAAAAATATATTATGAAGACCAAAATTATCGTAATTAGTTAAAATTTAAGGTCTTATTTGTGTAGCGGCTCAAAACTCTCTTTTCTTGTAGTGTTATGTTAAGCACCAACACTTTCTTTCGAAAAATTTGAAACCTTAACTTTTAAATTATACATTTTCAAAGAAAATAAACTTTATCTTAAACTTAACTTGAACGAAGAAAGGACTAAAACGACAAAGATCAAGGGCAAAGAACGGTAAGGATCCCTTTCCTTTGCGCAATGCAAACTTATGTATACTCTCAATTTTTATTTTCATTTTTTAAACTGAAAAATTTCCGAGGACCAATGAAACACAAACTCTTCAAAAATCAACTAATAATTGATAAGTTTGGTATGTCTCGCTCAGACATTAAGTTTGGTGTACATGTTTGATTATCCTTCAATATACATACCCACAATGTAAACAACTTCAGTAAGAGTAGCGAACAACGATGGTGCCTATTTTAGGGACGAGCATCAAATTTTAAAATTTACGACTTCATGAAAGGGAGAAAGGGAAAAAGGAATAAGTATGAAGTTAAAACAAAAGTAATAAGGATCTGAACACATTCACTCTGTATTAAGTTATGGACATCGCAAATATTTCATTGTTTTAGCTGAAGATAAGGAGTTGGGATATTTACGGTTGAGTAACAATACCATTAGGGCTTAGTAGATAAAGATTTAAGGTCATTTATTCAAATTGCTCTCCACTTCTAAATTTGTAGCTTCACCAATATTATCTATCAAATAAAAGACTTGTTTCTTGTCATAACTTAAATTTTAGTTTTCTAGATCATTTCCTTCAGACTTTACTGAAGTATATTTAAAGATTTTTAAAATCTTATATGCGTTTAAAATTCTAGGAACTGGCCTATACTTAGCGCAACCATAAATATACCAAAATATATCAAACTTTCTAAGTCGGTCAATAAAATTGCAATCCTCAAAATACATAAATTGGTGACACATTAAAACCTATAAAATCACAATATGAAATCAGGGCTAAACAGATTATTTACGAGAATTAACGGGGGGGGGGGGGGGGGGGGGGAGAACTAGACCATACCCCAAGTATATATGATAGAGTGCAAGCAATCAGGCAAAAAAGAATGCTTAGTTCCCCTGCTAAAAACTATCCATGGTAACTAAAAAAGTTGACCACATCATATCTAATCCTACAATTACACATTTGAGATTTTTACAGAAAAGTAAGGACCTTTAGCATCCCCGGAATTTGATCAAAGCTATCATAGACAAATGGAGCATCTATGCGTGATGCGTGAAGCCCATTTAGTGAGATTTCTGGGTGAATCTAAAAAATAGACCCAAATTGCAAGAGTTGACACTATCACATTATAAAGGCAAGACTTACGACTTTTGAACTATAAGCTACGTTTCATGGGAAAGAGTTGACACTACTACATTGTATAGGCAAGACTTATGACTTTCAAACAACAAGTTATGTTTCATGGGCAAGAGTCGACACTACCACATTGTATTTTGATTTACGAGATTTTTTATAACTCTTACCTTAGAGGAAAGACTTAGCTCAGCTACTTTCAAAGAACAAATTATACTCCACGGGCAAGAGTTGACTCTACCACGTTATATTTTCATTTACAAGATGTTCTACAACTATTGCCTTAAAGGAAAGACTTAGCTCAAGAACTTTCAAACAACAAGTTATGTTTCATGGGCAAGAGTCGACACTACAACATTGTATTTTGATTTATGAGAAATTCTACAACTATTATCTTACAGGCAAGACTTAGCTCAGGGACTTTCAAACAATAAATTATGCCCACAGACAAGAGTTGACTCTACCATTTTATGTTTTCAATTATGAGATATTCTACAACTACTGCCTTAGAGGCAAGACTTAGCTCAAGGAATTTTAAATAACAAATTATGCCCCACGGTCTAGAGTTGACTCTACCACATTATGTTTTTCTTTATGAGATGTTCTACAACTCTTGTCTTAGAGGCAAAATTTGACTCAAGGACTTTCAAACTACAAATTATGCCCCACAGGCAAGAGTTGACTTTACCATATTATATTTTCATTTATGAGATATACTACAACTATTACCTTAGAGGCAGGACTTAATTAGATCAAGGACTTTCAAACTACAAATTATACCTCACGGGCAAGAGTTGACTCTACCACGTTATGTTTTCATTTATGAGATGTTCTACAACTATTTCCTTATAGGCAAGACTTAGCTTAAGAACTTTCAAATTATAAATTATGACCCGCAAGTAAGAGTTGACACTACCACGTTATGTCTTCATTTATGAGATGTTCTGGAACTCTTGCCTTAGAGGCAAGACATAGCTTAAAGACTTTCAAAATACAAATTATGCCCCACGGGGAAGATTTGACACTACCACGTTATGTCTTCATTTATGAGATGTTCTACAACTCTTGCCTTAGAGGCAAGACTTAGATCAAGGACTTTTAAATAATAAATTATGCCACACAGGCAAGAGTTGACACTACCACATTATGTCTTTATTTATGAGATATTCTACAACTCTCGCCTTAGGGACACGACTTATCTCAAGAATTTTCAAAGAATTTCATAACAATAATTCGTGCCCTTAAATTTGCTTTGATGTTAAAAAGGAAGATACATTTGCAGATTATCCAATTTTTTATTTATTAGCAAAATATAATAGAAGTTGAGCAAAACAAAAAACGATCAAACAAAATAGAGAAATAAAAAAAATATTGAGAAAAAAAATGAAAGAAAAATAATAATGATCAATAAAAAAGTGAAGAATTAAAAACATTGAGAAAAATAAAAATGAGAGGAAAAATAAAAATGAAGTTTGAGAAAAATGAGGGGAAAAACAGAACTGAAAAAATAAAAAAACAATCAAACAAAATACAGACATAAAAAAAGAGAGTGAGAAAAAAAAGGCAACAAAAAAATAAAGATAAAAAAGAAAATAAAAAATGAGAGGAAAAAATAAAAATTTAGAAAAATGAGGGAAAAAAAGAAAACTGATAAAAAAAAAAAAAGAAAAATAAAGGTTAAATATAAATGAATTAAAAAATAAAAAAAAATAAATGGATAATGCCAGAGGAAAAATAAAAAAGAGCAAAAAATAAAGGTTGAGGCAATGAATTAAAACATGAAAATAAAATTAAAGAAAAAAACTAAAAAGTGAAATAATAAAAAATTGAATAATAATATTAAATATAAAAATAAAAAGTAAAAATAATAAAAAATAGAATAATAAAATTAAAGAAAAAAATAAAATGTGAAAATAATAAAAAATAAAATTTGACAGATAAATAAGTATGGAAAGTTTAAAAAATATATTTGATGTATCAAGGGGCAAAATGGTACTTGTACTATACTTAAAAAGTAAAGAAGGTTATTTTTTAAAGACATTTTTTTTTATTGGGGTCAAATATCTAAAGCCACCCATATTTGGGTCTATGGCATGCACTTTTCTAGAGATTGCCCGCAATAGTATTGGCTTCCCTCAAATAGTGTGAGAAGTTGAAATCAACACTATCAATAAGATTAGTATTCTCCTTAGTTGTGATCCTCAAATTGAGATATTGAGAGGTCTTGCTTGTCAACATGTCTACTATCTTAGAGTTCATTTCGACAACGTTTCTCATATCCCTTTTCCTTTAAAACTTGAACCGCAAATTAGGCAGCCATAATATTATGGTCTTTACTCTGGACAAGTGCTGCAAAGGCAAATAAAAATCTCCATCTCTGTTCCGTGTAATGCCACCAATGCCTATAATTAGTGTTTGTCCTGACTTTCATACCGTAATTGAGTTTTCCTTTAGGTATCATAATTGAGTTTCCTTTCAAGGAAAGGAAAAAATATTCTCCATATTTTGTTACTCCTTATTCTTGTAGGAAAAGGTTATAAACTCTATAAATAGAAACTCCTTTCTTCTAGTTTTGTAGCATCCACAATGTAGTCCTATGGGTTTGAGAGTTTCGTTTGGGGAGAGACTTTGTGAGACACAAGTGTTGTGGGATCACTTATGTGAGCCTCTTTTATTCTAAGTGAATTATGTGAGGTTGTATCTCTTGACAGTTTGTACTCTCTTTTATATAGTGTATTACTCATCTCCTTTTGTGGATGTAGGTCGATTGACCGAACCACGTTAAATTATTGTGTCTCTTTTGGTGTATTTCTCATTTGTCTTCTTATTTGGTGTCGTTCGAGGTTTGCTTTACTAGCATCCTCATGACACCTAATTATTTTGGTCCTAATATGTGGTATCAGAGCTAGGTTAAAATCAGGTGTTCATCTTGGTAGATTCAGTTCTAGTCGCAACCTATTTGACGATAATGAAGATTTTTGTTTGAGAAATTTTATCAGAGTGTTACTCTGTTTAGAGGCAAGATTTAATGGAGGAGATTGTGGAGATGGATATTGAACATGTTGAAGACTACATGAAGAAGGTGGAGTAAATTTATTTTATCAGAAGTTCAGGCCAAGGGGGAGAATTGTTGGTGTTTGTCCTATCTTCCTTGCAATAATTGAGTTTTCCTTTAGGTACCATAATTGAGTTTTCTTTTCAGGAAAGGAAAACATATTCTCCATATTTGGATAATCCTTATTCTTGTCGGTAAAGAATATAGACTCTATGAATAGAAAGTCCTTTCTTCTAGTTTTGTAGCATCCACAATGTCGTCCTACAAGTTTGAGAGTTTCATTTGGGGGAGACTTTGTGAGAAACCAGTGTTGCGGGATCACTTGTGTGAGCCTCTTTTATTCTGAGTGAATTGTGTAAGGTTGTGTTTCTTGACAGTTTGTACTCTCTTTTATATAGTGGATTGATCATTTCCTTTTGTGGATGTAGGTCGATTGACTGAACCATATTAAATTATTGTGTCTCTTTTGGTGTATTTCACGTTTGTCTTCTGATTTGGCATCTTATAAGGTTTTCTTTACAAGATTCCACATGAAATCTGATTATTTTTGTCCTAGCGCCGACTTGATACCAAACGGTATCTACAAGAGCACAAAATAGTCCACAAACTCACAAAAATAGTCCACACGTACAAGACATCAAACGGACACAACAAACACACAAACTTGAAAGATAAGGAGATAGATAACTTGACACAAATAGAATATAAAATGTAGCAACTAAAGAGGGTATCAAACACTAAAACCTCTACAAATCACATCAACAAGCAGCAAGTTCTTAGCGGAACACAAGAGGAACTCGGTTCACTCAAGCACTCTCATTTCTATCCGTCTCACAACACAAGTAGAACCTTCCACTTATGAAGCTTAATATGTTTGGTGGTCTACTCTCTTCTTGTGATGAAATATAGTATTCAATGTTACAAAATGATTTTAAAATGAGCTAACTAAGAAAGTAAGACTAAGGGGTTCCTACTTATAGTCTATTACAAAAGAGATGGGAAATGACACATTTACCCTTAAAAATGGGGTGGGTTTTGGAGTGTATAAATGGGGCTGACTTGTAGTATTTTTAAGGCACTCAAGGCATGTATTCACACTTTAATACATACAGTACCTTGGATGAACTTAAGACATGCTCATCCGCGTCCATTTTCATAAACGCACCTTGTAGTCTTTGTAGTTCCCGAGCTTGGACAAGGCTTTGAAAAAGGCATCAAAAGGTCTTTAATTCCTTTGCAAATCCAAAACGTGGACCTTCAACAAAAACTTATAATCCTTATGCTCCTCATGGTTGTATCATCCTCTCTACCTTGAAAGGATTTTGTCCTCAAATTTGCACCTTGTAAACTTAAAGAGAGGGAAAACAAAAACAAAATCCTCATGATAGGAGGGTTAGTGTAATGCCCCAAACATTCCTAAGCTAGAAAGCGAACCATTGTTCGTACATGTGAAACCCCCAATTCTATAAGACATATTTGGCAACATGAATAACCAAGAGTACCCTAGTTATGAGAGAGAGCTTATTATGCGTTAAGTGTGGTTATATGAGTCACTTAAGGTAGTACAAGCTAAGAGTTTCAAAATCCATCAAGTTTTAGCATTTGAATTTGCAAGGGTTATCTTTTAATGAGCATAAATTGATATATATGCGGTATTTCTGCATATTTCTACCCATCAACTTATATATAATCGAATTAGCTTTCCAACAATAACAATTTCATCAAAATCCGACACCCGAGCAAGGAGTTATGGCTTTCCGAACAAGAGTGTGTAGCCTAACCAATCGCACATGGCTACTAGAATAGGTGTGCGATAAGCAATGCGGCGCATACTTAAATGTGTGTTATAAGCAATGGAACGCATACTTAAATGTGTGTGATAAGCAATGTGGCACGTACATAAATGTATGTGATAAGCAATGCAACGCACACTTGGTGTTTCAAGTAGTAAAAATACTCCTTTTTGAGTTATTTTGAGGGCAATTAAGTTTTTTTTTGCACTCCATACACACCCATAAACTTAACCTTATGAATTTAATAGAATCTAAACACATCATAACCCTATTATCAATATAAGTTCATCATCCAAGAGCACTAAAGGAGAAAAACAACTAGGATTGCACAATTAACATTGAGGGTCCAATCTTTCAACGAATCCGTTACCATAAAGGTATGTGGGGTTTTCAACAAGAACACCCTTTCGTTCTTGTGCTAAAAAAATTGTATTATTTTACGAAGATACATGATTTTACTTGTTTAATTATGAATTTGAGATACAAACTATTATCCTATATTCTTGTTCAAGAAACTATGATATTTTTGTGATATCTTAAAGATAAATTCCTTGAGTTTTGATGTTAATATCATGTTTCAAGTTGAATTTCCAGATTTTCATATGATTTATACTTGTTTGCTATACAAACTATGAATCTTGAAATGTTTTGCTCAAGTGTTGATATAGGGATTTAAACCCTCTTTGAGATTATGATCTTTGGTGAAATAATGTGTTATACACACCTTGATATTTGAATGATTTGACCTTTTAGTCTTGAAAAAGTTATTTTTGAACTCGAATGAGAAAAAAAAATCCACATGTTGATTTATTATGAAAAAAAGGTAGCATGATGGCTTCCGATATGAATTGTTGAGTTGTGTTGTTGTGGATTTTCTTTTGAAATGATCTGAGCTATGTACGGGAGTAGTATTTAGTACCGAGTGAGAGGTATAGCTGTGATTGGTATTACCCTAAAACTACGTGCCCCCATAGGATATGAGCCTAAGGCTGATTGATATAGTGATCACTACTGAACAAAAGATTAAGGTCCTACTTCGATGGCAAGGATAGGAAAGCTCTCCCCAATATGGGTTGGACGTTGGACTCCATGTAGCTCACATTGTTTATGTCAGTTGTAAGAGACTCCTAGTGTGTGTGTATTCTTCTGATTGAGATGAAAAATGTAATAGTTTGAAAGTGTTAGTTGAGAAAGTTATCATTTCTAAAGAATTTGATGGATGTTTCTATATCTCAAAGAGAATTGTTATGAAAACTACTTGTTTTGATGACTTGAAAATGATTATGAAAGTGATTGGAATTTACTATGATGACTCACATATTTTCACCCGATGTGTTTTACTCTATGGTGATTATGATGATTTTATTTCAAGATATGTGAGTCTCTTATTACAACATGCATATTTTTCTATGAATATTTGTGATAAAGGACTTTTATGAAAACTTGAATACACCCCCATATACTAGGTCCATATTCTATGTTACTGACCCATGTATTCATATGTGGGATACATTTTCCCTATAATATAGGTTCAGTTGCTCATTCCCAGGCTTGACTTGATTCGTCAAGCACATTGGTCTACATTTTCTGCAGTGGTGAGTCCTCATGGTTTGAGGACCGATTATTTAAGATTTCACTCTTTTATTTTGGGTTATCATTTTATTCCCTGATGTTAGGGTCAGTAGGGGTCTTTCCTAATGGCTCAGTGTTATACAGTTTAGTAGAGGCTTATCAGACAAGATGGTTAGATTGATCAGTCTTGTGGAGAGGTCGTATTTTGTTACTTTCCGCATCTATTTCATTTTGAATTATGATATTATAGGGAATATCTTGATGTTTCATTATAGTAATCCTATCGATGAGTGTTGAATGGTATGAAAATGGCTCAAAAGGTTAGCTTGGGGCTACTTGTAGCCTTAAGCACTGTGTAATGCTTCGGGACCCTTTTTTGGGGCATTACAAACTTGGTATCAGATCCTTAGGTTATTGGAGTCCTAGGGAGTCTTGCAAGACTCGTTAAGTAGAGTCTTAATCATTGGCGTTTAGCACACCACATCTATCAGCAAGAGGCTACAAGACATTTTATGGGAAAATGTCATTTCTTTCTTTCAGAAGTCCATCGTGCTTACAATTATTTCCTTTTAGCTATTAATTCGTGCTTTTCTCTTTCAAAATATGCCTCCTCACCGACCTAGAAGAAATAACGATGGTCAGCAACCCTAGCCTGCTAACCCACTGAATAAAAATATGTCCCATGCCGAATTTTGGGCTGCTTTTTAGGCGCTGTACCAAGCGATCACTACGAATGTTTAGGACGATCCGGCCCTGGCTCACAATAGTAGGGAGGTGAATCAGCTGTTGCGAGGATCCGTGACTTTATGTAGATAAATTCACCGAAATTTTATATGTCCAAGCCAGATGGGGATCCACAGTTGTACTTGAAGGAGGTGCAAAAGATTACTCAGGTGATGCATGTCCCTAAGGAGCATAGTGTGGAGTTGGCAGCATATTAGTTAAAAGACAATGCTTATGATTGGGTAGTTGCTTGGAGGAAGGGTAGAGGTAAGGGTGCCACCCCTACGTCTTTGCAGGAGTTCCAAGATGCATTCCTGGATAAGTTTTTCCCTTTAGAGATGAGAGAGGCAAAGGTAGAGGAGTTCATGAACTTGAGACAGGGATCTATGAATGTTAAACAGTACTATCTGAAGTTCAATCAGTTGGCCAAATGTGCTCCTAACTTAGTAGCTGATAATCGGGCCAGTACGAGGAAATTTGTGACAGGAGTGTCTAGCTATGTTGTTAACGAGTGCAGGTCGGCTATGTTAAATGGCGAGATGAATATTTCTAGGCTGGTGACTCATGCCTAACAGATTGAAGAAGATAAGTTCAAGGAGAGGGATAGAATAAGAGGGAATAGGAGAGCCAGGTTCGAGCAGCACGAACAGGGACATACTAGATTGTAGGAAGGGAATCAAACTTAATTTTAGAATCGTTCATCTACACCAGCACCATCGTCAGCTAGTGCTTCCGTACCTAGGGGTGGGTAGGATTAAGGTAGCAGGTCATATGTAGCCAGATCCCAGTACAGTATTGGCAGTATGCCAAATTATCCTCTATGTCCTATGTGTGGTAGGACCCACCCAAGTGAGTCTTGGGGTAAGAAGAAAGGTTGTTTTGGGTGTGGTGACTTGGGTCACAAACTTAGGGAGTGCCCACATGCCAGGCAAGGGCATCATAATAATTGCCCTCAGACTTAGACTCAGACTGCTAGTGCTCCAGTTCAGGTGAATCGCCTAACCCCATCTCAGGGTGCCTCTTCTAGCACTGCTAGCGGTCAGTATCGAAATAGGTTCTATGCTTTGACATCTCGCTAGGAGCAGAAGGACTCTCCCGATGTTGTTACTAGTATACTCCGTATACTTCAATTTGATGTCTATGAGTTGTTGGACCTTGCATCTAGTTTTTCATATGTTACAGCTTGGTTGCTGTGAATTTTGAAATGAGTCCTGAAAATATTCCTGAGCCTATCTGAGTTTCTACCCTAGTGGGTGATTCAATTGTTTCCCAAAAAATATATAAAAAGTGTCCCGTTACAGTCCTTTATAGAGTCATGTTGGCTGATCTGATTGAGTTAAACATGGTGGATTTTGATGTTATTCTGGGTATGGACTGGCTTTATTCTTGTTATGCCTCTATAGATTGTCGTACTCGAGTGGTCAAGTTTCAGTTTCCTGATGAACCTGTGTTTGAGTGGTCTGGGAGTTCTGTATCTCTAAAGAGTCATTTTATCTCATATATTAAAGATAGAAAAATTATTTCCAAGGGGTGCATTTATCATCTGGTTAGAGTCAAGGACAATAAGTCTGAGACTCCAAATCTCCAGTCAGTTAGCATAGTCAATGATTTTTTTGACGTCTTTCTGGAAGATCTCCTAGGGATACCTCCTGATAGAGAGATAGAGTTCGGGATCAATCATCTTCCCAATACTCAGCCCATTTCTATTCCTCCTTACCATATAGAACTTGAAGAACCTAAGGAGTTGAAATAACAACTCAAAGATCTGTTAGGTAAGGGTTTCATAAGGCCCAGTGTTTCTCCTTGGGGTGCAACTGTGTTATTTGTGAGAAAGAAAGATAGTTCCCTGCATATGTGTATTGACTATCGCCAGTTGAATAAAGTCACTGTCCAAAATAAGTATCCACTTCCTAAAATAGATGATTTGTTTGACCAATTGCAAGGTGCAAGTTACTTCTCAAAGATAGACCTTCGATCCGGCTATCATCAACTCAAAGTTAGGAAGTGTGACACCCCAAAAATATCTTTCCGAACTCGCTATGGTCATTTTGAGTTTCTTGTTATGTCCATCGGATTAACTAATGCCCCAAAAGCTTTCATAGAACTCATGAATCGAGTGTTCAAACCATATCTTGACATGTTTGTTATCGTATTTATAGACGATATTCTGGTGTACTCCCGTAGTGAGAATGAACATGCAGATCATCTCCAAATTGTCTTGCAAACTGTTAGAACCCATCAATTGTTTGCCAAATTCATCAAGTGTGAGTTTTGGTTGAGGTCAGTTACTTTTTTGGGTCATATCATTTCTTTCGAGGGTATTAGGGTTGATCCCTAAAAGACAGAAACTATTAGAAACTGGCCTAGACCTATCTCTCCTACTGGCATCCAAAGTTTCTTGGGTTTAGCTGGCTATTACTACCATTTTGTTGAAGGTTTATTCTCTTTAGTGTCTCGTATGACCTGGTTGACCCAAAAGAAAGTGATGTTCTTGTTGTTCGATTCTTGTGATAAGAGTTTTCAGGAGTTGAAGACTCGACTCACTTCAGCCCCTATTTTGACTTTACCTGATAGTTTTGAGGGTTTTGTAGTATATTGTGATTCTTCTAGAGTTGGTTTGGGTTGTGTATTGATGTAGAAGGGTAAGGTGATAGCTTA
Source organism: Capsicum baccatum var. pendulum (assembly GCA_030864225.1). Classification (NCBI taxonomy): domain Eukaryota; kingdom Viridiplantae; phylum Streptophyta; class Magnoliopsida; order Solanales; family Solanaceae; genus Capsicum; species Capsicum baccatum. The sequence continues at coordinate 251,183,518 of CM061561.1, read as the reverse complement.
TGCTTCTAGACAATTAAAACCCCATGAGAAGAATTACCCTACCCATGATCTTGAGTTAGCTGCTATTGTGTTTGGTCTAAAAATCTAGAGACCCTACTTGTATGGTGTTCACGTTGATGTTTTCACTAATCATAAGAGTTTGCAATATGTATTTACCCAGAGGAAGTTGAACATTAGGTAGAGAAGGTGGTTAGAACTGTTAAAAGATTATGATATGAATATGTTGTACCATCCGAGTAAGGCCAATGTAGTGCTAGATGCCCTAACCAGGGTGTCTATGGGTAGTGTTTATCTTATTAAATAGGGTAAGAAAGAGTTGTCTCATGATGTGCACCATTTGGTTAGACTGGGGGTTAGGTTGTTTGACTCTGCTGAAGGTAGTATAGGGGTGCAGATTAGTTCCGAATCCTCCTTGATTTCGAAAGTAAAGGAGAAGCAAAACTTAGATGCTAGTTTGGTCAGACTGAAAGAATCAGTCAAGGACCAAAAGACGGAGGTTTTCTCCCAAGGGGGAGATGGTTTGTTGAGATTACAGGATAGATTATGTGTTCCGACTATTGATGATCTGAGACAAAGAATTATGGATGAAGCGCACGATGCATGATATTCTATTCATCCTGGTGCCACCAAGATGTGCCGCGACTTGCGGGAAATCTATTGGTGGAGTGGAATGAAGAAGGATATAGCATCATTTATGGCTAAGTATGCGATGTGCCAACAGGTTTAGGTAGAACACCAAAGACCTGGTGGTATGATGCAGGAGTTTGGTATTCCCACTTAGAAGTGGGAAGAGATAAACATGGATTTTGTGACTGGTTTACCTCCTTCCCAATGCCATCATGATTAAATTTGGGTTGTTATGAATGGATTGACTAAGCTTGTGCACTTTTTGCCTGTGCATACTTCTTATACTGCTGAAGATTATGCTAGATTGTATATCTAGGACTTAGATTTCATGTTCCCTTTTCCATCATTTCAAATAGGGGTACTCAGTTCACTTTGCTGTTTTAGAGAGCTTCTTGGTACCCAAGTGCATTTGAGTTCTGCTTTCCATCCGCAGACAGATAGTCAGGCTGAGAGGACCATCTAGACCTTAGAGGATATGTTGAGAGCATGTGATCTTGACTTTAAGGAGAGTTGGGATGAACATTTACCATTGATATAGTTTGCTAACAATAATAGTTTTCACTCTAGCATTAGCATGGATCCATTTGAGGCTTTGTTTGGGAGGAAATGTAGGTCACCTATAGGTTTGTTTGAAGTGGGTAAAGTTGCTGTGAGTGGTCCTGATTTGGTATTTGAGGCTATAGAAAAAGTCAAAGTGATTATAGAAAGATTGAAAACCGCACAGAGTCGTCAAAGTCGTTTGCTGATATGAGGAGAAGAGACCTTGAATTTGAAGTTGGTGACTTGGTGTATTTAAAGATTTCACCCATGAAGGAAGTGAAGAGATTCGGGAAGAAGGGAAAACTTAGTCCCCGTTATATTGGCCCCTACAGAGTTCTTAGCCGTGTTGGTAAGGTAGCGTATAAGGTTTAGTTACCTTCAGATTTATCTTCAGTTCACTCTGTCTTCTATGCCTCCATGCTTAGGAAACACGTTGGTGATTGTGTTTTTGTAGATCCTTCAGAAAACCCTGATGTGCAAGAAGTCTTTGTTTTGAGGAAGTTCCTGTTGAGATTTTAGATCACCAAGTCCGAAGACTAATGAACAAAGAAGTTCCCTTGGTGAAGGTGTTGTAGGGAAACCAATATGTTGAAGGTGAAACTTTGGAAACCGAGATGGATATGCGATCTAAGTATCCATACCTGTTTTCCACCAGCCCCGATCAAGCTAAAGGTACCATTCTGCTCTAAATCATTTCTTTTCTATGCAGAATTGCAGTACTTCAATAGTTATTTTATACTATTCAGCTGTGATTTCATGAGTCATGCACTCCTTGTTGTGTTAGAAATGTAGAATGAAGTAGAGACAAGATTAGCAAGTTCCTTCAGTTGTATACCCTTTATTTTCTCTTTAATCTTAGTATACCCAGTGTCATTTGAGGACGAATGTTCCCAAGGGGGAGATATTGTAATGCCCCACACTTTCCTAAGCTAGAAAGCGAATCGTTGTTCGTACATGTGAAACACCCAATTCTGTAAGCCATATTTTGGCACATGAATTACCAAGAGTACCCTAGTTATAAGAGAGCTTATGATGTGATAAGTGTGGTTTTATGAGTCACTTAAGGTAGTACAAACTAAGAGTTTCGAAATTCATCAAGTTTTAGTGTTTGAATTCGCAAGGATCATCTTTGAATGAGCATAACATGATAAATATGTGGTATTTCTGCATATTTCTACCCACCAATTTATAGAGAACCGAATTAGCCTTCCAACGATACCAATTTTATCAAAATCCGACACCCGAGCAAGGAGTTATGGCTTTGGAAAGTAGAGTGCGTCGCCTAGCCAATTGCACTTCGCTACTTGAATAGGTGTGCGATAAGCAATGCGGCGCATACTTAAATGTGTGCGATAAGAAATGAGTCACATACTTAAATGTGTACGATAAGAAATGCGGTACATACGTAAATGTATGCCATAAGCAATGGGGCGCATACTTGGTGTTTCAGGTAGTAAAAACACTTCGTTTTGAGTTATTTTGAGGGCAATTAAGTCTTTTGGCACTCCTTACACACCTCTAAACTTAACCTTATGAATTTAATAGAATCTAAACACATCATTACCCAATTATCAATCGAAGTTCATCATACAAGAGCACTAAAGGAGAAAAACAACTAGGGTTGCACAATCAACATTGAGGGTCAAATCTTTGAATGAATCCGTTACCATAATGGTATGTGGGGTTTTCCAAAAGAATATCCTTTCGTTCTTATGCCCAAATTTTTTAATTATTTTACGAAGATACATGATTTTACTTGTTTAATTATGAATTTGTGATGGAAATTATTATCCTAAATTCTTGTTCAAGAAACTATGATATTTTTGTTATGTCTTAAAGATAAATTCCTTGAGTTTTGAGTTAATATCATGTTTCAAGTTGAATTTCCAGATTTTCATATTAGTTATACTTGTTTGCTGTACAAAGTATGAATCTTGAAATGTTTTGCTCAAGTGTTGATATATCGAATTTAAACCCTCTTTGAGATTATGATCTTTGGTTAAGTAATGTGTTATACACACCTTGATATTTGAATGATTTGAACTTTTGGTCTTGAAAGAGTTATTTTTGAACTCGAATGAGTAAAGAAATCCACATGTTGATTTATTATGAAAAAGGGGTAGCATGATGGCTCCCAATATGAATTGTTGAATTGTGTTGTTGTGGATTTTCTTTTGAAATGATCTGAGCTAACTCCGGGAGTAGTCTTTAGCACCGAGTGGGAGGTATAGATGTGATTGGTACTTCCCTAGAACTACGTGCCCCCATAGAATGTGAGCCTAAAGTTGATTGATATAGTGATCACTAGTGAACAAAAGATTAAGGTCCTACTACGATGGCAAGGATAGGACAGCTCTCCCCAATGTGGGTTGGACGTTGGACTCCATATAGCTCACATGGTTTATGTCGGTTGTAAGAGACTCCCAGTGTATGTATGTATTCTTCTGATTGAGATGAAAAATGCAATAGTTTGAAAGTGTGAGTTGAGAAAGTTATCATTTCTGAAGAATTTGATGAATATTTCTATATCTTAAAGAGAATTGTTACGAAAGCTACATGTTTTGATGACTTGAAAATGATTATGAAAGTGATTGGAATTTACTATGATGACTCACATGTTTTCACCCAATGTGTTTTACTCTATGGTGATTATGATGATTTTATTTCGAGCTATGTGAGTCTCTTATTACATCATGCATATTTTCCTATGAATATTTGTGATATAGGAATTTTATGAAAACACTCATACAACCCCATATACTCAGTCCATATTCCATGGTACTGACCCATGTATTTGTACGTGGGCTACATTTTCCATATAATGTAGGTTCAGGTGCTCAGTCCCAGGCTTGACGTGATTCTCCGAGCACATTGGTCTACATTTTCTGCAGTGGTGAGTCCTCATGGTTTGACCTGGTTATTTAAGATTTCACTCTTTTAGTTTGGGTTATCATTTTATTCCCTGATGTTAGGGTCAGTTGGGGTCTGTCCCACTGGCTCAGTGTTATACAATTTAGTAAAGACTTGTCAGACTAGATGGTTAGATTGATTAGTCTTGTGGAGAGGTCGTATTTTGTTACTTTTCGCATCTCTTTCGTTTTGAATTATGATATTATGGAGAATATCTTGATATTTGATTATAGTAATCCTTTCGATGAGTGTTGAAAGGTATGAAAATGGCTCAAAGGGTTAGCTTGGGGCTACTTGTAGCCTTAAGCACCGTGTAACACTTCGGGACCAATTTTTAGGGCATTACAGTTAGTATTAGTACCAAAAATTATATAGATATGCCAAGGGGGCGGGGTACACTTTTGGATTACAACCAACAATTCTTTATTATGATCATGAAACAAGTACCACAAGCATCACAAAGGACATGACTAAGATAAACATCAAGAAAAGAGGATTGCAATCCGAAACTATCACATATGTCATCAAGCCAGGTTGTTCACATTTTGAATATACCCATGGGTCCCTTGTGTGTGACATGAAAAGCTTAGGATGAATGGAAAAAATGAAGTGGCTTTGAAAAATATGAAGAGATAAGGAAACTACAATAGTCTTAATGGCTTTACTATACCAAAAAGGTAATACTAGCTTTATCTTAGGAACCATAAGATACATTTGTTTCATTACCTCTACAAAAAACCTCATCAAATATAGTGCCACAATTGATCGTAAGATCCATCTCAACCACATATCACCATCATTCAAATAATAAAACCATCCACCAAACTTCCTACCACTATGCAATACAAATTAGAAATTAACATGGTTATCATCATAGGTAAAGAGGTAGTGTAGAAAGGAATCAAGTTTGAAGACATCTTGCCGAGGGGGTACAATTTTAAAATTCAACCAGAAATCCTTTATTTTTACCATGAAACACTTAGTTTGAAAATTACAAAGGATATGGATAAGATAATCATCAAGGAAAGATAAGCATAAGCCAAGGCAACCCCTTTTTCTAATCCACTAGTGTTCCGGGATCAAAGGGATGGTGTAAGTAACCAAGGGTAAAAGCTGAGATTAACCAATCCTTTTACTAGGGTATCATCCAAGACTAAAGAGTTGTGTCCTAGAAGTCTTCTTTTAAGAGAAAGCACACCTTTATTCAAAAGTTTTCCAAGCATATGATTACCTTGAGCAAAACTAGTAACACGGTTTGCATCACACAAGATCAAACGAATATGTCCAATATCATGGTGAATATTACAAGAATGAACACTAACTTGAGGATTTTGAATCATATCACTCCATTATCAAGTAGTGAGCTATCCTTAAGAGCAAATTGACCAACATATGCAACAAGAGAACTACCAAGGAAAGATTTATGCTTTTCTACACTATGTAAACCTGAAGCTTCTTCACATTGGATACTAATATCCTTATCACAATATTTCAAGCCTAAGGAAGTGTAGAGTGTGTCAATTATACCGGGGTGTATGCCACGACATTCCACTTGTTTGGAGATCTTGGCCAAGGGTGTCACTAGCTCATTTCCCATGTTATTGTGTGGAATCCTTTTTTGATCCTTCTTTGACAGCATATGAACTTTAAAATGTACATAAGAAGGGTTAATTCTAGGAAAAGCTGTAGCATATTGGTTAGTGAGTATCAAATATTCTTTGTGGGAAAATCCCACAAGCACATTTTTCTTTCTCTTTCCTACTACAATACATGCCGTTTCCCTTTCCCTTGCCCTCTTCCCTTCACATTCTTCTTGTATCTCACCACAAAGTTTCTCTCCATCTCGAGGCTTGGCCTTATTCTTCTTGGATCCTAACTCTCCCTATTTTTCTACTTGGATGGTGTGTTTCGTGGTTAGTGTAGCTTGGGAAGGAGACATTCGATTTAGTTGAGTGTAGGGTCTTTGAATTAGAGGATTTTGGAGTGTAGGATTTGGGTTTAGGGATGGAATTTGGGTTCCAAGACCTCCTTGTGGAACTTGGTGGAGTGAGGAATGGCTAGGACCATCTTGTTCTCGTCTTTGGGAGTAAAGATTGACTTGGTTTGTAACACTTAGTGGATACAATCTTTGGTGCAAGATCTCGGGAGTAATAGTTGGTGAGGTGTTTTGAGTGGTATGAGATCGAGAACTCCATTGGCTTTCCACCCTCTCCAATCTTTCACTCGTTGAGGCCACATCTGAACCCAACTTCCCAACATTTGCCTTCATCCTAACCACGGCTCGAGACAAAGTTTCAAGACTAGCTAAGAGGACATTCATAAAATTATTTTCCATGGTTGGGGAATTGGAATTTTTGGGTTCCATTTGCAATTATACCTACTAAAAAAGCAAACGTACTTCAAAATACGCTAGACATTCTTCACATTTGGCTTCCTCACTTGGTCCTTCAAGTGTTGTAAGTCGGCTATCACTCCTTGAGTGATTAGGAATGAGTCTACTCTTTAGTTGGAGTGGATTTCGGTTAGAAGACTCAAATAAGTTTTGTACACACTTGAACGAAAAACATCTACGAACTATAAATGAGCAAAGCACCACAAGTAACACTTACACAAGAGTACTCAAAAACTAGTTCACAACTTAGTAGGTTTTTACTAGTTGTCAAGTAGTATAGGAGTCAATGAAAATGAAGCTAATAGAGACAAGGAAAGAAACTATAGATGTCCAAGAACTTGAGTTTTTTTTTTTGGTTTTTTGCAAGGACCACGATTTTTATTGTTATTTTTTTTCTTCGGTCGTTATTATTGTTGTTGATGTGGAGTATAATATTGTCAAGACATAAGTTGTTTAATCTTGTTTGTTTGTGAGAATTTTTTGTTTTGGAGTAACAAGACAAAGCTTTGGATTCTCTTTCCAAAGTTCAAAAAGGTGTACATCATCTTTCACCAACTTTCACTAAAATGGCAAAACACCTTTTTGCCTTGTCTTTTCCCTTTTCTCTTTTGACCTTTCTTGAAAGATGTTTTGACACTCTTTTGGTAGGCAAGCTTTTGGTAGGTCTTTGTTTCTTTGCCACTTTAGTGTTGTCTTGAAAGTAGTCCCAAGACAACACAACACATTACCTCTCTCTTCCCTTTTTCAAATCAAACAAGGCATTTTTTTGAATATTACTCAAGAACAACATGAACAATAACAAGAACACTTCGAACAATCACAATATATAAACTGTCCAACCTTTCAATAACTTAACAAAGCTCAAATCTAGGACTTTAGACTTAAGTGTGCTAGGAAAACAAAAATATAACACATGAAACTACTAAGACAAGCAAAATAACACCTAATCTAGACACAAAATCGGCCAAACAACAACACCACTTCGGCCAAGACACCCAACCCGTAGAATAACTTCTTTTTGTAAGATTTTTGACCTTTGACACCTCTTTTAATGTTAAGAAATGAAGATCTAACACTATAACACACAAAACACACAACATTCACTAGAAAACTAGGCACAAATCTTGGCCAAAACAACCAGACACAATTTCGGCCAAGACAACAAGAATGGACAAATTTGCTTCTTTTTGGAATTTTCAGCTTTTCAACACCTCTTTTTTTTTTTTTTTTTTTTTTTTTGATTTTTCGACTTAAAGAGCCCAAGATTGGTAGTGTAGGAACACAACCAGACTTAGATATGATACTAAATGATACCAAACGGTATCAACAAGAGCACAAAAGAGTCCACAAACTCACAAAACAGTCCATACGTACAAGACAACAAACGGAAACAACAAACACACAAACTTGAAAAATAAGGAGATAGATAAGTTGACACAAAGACAATATAGTATGTAGAAACTAAAAGTGTATCAAACTCTAAAACCTCTACAAATCACATTAACAAGCACCAAGTTCTCACGGGAACACAAGAGGCACTCGGTTCACTCAAGTACTCTCGTTTCTAGCCATCTCACAACACAAGTAGAACCTTTCACTTGTGAAGCTTAAAATGTTTGGTGGTCTACTCTCTTCTTGAGAGGAAATATGGTGTTCAATGTTACAAAGTAATTTTAAAATGAGCTAACTAAGAAAATAAGACTAAGGGGTTCCTACTTATAGTCTATTACAAAAGAGATGGGAAATAACACATTTACCTTTCATGAAGGGGGTGGGTTTGGAGTGTATAAATGGAGATGACTTGTAGTGTTTTTAGGGCAATCAAGGCATGTCTTCACACTTTAATACATACACTCGCTTGGATGAACTTAAGACATGTTCATTCTCATCCATTTTTATAAACGCGCCTTGTAGTCTTTGTAGTTCCCGAGATTGGACAAGGCTTTGAAAAAGGCTTCAAAAGGTCTTCAATTCCTTTGTAAATCCAAAACGTGGACCTTTAACAAAAACTTGTAATCCTTGTGCTCCTCATGCTTGTATCAATACCTTACCCCAGTGCTCCATAATACTCTGACCAGTGTTAAGTTCAACCCTTCAATGTAAGTGTGGAAATATGTGAAAAACAAGCAATTTATTCCTAGTATGCATACTTTTGCTGCACTTATCAATGGTAATATGACAATGCTGATGCCTCTGATGCCTGTGCATCTTCTTAGAGAAGAGAAGATAGGGGAAGGAATGCATCGTTCTGGTAGGATGACATCTGGAAGCTTAAAGAATATATATATATATATATATATATATATATATTAAGAAACAAAATTAATACTAAATAAAACTTACTTGGAAAGAAGGGATGATGACATGTAATAAAGTGGATATTGATAAAGTTTTCAAGACTTGTGTCTGAATTACAAAAAAAGGTATAAAAGTGGGTATTTGGCAAACTTTCCCTACTTTAAGTCTTCTTCTTCTCCCATTAACAACCGTGTGAGAGAACTTAGGTTTCCTTTCTCTATCCTTGAACCATTCCATGTCAGCTTTCTATTTTTAGAATTCCTCTTCTCTGTGTATGTACATGTTCTATCTAGCTTGAGCCTTATGCAACTTCTCCCTATTATCTCCATTGTTTTTTTATGAAAATCCACTAGGTGAGATGCTCAGGGCTAGTTTATATATATACATATATATATATATAAATGTATGTATTAGAAGCAAACCTCAAAAGAAAAAGTACAAGCAAGGGGGGGCTATTTCACTTATTAATCCTATTGAGGCATAACAAAACCTCTTCTAATTAACATGCATGTAAAAAATAAGAAGAAGAAAGAACTAAATATTCTATTATCATTATAGAGCTAATAACTAACTCTATGATAATATTACAAATGATAATACTTAAGTAGTGAAAGATTAAAATAAGTAAGAGTGCAAAGTCAGATCCACGTTTTTTTAAAATTTGAAAATCTTCAAGAAGATCTAGCCTTATAAATATTCAATTCTATACCTTGTCTTCTTCCTCTATCCAGTGTACAATATCTTCATATTTCATTAATTCTACTTGGTCTATTCAATCTTATTGATATAATTGAACCCTGTTTCTTTCTGCTTTTCCACCCTCATTAGTAATTCTCTTAGAATAACCTCTTCAGACACTTTACCATCCCAAATATGTTTTCTTTCACGAGTCTTCTTTTTCTTGAATCCTTTCCTTTGTTGCCTAGGTGAAAGAACTCTATCCCTAGCCACTTTAGCAAATCATTGATCCAATATTTTATCCTCATCTTCTTGGTCAAATATTTCAACACCTAAATCACCCTCAAACGCTTCCACTGGCTCTTCTACCAAATCTACTGGCTCATACCTCTTGGCCTGGAATCCTTTGGTAGGATTATCTATAGCATTCAAAGGTGCACTTGTTTGCGCCACAAGTTTGTAATGACCCAAGACTACCCCCTTGTCGTCACACGGTGCTTATGACCCTGAAGGATCATAAGCTATCCAATGAATGATATCTGTTGTGAGAACTGAATAATAATACTATAATTAATGTGGAAAAATGGGGTGAAATTCCATAAGGTTCAAAACTTCTGAAATACTGATAAAACATAACATTTGTAAAACTGAATACTGTTTAAAAATGTAGTCTGAAAATCCTCTAACTAAACCTTTCTGAAAGTGGAGTTGATGGGATAAGCCCCCAACTAACTCTGACTACTAAACTACTGCTAAACTAAAATACTGAAATAAAAAGAATATCCTCGATAATGAGGAGTCACTTCTAAATCTACTATCGCTGGCTGAATTTGGCTAATTGTGGTTAGGAACCTGAGCATCTGAACCTATGATATTATATATCATAGCGCAACAAACATAGCACAACAAACAAACGGGTATGCGATCAGTACTTAGGAATATACTGATATGCTAAATGCGGTAAGAATTAATGTAAGGGTTCATATGCATGAACAATAACTGACTAAATGATATAGAGTAACTGAATATGAGAGCACGTGTACACTATAATTTAGCTTTTCTGAATCTAAGTACTGAGTTTTGATAACTGTATAACTGATAGCTAAAGTTACTGATAACTGATTTACTATTACTGATTGACTGTGTCTGACAGTTCTGATCTTGTAGAACTGAACTGAGTTCTAGACTGAAGATTGAAATTAAAACTTTGGGAGGTAATCATCTAATTGGCATGCCCCAAATAAGATAAGGAAACTAATTTGGGGTCTAATCTATAACCCAAATTAGAAGGGTGCCAATGCCGTGCCATGGGTAAATATAACTGCTGTGGCGTCACTCCTAGCTAAGGGTGACCTCAGAGATCAGTCCTAAACAAGAGGATGATCCCTAAGTATGTAAATCCTATCTAACGGGTGACATCTCATAACCTACGGTGGCTGTATAGTTCTAGAACTTAGGGATTGCTTCACCAAACACTTGTAATGCATTAACTTGTACTACATGTTAGCATGCTATAATGACATTAATTCATTCTCATAGACAATTTATCAAATATATAAGAAACATACTTGGTTCATTAAATTATAAACACTTAGGGTTAACATGGTTACAATAATCAACTTGAAAATTGAAGGGTTTATCATGACTATCATGTAATGCAACACATACTGGAATCAATTCTTGGAACTTGTAATCTAAATCATGGATTAAAACTCAAACAACACCATGAACATGAAAATCATAAATCATAAATCTTGTATTTTGAAAAAGGATTCTTGGGATCCACAGAAGGTAAGGATCCATGGATAATCATCTAACAAACCTTGGAAAATTCTTTCTTGAAAGTTCTTGGAGGCAATCCTTAGACTTGTTTTTGATTTCTTGAACTAGGGTTTTTGCCTCTTTGAGAGAGAATGCTTTTTAGTTTGGGGATGAATTAAATAATGAGTAACTAAGGACCTTTTAGGGATTAAATCCTATATTTGGGCATGATAAAATTATGGAAAAAGGACTATTTTATCCCTGGGTGTCCTTTTAATTTCTAGTGAAAATTTTCCAAACTGGGCACCTAGCGCGACGCGCCACTATCGTGTTGCTCCACTGGAAAGTGGACAACTAAGAAATTGCATGTTGGTGCAACACGGTAATATCATATTGCCACTTTGATTTAGATATGAAAGTTCACCGCAACACGGTGGTATCACATTTGAACACTAGAAAAGAACAATTTGGAAATTGAGCCTTGGAGCGAAGCGTCAATATTACGGAAGCTCATTGGTTTTTGACAATTGCCATTTTGGCTGGCTCCGCGATGCACTGATGAATCTGGTGGTACACTGTGTTACTAAAATGGCCATAGTTCTTCACCCGGGTGTCGGATTTAGGTGAAGGAATATGTCTCCGACTAACTCTATAAACTGAAAGCTAATCAAAGAAAATAAATGAAGTCAAATCATATTGTTCTCAAATGAAGAGGACTCACTACAACTTTATATACTGAAATGTGACTGCCATTACTGATTTGGAACTTGTGGCTCTGAACCTTTGGTGTAACATAAAAGAAACTACCATAGTACAAATGCGTCAGTACAACCAAAAGTACTGAGTGTACGATTGAGGTAGGCTATATGCAAAAGAGATTACATTCTTGAGTAGTGCTAACTGACTGACTAATATGAACGTGAGAGTGCAAACATGTATACATAGTAACTGAGATCGTGAATACATGATATCTAAATCTGTACACTAATACATGGTTTATTGATATCTAATATAACTAATACTAGAATTTCTGATAACATGGATGACTGTGTCTGATAGTCTTGAATTTGATGGAACTACCTGAGTTCCGTATTGTAGTTGAACTGACTATATCTGACAGTCCTATTATACTAAAATCTGAAGAACTATCTGAGATTTTTTACTAAGATTGAAAATGTGGGAGGTAGTTTTTTAACCGACATTCCTTAAATATGCTATAATAGCTGAGCTGGGGTCCAATTTTGCCTTGATTGGAAGGGTGACAATACCGCGCCACTGGTAAGGAAAAGCTGTGAGTGACCCTTATCTAGTAGGTTACTGTAATGAAAATAGTGGGACCTTTATCTGATAGGTCAAATCACCTCTTCAACCCTAATCTAACAGGTTAAGATGTATCAACCTACGCTGGCTACGTAGTTTTGGAGCACAAGGATGACTGCCAAGAATCACACCCTTATCTAGAATGTAAGTTCCCATCCTTGGGTTTACTCGGTACTAACTTCTACTCCCATCTGAAGTGATTGAACATGATTAACTGATTGTACATGGACTGAGTAACTGACTTCTGTTGACTGACAGAATAGTACAATTATCTGAGAATTAACTAAGATCATGAGATTTCTGAGATTTCCTGAGTCACATGACTGACTAAGTTGTATAGATCATGTCTTGAATGAGAGTATTGTAATAACATGACATGGCTCTAGGCATACAACTATATTTTTTTGGGTATAAGTACACCAGGACTCAATGGAAGGAAACTGACACATATGGTTGACTTGATCATAAAAATATAGTCAACAATTCTCAACCTCTTATACATAGAAGGGGATGCACACAACATGTATATACTCGCATTGTTTCAATATCATGCTCATTCCATATCACAACAATAACACCCAAAAATCATGTGGAGTTCATGCGGAATCATAAAGAATAGAACATGGACTTGTCATTTTAGCACTATTAAGTCATAAAAACATTGATTCTATCATTCTTGGAATTTTATCAAACACATTACATGCACAACTTTGGGCATAGGTGTACTTATAAATTTGACAATATTAATCCATCCAAAATTCATGGGTTTCAACTAACCTACTCACATGCTTCATGAAAAATACATCAAGATACAAGCTTGAATACAAAACACAATTATCAACATGAATATATTCATAACACAACAAGGAAATCATAATTTATAATTTAAAAGATGATTCTTGAGATCCATGGAAGAAATGGATCCATGGATGAACACTTGATAATGCTCAAACTACAGCTCTCGCAAGAGTGTAAGCGGTCGTTGTCAAATATAGAACCCAACTGGGTTGGGCATTGATCCCACAGAGAATAGTCGGTCACTAAGTAAGCAAAGATTATTAGACTTTTGGTGAATGTCTCATAAAAAGGGGGGATCGTAACGTACAAATAATGTAAACAAAATATTAAAGTATAAACGGAAAATAGCAAAGTAAAAAGAAAGAATGTTTAGTAGGATGTTAACCAATGAGAATTGAGAGTTGGGGTTATGTCCACCTTATGAGTTATACGTCTCTATTGGCTATGAGTTATGCGGAATTCAGACATGCATGTGCTTATAGAGAATTGTATTCTATGGTAAATCCAGGCGTCTTTCGACCTATCAAGGATTATTTCACTTTAACTCTTTCGAGCTTAAAGTGTATCTAACGGTACGAATTCTCCAAGAGGTTAATCCAGTTACGGCACTAACTTTTTAACAGGGGTTGGTGCTCTATTACCTTGACATTATCTCTTTTCCAGACATATAACTTTTCTTTCGAACAAGTTAATGCTATACTGGCGTATTCTATGCGTTTGCAACCACAACAATTTGCATTAAGATGAAGAGAATAATGATATAAGCAGCATACCTGTCATGAATTCACAAAATCATAGCAATAGATAGTATCTCATAAGTCTTCCATAACCCCAACAGAGAAGTTTAGCTACTCATGAGTGCGAAGGAAATCACAATAGACATTATCATTATATCACAATAAAAGATCTCACGTGTAGTATGGTGTGGTATGGCGTTAGGTGGGAATTCCCTTTTAGAATAGCGTTTCTCTTGATATGGAAATTAAGAATTGAATAGATGAAGAGAATAAGAATTGAAAGTAGAAGTATTAGAATCCGAATTGTAAGTTGTGGAATGATAGAATGATCAATGTGTTGCGGAGTTAGAAGTAGAATGAATTAAAAATCTCTAGCAAAATAGGGTATTTATAACACCCATATCCTATTTCTACTGAGCTACTGCATTACTTAACCCAATCCTACTGGGTTACTGCATCATTATCCTAATCCTAATAAGTTACTGCTAATCCCCAAAGTCTTGAGAAATGCTGTTTTTGCCCGGGATAGGTTTTCCATGCATCACTTTTGGTCCTTGGCGTTCGAGCTTTCCCTTCCTTCTTTCGTGAAGCTTCCTTTGTCATCAAGTTGTCCATAAAATGCTGAAATCTGCATCATTTATACCTGAAAACTTGCTAATCACGTTTGCTAGCTCACTTACAGGAAAAAGGACTAAAAGTGCATGAATTATATATTTTGTCCTCAAAACTTAGCTAAAATATGGGTAAATTATAGTAATTTAGGCGTGTAAATATGTGTATCATCAACACCCCACATTTAAAGCTTTGTTCATCCTCGAACAAACTATCATGTCCCTCTAAACATCTACCTAGGGTTTCACAGTAGCAACACAAAATATTCATCAAGACAAGCACGACAATCATTAACAAAGAGTAGTTTTCTGATCATTAGTAGAAACAAGTCAACCTCCAACATAGACTCGTGATGGTGGTTAATTCGTATTCAAAATTTAAGGCAAAAAGAATCATACACAACTACCAAAAACTCATCAACCATGTGTGTCTCACAATATGTCACCCATAATCACTCATAAGTATTGTATATATTTCGAACATGGGTATAAGATTATCGCTCTCACTCTCAGAAAGAATTCATATGTTGTTACTGATAACCATCGGCTTTCCCTTAGTGTAATGCTCCACTAAATATCAGAATGCTAAGCTTAGGATCAAATAGGTCTTTTACAGGTTGTAATGTAGGCTAAGGGACGGGTAGGAATATTTTGGCCAAAAATAGTGACTATATTCCTAAGCGCTTTAATACATCACATTATGCCCTTTACTTTCTTTTAAACAACCTTTCTACTCTCTTTTAATCTACCACCCCTTCTCACCTCTTTTGTTATTCAACTTTAACCAGAACTAACTTTCTAGTTTTCTATTCATTTTTCTTTTTCATTCAATTTTTTTTTATAACACACTTTTATGATAGCCACTCTTTTTCATAACAAATTCAAGTACCAATACACTCTAGGAATCACTCTCACCCAATTTCCTCTTATTTTGTCACATGACTTTACAATTTAAAGCACTTAGGAATTTGGATCAAATTATGGTCTTGAAAAAAATGGATTAGGCTTACATATGAGGCTGTCAAAGAAAATAGGCTAAAGGCTCAAAGGGGGTTATCTAGGATGATGTCCACGGGTAGGTAAAAAGAAGGTAAACAATTATAGGCTGCCAAAGAAATGCCTAAATCATCTCCTGGACTCACACTCTTTATTTCGCTTTACATACACACCAGGCAAATTCTAGCACCAGTCAGAAACACAGAAAATGCTATTATCTCACACACACAAGGCACATGGTCGACTTTATTGGGAGTAGTATAGAATCTTGACCCCACAGATGAAGGAATTAAACCACACAATTATCACACAATGAGTCACAATTACAGCCTAAACGTGTCAATAGTAATGATTTTAGCACAAACTCTTGTTATAATACCATGCTGCCTATCAGAACAATTTTATGCAAAGTTTAAAAAAAAAATCTAAAATTTAACTACTAACAAATAAAACAAAAATAAGCAAATGCAGATAAAAAAGTTTAGCATACAAATACCAGCACCCCATACTTAGATGGGACACACTGACCTCAGTGGAAAATAAATAAGAAGAACCTGGTTAGTCGGACTCATCCTCTATGTCTGGGGTCATACCCCCTAGATCGAAATCATCATCAGAGTCGTCATCCTCATAAGTTCCTCATAAGTATCCCACTTGATTCCTAGAGTGTGTCAAGGTATTTGCAGCACGGAGGATTCAACTTGCTCTTTTCTTCCTCTTTTCTTACCTTTCTATGAGGTGGACGCTTTTTCTTTTCCTTGTCATCCTTTTTGTGCCATTCTACTTGAGATTAAAATGATAGTCAATTTAGTATCATATCGGTGGATACAATCAATAAATAGGCAGTAGTGGCACCACCCCACACTTACTTTGTTGGCACAAACTAGTGAAGTGAAAGTTTGTCGATTACTCAGACTTCATCGATATACGTTTTAGGCGCTATATTCCAACAATATAATCAGTGCAGTCATACTTCTTGAAATCGTGGCAATACTTTCATGTTTGATACATCAAGACTACTACATAGAGATTGAACCAAGGTATAGCATCTAGAAATAATCACAACATCATATGTTGGTAGTCAACCATAATTCTTATCTCTATGAACAAGTCATTCCAACATGTAAGATTTCTATTGAAAAGAATATGCAATTTTCTTAATTATGTCAATTCCGTAAAAGTATGACAGTGCATCAAATTCAAATACAAGTTGGAAATAAGTTAAGATCATCCTTACATATTCGTTCACTCACTTAGTTGTATCACAACAATTCAATCACATTCAAATCACCAATACCACTTCAAGATTTAACAATTCATAATAGGCGTCGTAGTTTAGTACTTACAGAATATTAATGAAGAACAAAGAAGTACTTACTTGATTGATGCCTTTGGAGATGTTCTTGTGAAGTAAAAGAGCAAAAGGAAAAATTTTGAGAGGATTTGGAGGGGTAGGTGGTGCTTATGCTAGGTTTGCAATGTGTTTTTGGTCTAAGACTAACTGTCTTATTTATAGGGAAAGCTTGGGTCGGGTTTTCACCCATTTAAAATCGGATTTGGAGACCAAAAGTGACCATAGGCGGGGCCTTTTGCTTTGCCTATGCTTGGCATAGGCGGCGCCTTTTGCAAAGCCTAGTTGAGCATAGGTGGCGCCTATACCATGGTATTGTTAGGAATAGGCGACGCCTATGCCATGGCATATAAGATTCAGAGACAAAAGGCATTGGCATAGGCGGCGCCTATGCTATGGCATACTTGGGCATGGACGACGCCTATGCTATGGCACACTAGAATCCGAGAGCTTAGGCCATAGCATAGGCCTTGCCTTGTTCGTGGCCTAGATTTACCGAGGCCTTGCCTTGTTCGTTGCCTATATTTTCATAGGCAATACCCAATCCATATCCTTTTGCTGCTTCATTCCTAACTTCCACCTTCAACATGCAATACTTCCAAATCAAAATTCGAAACCAATCTCCTCCTTTTCACTTTTTGTACCTACATTTACTCAAGAACAACAAAAATGATTAGAACGATGGGTTGCCTCCCACCAAGCGCCTTAGTTTTGGTCATGGCATGAATCTTCTTTTTGGATTTTTGTTTATCAAAAGCAAAATACTTAGTAGAACGAAAGAAAGAAAAGAATGAAAAATGATGGGTTGCATCCTATCTAGCGCTTGATTTATTGTCGCGGCACGACATAGCTATCTTGATTACTTAGACTTCATCGAGATAGATGGTGCATCATTTTTTGAATGGATTCAGACGACGCTGATGCTTACTTGTATGCATGCAATCTTCCTTGATATGACTCTTGTGCATAAATATCCTAGGTGGGATACCAATTATATCATCAATAGACCAACCCATGGCTCTCTTGTATGTCTTCAGAGCAGAGATGAAAGCCTCTACTTGCTATTTACTTAAACGATCCGCCACACTTACCGAAAGTATATTTCCACTTTCCAAGAACACATACCTTAGGTAATCGGGGAGCTCTTTTGAGTCTAGCACTGGTGTCTCTTCAACGGAAATCTTCACTGTTGGTGATGGTTGATTCTTAAGATAAAGGTCCGGCTGCTTAGGAGTATGAGAATCAGACTCTATTTCTGTTAGAGCATACATAGTTTCTTTATAATCTTTATTGTCCTCATGCTCAACATTCAGCAGCACGGCAGACAATGGCTCAACAGTAAGCTGTTTCTCTACAGATAATGCTTTATTATCCTCATAATGAACATCAGCTACAAAGAACACATTCACATCACTGGGATGCTTCATTGCTTTGCATATTTCAAAGCGGACCACTTTGTCATTCAACTGAAATAAAAGTTCATTAGCTCTTATGTCAATAAGCACACATCCTATTGCAAGGAAAGGACGTCGCAAGATTATGGGAACTTCTGAGTCTGCCTCACAATCCAAAATAACGAAGTCTGTCAGAAAGATGAATGAGGAAACCTTTACCAATACATCACATAGAATACCAACAGGTTGTTTTACCGACCTATCCGCCATTACGAGCCTCATATTGGTTGGAGTAGGATCACCCAACCCCAACTTTTTGTAAATAGATAATGGCATCAAATTAATGCTAGCTCCCAAATCGCATAATGCCTTAGCATAATCCAACGATCCAATCATGCAAGGAACAGTGAAAGCACCAGGGTCTGCCTTCTTTTGAACTAACGATCTCGTGGCAATCACACTGCAATGATGAACATTATCTTCCGGCTCATAGTTTACCGCCCTCTTATTTGTTAAAAGGTTCTTCATGAATTTTGCGTACCCAGGCATTTGCTCTAGTGCCTCCACCAACGGAATATTAATGGTTAGCTGCTTTAATATCGTCATGAATTTACTGAACCTTGTATCATCCGCCTTCTTCTTTAATATTTGGGGAAAAGGTGGTGGTGGAAGTGGAATTGTTTTCTCCATGGCTTTCTTTTCCTCTTGCTTCCGAATTTTGGTCTTTTCAGGCTGCAAACTACTAGGGGTGACGTAATGGACGTCTTGGTCAGCTTCTATGGCGTCCTCATCTTCTTTTATTTTTGGCCACTTGCTTGATTTGGGATGAATATTCCAGCACCTTACCACTCCTGGTAGTGATAGCCATGCATGATCCGTCGTTCCTTAGATTTTGCACAGTGTCGCTAGCTAAAGTGCCAGACTTTCTTTGATTGAGTGTTGCTGAAAGTTGGCTCAGTTGCTGCTCTATTTGTTTTATTGAAGTGGACTATGATTCAACTAATTGCTTCATCGAGGACAATTCATGTATTACCTCCGTTACTCCCGCGCTAGTTGCCTCCACCCCTTTCAACACTTTAGCCATCATATCTTCCATATTTCCAGAACTAGATGCAGTGGCATCACGTCTTCCTGGGGGAATATACAGACCACTATTGTCATTCTTGTTCTTCCAACTACCTTGGTCCATGTTTCCAGATTTACCATAATAGTTCCGACCTTGGTTTCCTTGGGCATTTCCTCGGAAACCCCCCTGATTGTTCAAGTAGTTGGCTTCTTCTTCTGAATCAGAATCGTCTCTTCCTTTTGATGCAAAATCTTTGACTTTTTCGGTCTTCCCTGATAATAGATGCTTTGTGAGAAGATCCACTTGTGTTTTTATGTGCGCCATATGTTGATCGCGTTCTTCTTCTCTTCTTGTTTGGTCTGCAGTCATGCCAATAGATAAAGTGGGGCTTGCTACCTCTGAATCCCTGGTATGCCAAGCTCTACTTTGCTTCATCATCCGGTCTAGCATATTGCTTGCCTGACCAAAGGTGAGGTCCATAAATGTTCCTCCAGCCACATTATCCATCACTGGTTTAGTTATTGAATTCAAGGATCTGTATAGTATCTCCATTAGGTGGACATTGGTCATATGATGGTTTGGGCACCGCATTAGCTTTGTCTTGAACCTCTCCCATGTTTCGTGGAGGGCTTCAGTTGGAAGCCGATGAAAGTTACTGATTTTATCTCTCAATTATGCTCTTTTGGATAATGGAAAGAATCTTTCTAGGAAAGCGTCTTTTAGCTGCCTCCAATTTGTAATAGAATAAAGAGTCAGCCCATTCAACCATAGAGTTGCCTCCCCAGACAGAGACAATGGAAATAAGTGTAACCGAATTGCATTCTGACGAATGCCAGGATTGTCAAATGACTTACATGTAGAAATAAAGTTGATGAGATGCATATTCGGATCATCACCTGTTAGTCCACCAAATAACCCCTTGAGTTGCAATAACTGAATCATGGTGCTTGTGATGTTGAACTTGGCTCCGGGTGCGAATGGTGGAGGAATAATGTCTCCTGTGGCTCCGGCTCGATCAAGATCATCATCATCATCATCGAATGCTAGTTGCATGGCTCGGCGGTCAGGCCTAAACCAAGCTTGATGATCTCTTCTATTAGCAGGTGTTACTATCTCAGCATCACGCCTAGGGTTTAGTAACTCGTCATCACCTAGATCCTCATCATCAGGATTTATTGCTTGCCCAGGGTTATCAATATTTTGTTGATGTACTTGAGTGGCGGCTAGAGCAGCTAGTCTAGCTTGTTCCTGTTGAGCAACCATTCTTTCAATTTCCGTTTGTGCCTCCATTCTGCCAATACATTGTGGTTCAGGATTGATAGGTAATAACGGTCGACCAGAACTTTGTGTATGGGGCATGCACTGAATAAAAACTTGTAGAAAACAAAAACAACAAACTAAAAGTAAAGTACAAGAATCTTTGACCAAAGGGTCTAGTAATTATCACAAACTTAGTTGACAACCGTATTCCCCGGCAACAGCGCCAATTTTTGATAACACTCAAACTATAACTCTCGTAAGAGTGTAAGCGGTCGTTGTCAAATATAAAACCCAACTGGGTTGGGTATCGATCCCACAGAGAATAGTCGGTCACTAAGTAAGAAAAGATTATTAGACTTTTAGTGAAAGTCTCATAAAAAGGGTGGATTGTAATGTGCAAATAATGTAAACAAAATATTAAAGTATAAACGGAAAATAGCAAAGTAAAAAGAAAGAATGTTTAGTAGGATATTAACCAATGAGAATTGAGAGTTGGGGTTATGTCCACCTTATGAGATATACGTCTCTATTGGCTATGAGTTATGTGGAATTCAGACATGCATGTGCTAATAGAGAATTGTATTCTATGGTAAATCCAGGCGTCTTTCGACCTATCAAGGATTGTTTCACTTTAACTCTTTTGAGCTTAAAGTGTATCTAACGGTACGAATTCTCCAAGAGGTTAATCCAGTTATGGCACTAACTTTTTAACAGGGGTTGGTGCCCTATTACCTTAACATTATCTCTTTTCCAGACATATAACTTTTCTTTTAAACAATTTAATGCTATACTGGCATATTCTATGCGTTTGAAACCACAAGAATTTGCATTAAGATGAAGAGAATAATGATATAAGCAGCATACGTGTCATGAATTCACAAACTCATAGCAATAGATAGTATCTCATAAGGCTTCCATAACCCCAACAGATAAGTTTAGCTATTCATCAGTGTGAAGGAAATCACAATAGACATTATCATTATACCACAATAAAGGATCTCACGTGTAGTATGGTATGGTATGACGTTAGGTGTGAATTCCCTTATAGAATAGTGTTTCTCTTATTGTGGAAATTAAGAATTGAATAGATGAAGAGAATAATAATTGAAAGTAGAAGTATTAGAATCCGAATTGTAAGTTGTGGAATGATAGAATGATCAATGTGTTGCGGAGTTAGAAGTAGAATGAATTAAAAATCTCTAGCAAAATAGGGTATTTATAACACCCACATCCTATTTCTACTGAGCTACTGCATTACTTAACCCAATCCTACTGGGTTACTGCATCATTATCCTAATCCTAATAAGTTACTGCTAATCCCCAAAGTCTTGAGAAATGCTGTTTTTGCCCGGGATAGGTTTTCCATGCGTTACTTTTGGTCCTTGGCGTTCGAGCTTTCCCTTCCTTCTTTCGTGAAGCTTCCTTTGTCGTCAAGTTGTCCATAAAATGCTGAAATCTGCATCATTTACACCTGAAAACTTGCTAATCACGTTTGTTAGCTCACTTACAGGAAAAAGGACTAAAAGTGCATGAATTATATATTTTGTCCTCAAAACTTAGCTAAAATATGGGTAAATTATAGTACTTTAGGCGTGTAAATTTGCCTATCATCAACACTACGCATACCTTAGTGATTGAATCTTGAAAGAGATCTAATGTTTTTGAAGGTTCTTGAAGAAATTTCTAGGCTTGCTCTTTATTTTTCTTGACTAGGGTTTAACCCATTTGAGAGACAATATTCTCTTTCTTGAGGAGATGATCTTGAGAGGAAATCCTTATCGTGTGGTTGAGAGTGTATGAGATAATTTTTGAGATGTTAAACTAAAGAGAATGGAAGATAATATGCTCCTTGAGGGTTATAAGTCATGGGGAGTGAAGGAAAAAGACCAAAATACCCTTACTAAACCGCTTTCCAATTATTGAAAATCGAAGGCTGATGATATGCGTGATAAGTCATCACATTTATGATAAGTCATCATAATTGTGATAAGCCGTCACAAATGTTATCACGGGGGGAGGGGGCTAGAATTGATGGATTTCTACCAAAGGCTGACGACATTCATGATAAGCCATCACACTTGTGATAACTTATCACAGAATATCGTCACTAGGGGTTGGTTTCTTCCTAAGGCTGACGACATTGGTTAGAAGTCATCATACTTGTGATAACTTATCATAAAATATCATCAATATGACTTAGTTTCTGCCTAAGGCTAACGACATTCATGATAAGTCGTCACACTTGTGATAAGTTATCAAGAATGTCGTCACTCAATTTTCTAGGCTGACATGCTGGAGTAAAATGGGCATAACTGTTTCCTCCAGTATCGTACTTAGGAGAAATTTTTATCGTTGGGAATATGATCCAATTATCAATCTGTTGGTGGGTTATGAGCTAAGAAATTCATAGCATAATGAGAGATATACTCAGTTGAAGTTGAATATACCAATATCATTCTCAAGAATTCAATCGGTAAGGAAATATTTTGATTCATCTATTAGCTAGGACACTTTTGAGGCCTTAATATGCATCAATATTCATCATAACACTACCAAAGAACTAAATTTTATTATTCATGAGCTCGAAGCATGATCCTAAAAAATGTCTGAACTTTTGTGGTATTATAATATCTCCCCCTGGAATCATTCATCCTCGAATAGGACTGACTAAGCTGAGATTACTAATATACTGGCCTTACTTAAGGGATGAAACATCTGAAACATGATGACATAACTGACCTGAATGAGGAGCTGAATATATTTGAACATACTGAACATACATATATGATACATAACTGACAAGCTAAACGCATGCATATCTGATGCATGATTACGTGACTGAACTATTACATGTATGCATGACTTAATGCAATGGTATTTAGTACCCAATTCTTAAATGGAATTCTAAACATGAGACTGAATAAGCTTAAAGAGGACTATTACCTTGAGCCGAGTCTGAGTTAGTAGAGAAGAGGTGAGGATACTTGGTACACATATCTGCTTCTGCTTCCCAAGTATCTCCCTCAACGGATTGGTATTGCCATAAGAACTTTGACTAGAGGGACTTCTTTGTTCCTCAGTCTACAAGTCCAATAGTCTAGAATTTCGACCAGAATTTCCTCATAGGAAAGACTATTCTAAATGTCAATGCTTTAAATAGGGACTATAATTGCTGGGTCACCTATGCACTTCATGAGAAATGATACATGAAAGACTAGATAAGCTGAACCTAGATCTAAAAGCATTTCGAGCTCATAAGCTACCTTGCCTAATCCAATGAGAATCCTGAAGGGACCGACTTATCGGGGACTGAGTTTCCCTTTCTTGCCGATCTTCTTCACTCCTTTCATGGGAGAGATCTTGAGATAGACACAGTCATCAACCTCGAACTCGAGATCCTTTTTATGAATATTAGTATATGACTTTTGTTAGCTTTGAGCAGCCTAGAGTCTTTCTCTGATTAACTGAACCTTCTCTAAGGCGTCGGATACCAATTCAAGACCTATGATTGAGGCCTTACTAACTTCGAACCAACTAATTGAAGATCTGCACCTCCTACCATATAGAGCTTTGAATGAAGCAATCTGAATACTATACTGATAGCTATTGTTGTATGCAAACTCAATCAAAGGCAAGTGGTCATCCCAACTTTCCTTGAAATCAATTGAACACGTCTTTAGCATATCTTCTAGAGTTTGAATGGTCCTTTCCGCTTGACCATCTGTCTGAGGATGAAAAGCTATACTAAGATGAACTTGGGTACCAAGACCCTTTTAGAATGCTTTCCAGAAGTGAGAGGTGAACTGGGTACCTCTATCTGAGATGATAAATAATGGAACACTGTGTAATCTGATCTACTTTCTGATGTAGAGTTTGGCGTAATCCTCAGTTGAATTAGAGGTATGGATTAGAAGGAAATGAGATGACTTGGTCATCCTTTCTTTAATAATCCAAATTAAATTATGCTAGTGACGAGTTCGAGGCAAACCCATCACAAAATCCAAGTTCACTTCTTCCCACATCCAAGTAGGAATGGTGAACTTCTACAGGGAACCACAAGGCTTCAGATGCTCTATATTAACTTTCTGACATGTTTAGCACTTACTCACAAAAGTAGCAATATCTCTCTTCATCCCACTCCACCAATAGATCTCCCGTAAGTTGTAGCACATCCTACTGCCTCTGGATGAATAGAGTATCGCACATCATGCGCCTGTATAAGAATTTGTAGCCTTAATTCATCCACATCTGGAACACACAGAAGACCCTTACAATGAAGGACACTATCTCCCCCTTGGGAGAAAACCTCTACTCTCTGATTTCGAATTGACTCTTTTAGCTTGACAAGGCTAAGATCCTTGTCTTGCTTTGATTTCACCTCAGAAACTAGAGATGCCTTTGAATTACTCTGAATATATACATCACCCTTTGAAGACTAGACTAAGCAAACAACTAGTCTGGTAAGTTGATGGATTTCCTAAGCTATCTTTATTTTGCTATCCTTGACGTGAGAAACATTACTCATGAAGAATCTATTGAGAGCGTCGGTCACAATGTTAGCCTTGCCCGGATAGTAAAGGACACTCATGTCATAATCTTTCAAAATATCTAACTACCTTCTCGTATGAAGATTAAGATCTTTCTGAGAAAAGACATACTAGAGACTCTTATGATCTGTGAAGACATCTATATAAACTCCATAGAGATAATGCCTCCAAATTTTCAAAGGAAATACTGCAGCTGCTAATTCAAGATCATAGGTAGGGTAATTCTTCTCATCTTTTTGGAGGCGTGGGCTATGAACTTACCATGCTTCATGAGGACACAACCAAAACCCACTTTGGATGCATCACAATATACTATGAACCCATCGGAACCATTTGGAAGAGCTAGAATTGGAGCTGAGGTGAGTCGAGTATTCAACTCCTGAAAACTCTTCTCGCAAGAATCTGACCACTGAAACTTGACCTTCTATGTCAATCTAGACGTAGGGGACATAACAGAAGAAAATCCTTCAACAAACCATCTGTAATAGCCAGCCAAACCCAAGAAACTCCTGATATCTAATGGAGAGACAAGGCGAGGCCAGTTTATTACCGCTCAGTCTTTTGAGGATCTAATCTAATTCCATCACCGGAAATATTATGCCTAAGGAATGCTACATACCTTATCAAAAACTCATACTTACTAAATTTGGCAAACAATTGATGGTCTCTAAGAGTCTGAAGAACAATTCTAAGATGGTATGCGTGATCGCTCTCTGTGTGGGAATAGACCAGGATATCATCTATAATAATGGCTGGGGCATTGATAAGACCAAAGGACATGACTAGAAACTCAAAGTGACCATACCGAGTATGGAAAACTATCTTCAGGATGTCACATTCTCTAACTCTGAGCTGATGGTAGCCTGATATGAGGTCTATATTAGAGAAATAACTGGCACCCTAAAGTTGGTCAAACAAGTCATATATCCTAGAAAGTGGATACTTGTTATTGATCATAACTTTATTGAGCTGACGGTAATCAATGCACATCCTGAGAGAACCATATTTCTTACGCATGAATAAGACTAGTGCACCCCATTATGAAACGTTGGGTCTAGTGATTCCCTTATCTAAGAGATCCTTCAACTATTCTTTTATTTTTGAGTTTTACTAGTTCCATTCCACATGGTGGAATAGAAATAGGTTGAGTATTTGGAATAAGGGAAATAGACTTTGGAATAAGGTCAATGCCAAAGTCTATTTCCCTTTCGGTTGAAATGCCTAGAAGATCTTTAGGAAAAACGTCTGAATACTCATTTACAACTGGGACTGATTTGAGACTGGGAGATTCGAAACCAGAGTCTTTAACATGAACGAGATGATAAACACATCCATTAGATATCATTTTCCTTGCCCGAAGGTAGGAAATAAGCTGACCCAGGAGAGATGAAGTACTATCCTTCCACTCTAGGACGGGCTCATTCAGGAATTAAAATTGAACTATCCTATTTCTGAAGTCGACCGTGACATAGCAGGAATTAAGCCAATCCATACTGAGAATGACATCAAAATTAGTCATCTCTAACTTGACTAAATTTGTTGATGTGGCTTTCTGAAATGTCATAAACGGGCAGTTCATGTATACCCGCCAAGCTATGATTGTTTTACCCACTGGGGTAGAGACTAAAAAGGGCTCTGATAAAATTTCGAGACTGATTCCAAAATTTTCTTCTACATAAGGAGTAACTAAGACAATGATGCACCTGGATCTAGCAAAGCCAAAACATGAACATGGAAAATCTGCAACGTACTAGTAACGACATCAGGAGAATTTTCCTGATCGTGTTGGGTCTGAAGAGCATAGAGTCTGTTTGGACGTTGTCCACTAGTAGCACTGGAAGTGGCACCCTACTGATTTGGGCAACCGGACTGGGCTATGGAGCGATTCTGCTAACCATGAAGACCTAACTGTCCATACTCTCTAACCCTGTGGCCTGGCTTGCCACAACCAAAACAAACATTGTTACTAGCTCTATAGGTACCCTTATGGTTCTTACCACAAGTCTTACATAGGGGATTAGTTCGGGCACTGCTGACACTACCCTGAGACTTAGAGCCTGGGGATGGATCTCAGTTTTTGTCTCTAAATTTTGGCACTGGGGCACTAGCAGAGGAAGGAGTTGGAAATTCTGACTTAGGAAGAAACTACTAATGATTTCCTCCTTCTGATTTGGGTTGAGCAAAACTAAAACCGCCTGACCTTGCTCTCTTGTTCTGCCTATCCCTAGTCCTAATATTTTTCTCCTCTATTAGCTGAGCATGGGTTATAAGTCTTGCTAAATTTATATCATTGTTCAGCTTCGCTGACCTACACTTATTTACCATACTATCATTCACCTGACATGAAATTTCTCATCTTAGCCCTATTGTAAGAAACCACATGAGAGGCATATATGGATAGCTGAGTAAATCTGAGACAATACTCTTTAACCATCATATTTCCCCGCTTGAGTTTGATGAACTCTAGATATTTTGCCTCCCACAACTCTTGGGGAAAGAATCTGTCTAAGAAAGTTGTGACAAATTCCTCCCACTCTATAGGACCTGAATCCTTTAACCTCTCACAGTTCCACTATTTTTACCAACTGCGAGCAACATCCTGTAACTGGTATACAACTGACATGGCACTCTTAAAAGAAGTAACTCCCATGATTTCTATGACCTTCTGGACTTGGTAAATGAATTCTCGAGGGTCTTCATCAGACTTAGACCCAAAGAAAGATGGAGGGTTCATTCGGGTGAAGTCCCGAATCCTAGCTGCGACTGATTTGGCCACTAGATTGTCCGGAATAGCTGGTGGCCATTCATTTTAGGCAGCCAGAAACTGAGCAAGTGTGGTGAATATTGCCATAAAATCCACATGAGAAACATGTTCGCTCAAAGGATCTTCAGGTTGAGGAGATTGCTGGGTTCTTCTCTTTGGAGGTATGTTCTGAAATAAGAGAAGAACGGATTAGACTGATAATTTAACTTAAAATTATGCTCACTAGAATGATATGAATATTGAAAGAAGGGAAACTATTGCTAAAACATCTCATAGCCTCCTGCACATATATGTGGCGCACAACACACCCATGTACAAGACTCTACTAAATGCGGCTTTCAAACTTCCTAGTAATCTATTTAACCTTAGGCTTTGATACTAAGTTTGTAACGCCCCGATTTGCTGAACTAGAATACTACACGGTGCTTATGACACCGAAAGAACACAAGCTAACCCATGACAGATATTTGTACCTGTACACTGCATAATATACATGTAAAATATGTAAAACATGAACAATAGGCCATAAGGTTCAACTGAATAAGGTATCTCATAAATAGTAACATCCATATGGGGTAACAAGTACCCAAAACAACTGAAGTCTGAATAAAATTTGAACTCAATCTAAAAGCCTCTAAATACTGTCTGAGTAAGGAGTTGAAGAAATATGTCTCTAACTAACTTCGTAAATGGTAAGCTAACCTAAGTAAATAAATAAAGTTAATTCATATCATCCTCGAATGAAGAAGACTCATTGCAACTCTATATACTGAAATAAGATTGCTACTACTGCTCTGGAACTCGTGGGTCTGAACCTATGGTGTAACATAAAAGAAAGCACTATAGCGCAAATGCGTCAGTACAATAGAAAGTACTGGGTATACGATTGAGGTAGGCTATATGCTAAAGGTCTTACATGCATGAGCAGTGCTAAATGACTCAATAATATGAATGTGAGAGTGCAAACATGTATACATAGTAACTAAGATTGTGAATACGTGATATCTAGATCTGTACACTAATACATAGTTTATTGATATCTAACATGACTAAAACTAGAATTTCTGATAACATGGATGACTGTGTCTAACAGTCCTAAATTTTATGGAACTACCTGAGTTCTGTACTATAGTTGAATTGACTGTATCTAACAATCTTGGAATAATGAAATCTGAAGAACTATCTAAGTTCTTTTACTAAGACTGAGACTGAAACTGTGTGAGGCAGTTATTTAACCAATATGCCCCAAATGCACTATAATAGCTGAGCTGGGATCTATTCTGTGCCCTGATTCTATCTCTCTCTTTAATATTGTCTTCCTCAATCTGTTGGGCATGAGTCATCAGCCTAGAAAGATTTATCTCACTATTAAGCATAGCAGACATATACTCCTTAACCACATAACTAGACACTCCAGTCACAAACTTATCATACTAGCCCGATTATCAGCCACTAAGTTAGGAGCATACTTGGACAACTGATTAAACTTTAGACAGTACTCCCTAATAAACATAGAGCCCTGTCGCAGGTTCATAAACTCTTCTACATTTTCCTTCCTCATCTCCAAAGAGAAAAACATATTTAGGAATGCATCCCGGAACTCTTCCCAAGTTGTAGGGACAACTCCCTCACCTCTAACTTTCCTCCAAGAAACAACCCAGTCATAAGCAAGGTCTTTTAACCTATACGCAGCCAACTCCACACTATGTTACTCAGATACATGCATCACCTGAGTAATCTTCTGCACATCCTCTAAAAACAACCGTAGATGCTCATCAGACTTGGACCCATAGAATTTTGGCAGATTCATCCGCATGAAGTCACGGATCCCGGCAACATCTGAATCACCTCCCTACTGCTGTAGAGCCAGGGCCGGGTTGGCCAGAACATTTGAAGTAACAATTTAGGCCAGCGCCTGAAAGGATGCGCAAAATTCCGCAAGAGACGCATTTTCATTCAATGGGTCAACGGGTTAAGGTTGCAGACCATCATTATTTATTCTCGCTAGACGTGGAGGCATATTTCTGAAAGAGAATCAATAGTAGAGTGAGAGACACTTTAAGAACGATAGACTTCTGAAATAAAAAAATCACACTTTTTCCTAAAACGTCTTGTAGCCTCTTGCTCATAGATGTTGTGCGCTACGCACCGATGATCAAGACTCTACTTAACACAGCTTGTCAGACTCCCTAGGATACCTTAGAACCTTAGGCTCTGATACCAATTTTGTAACTCCCTAAAAAATGGGTCCTGGAGCGTCACACGGGGCTTGAGGATACGAGTAGCCCCAAGCTAACCCTTTGAGCCATTTTTATCCAGTTCAACATAAATCAACGGGGTTTCCATAAATAACCCTCAAATATCAATAGAGTAATCATCATCTAAGAGTAAAAGAATTTTAGAAAGATAACAAAATACAAATTATTAGTCAACTCCCAATATCTATACTAGTCTAACAAGACTCCAAGAAAATCAATAAAACCAGCGAGCCATTAAGACATGCCCCAACTGACTCATACTCAGTTATCAAATGTAAATAATTCTGTGAAACCAACATTAGAAATCACATGCTCAGAACATGAGGACTCACCACAACAGAGGATGTAGAAAAAAATAACCAAAGAATCAATGTCGAACCTGGAGCTGAGCACCTGAACCTACATTCTGAGAAAATACAGCCCACATCCGAAGATGTGGGTCAGTACCATAGAACGAAACCGAGTATATGGGGGTGTATGCAGTTGTATAAACATCATTATCATAAATATTTATAAGAAATATGTAGGATGTATGAAAGACTCACATAGCCCGAAGAAAATCATCATAATCATAAGAGGATGAAATAAGTACAATAACACATGTGAGTCATCATATAATTTGTCAATTACTTTTAGTTTGTCAAGAATATCAATTCTCATAATGTAAATATAATTTAAATCTTATGAAAGAATAACTTTCACAATTCCACTTTGAAGTCACTTCACCATTCACCATAGACACAAGGAAACACACAAACGCTGGGAGATCATATAACCAACATAAACTATGTGAGCTACACGGAGTGCAACGTACAACCCACGTTGGGGAGAGCCCTCCTATCCTTTCGATTATAGTAGGACTATCGATATCAAAGACACACAAACTAGTGATCACTATATTAATAAGCCTCAGGCTCACTCCTATGGGGGTACGTAGATCAAGGGAAGTAAGGTCGCTTTATACCTCCCACATGGTGCTAAAGATTTCTCTTGGACTTAGCTCAGATCATTTCAAGGAGAATCTACAACAAAACAATTTCAGTAATATATAAATATACATCGGGAGTCCTCATGCTTCCTATCTATCAAAATCAACCACGTTGTGGATTTCTTTCACACTCGAGTTCAAAGCAACTCCATTAAGACCAAAAGGTAAAATAATTCAAAATATCTCAAATATTCAACATCAACGTTCTTATAACATATACTTTCTCAAAAAACACAATTTCCAATGGGGATTCACGACCCAAATATCAAAATCATGATAAATATCATTCAAGATTTATGCTTTATATCTCCACACATGTAAATTTATCTTTCAAAATCATAAACATCAAGATTTCATAATAATCATCCTAAGATATGGGTTCATGTTTCAAATAAAAATAAAATAAAAATCATGCCTTTGTAAAGAAAATTACTTTTGGGCACAAGAACGAAAGAGAGTTCTTGTTGAAAAACCCCACATACCTTGAATGATGAACTTTAGATTGGTACATATTTTTGAGATTTTAATCGTGCCTTTGAATGATTTTTCTTGAAGTTCTTGAACTAGGAACTTGGAATCTTGAATAAATTTGCAGAATTAATGGTAGACTTTGGAGGTTCTTGAAGTTGGATGTAGGAGCTTATGGTTTTATTTTTAAGGGAATTTAATGAAATATAACATATAATGCTTCTAATAGGCTTTTAATATAGGGTTTGGATGGATTTTCGTTAAGGGTGAAAGACCAAAATGCCCCTAAAAATCAAATAATTTTTGAATTTGTCCTTTGGTGGACTGTTTTGATAGTCTGAAGTAGATCAACTATAACATTTTACTTCGATATCCAAATTGGATAAAACAAATATGATTAGAAAGAGGGCTCTTATATATTTCCATTTATATATAGTATCTTAACCAGATCATTATGTACGACGAGTTTCGATCGTTTGAAATTGACCCAAAAATTCACTTTTGATAGGCTGAAGTAGATCGACCATAACTTTTTGCTCCGATTGACAAATTGGATGAAACAAATTTCGTTGGAAATAGGAATCGTAGATCATTCCTTTAATATATAGTAGATCACCCATATAATTATGTAGAAGGATTTATGATAGTTTAAAGTTGGAGAAAAAATACTCTAGGCCTCAGTACTTTTTCCTGCATGTTTTACTATTTACTACTATTCACGGTTCGATCGAAATGTTCATAACTCATCGCTCGGGTGTCCGTTTTGGATGATACACATATATTTGGGAATATTATTCGATACTCTAAGCAATGGTGGGTCATAATCTAAGATAGTCCGCACAAAAAATTTATAATTCATTCTAGAAGAATGAATCAACACGTTTACGCATAAAATTTCAATGAAAAATTTCCCGAGGTATTAAAATAAATGTGTTTACCTTAAATACACTCAAAATCACTAAGTAATTATATGTGTGTATGTGGATGATATGTTGATCATCAGTAGAAACATTTCGGACATAAATGCAACAAAACGAATGCTTGGGAGAAAGTTTGATATGAAAGATCTTGGAGTTGTGGATATGATCTTAGGAATGAGAATCAACAGAAAGCCACAAGAATTAGAATTGTCAAAGTCTCATTATATCAAAAAGGTACTTTACAAATTCAAGTATATGGAATTCAGTATTGCCAAGACTACATTGGACGTGAGCTTTGCATTTCGAAGGAATGAAGGTGAAAATGGCTCACAATTGTAGTACGCCAGATTATTGGGATGTTTAATGTATATAATGAATTGTACACAATAAATACATAGAATACACTATATGTAAGTTGATTCGGTACACGAGTAATCCTAATAAAACTCATAGGATGACAATGAAATAGTTCCGGGGTATCTTAAATACACTCAATACTAAACTTTGCATTATAATAAATATCCTATGGTACTTGAAGGGTATATGGATGCGAATTAGATCACTGGATCAAACGAAGTAAAATCCATAAGTGGATATATATTTACTATCGGTGGAGAAGTGGTCTCTTGGAAATCATCCAAACAGACTTATATTGCTCGCTCTACAATGGAATCTGAAATTATCGCACTGGTTAAAGGTGGTGAAGAAGCAGAATGGCTCTGGAATTTCTTGGAAGATATTCCTTATTTTCCTAAACTAGTGGCACCAGTATGTATACAATATGATAGCCAAGCGACAGTAGGTAGGACAGGGAGCATGATGTACAATGGTAAATCTCATCACATAAGATGGAGAGTTAATACCATTAGAGAACTTATCTCTAGTGAAATTATCACTATTGACTATGTAAAGTCAAAGGATAATGAGTCAGATCGACTTACAAAAGCCCTATCTAGAGAAGGAGTTGAGAAGACATCTATGGGAATGGGTTTAAGGCCTAGGACAAGTAATCATGTCAGTAACTCTACCTAGGAGATCCCAAGAGATAGGTTCAAAGAGATTAAACAAAGTTGTGTCTGACAAGTTCAACATTGTTAATACCCAACCCATTCTCATGATGTAGACAATGTTTAGTAAACAAGGATAAGACTTAATGTGAAAAGTCTTTTAATGATTATCTAAATTTGGCATATATGACCAAATAGTTTAATATATAGTATTGAACATTTATAAATCACCTATGTAAGGGCAAAGTGGAAGCCGCTTCAAAAGGAATGTTTGTAAAGGACTATTCTTTAAGATCTCATGAAACCGGGACGTGTTCATGGCTGAAAAGAACAAAACCGTGAGAACCATAAATAATAAAATACTGGTTGTATGACATGTGTTGTCTAGGTGTACATTAAAGCTCGGCGGCTTAAAGGTATCAAATCTACTGATTGACCGAGTGCATCCGGTGCATGTTCACTATGGAAAGTTCAAAGGGAAACCTATTTATCCAAATACAATTAGCCTTTGCTAAATGATCACATGCTTGTCCTTAAATTTCTTCAAAAATATAGCCATTCCCCATTCATGTGGGGAATTGTTGAGTTCAATGTATGTGTTTGTAAATGGAAAATAGAGGGAAAAATGGTAGAGAAAAGAGAGATACCAATTTAGAAAGTGTACTCTCAAAATGGAAAGTTCACTAATTCTCCCACATTGGTGGGAAAAGGGAACTTTGGAGTGTTTTTAAAGAGAAATACTAACTTCACATGGATAGTGAGGAAAGAAAAAGGTGGTGCCTCATGCCATCGTCGTCGTCTCTCGCTTGTCTTCGGCTTCAGATTTGGATTTGTCAAATGATTGATCGACGAGATCAAATTTTTTAGAAAAATTTTATTTGAAATTTGTTTAAAAGTGAAATTTTTTGATCCAAAATATGATATAATTATTTTTCTCCAAGTGCATGCGAATTTTAATGCCATGAAAA
Source organism: Capsicum baccatum var. pendulum (assembly GCA_030864225.1). Lineage (NCBI taxonomy): Eukaryota > Viridiplantae > Streptophyta > Magnoliopsida > Solanales > Solanaceae > Capsicum > Capsicum baccatum. The sequence continues at coordinate 251,148,859 of CM061561.1, read as the reverse complement.
TGCATACACAATGCATTCTGAAACTATGCGACCCTTCAATGAAAATGGCACACTATTTTGCACTGTAGGGTGAATTGTGGGCGAATGTAGAGCACAAGCTATTGGAATTTTCCAAATGTCACCTTCGGCTGCAGATCAAGCACAGGTCGAGCACAGACTGGGCGCAGGGATGTGACTGCTACTGAAAAGGTGCCTTTCTGATAAACCAATGCATCCTTTCTTAAAAGATACATTATAGGCTATACATACTTGATATATTCCTCAGCATTGGCATGATTTTTGATAGGAAAAACACTCTTTTTCCATACAAAAACTGTGTGTGATCATTAAGTTGTTGAGTGGGTTCGTTGAATTCAATAATTTGAGGTACCGCTATTATTCGGATTGAAGGCCATTTTATCCTGGGATGAAGATTCCATAACCTTGGGTACAGTGGGGAAAATTATTACTTAAGGATACTCCGTTAAGTCTGGGGACTTGGCCTTATAATTTTTATTCATTTTTTTCTAAAAAAATAATATACTTCTTGGATAGATTACTTATAATCTTGTGGTGAAGGTGTTAAAGAACTTCATAATTATTCTTGAGACTTCAACTTGGGTTGAAGTTGTTATTGCATATATACAGATTCTTGTACCCGAAACACTGTAAATAATAAGTTTTTCACTTAAGAATGCAAAAATGACATCCAACTGCTAAAGATCAAGATTATGCATGGCCACAATACAAAGTAAGGATTGAATCCAACCATGCTTTAAAACTGGAGAAAAGGCATATGTGAAGTCAACACCTGGAACCTGATTGTATCCTTTAGCAAATAGTCTTGCTTTGTACCTAGCATTCTCAACTCCTAATTTTCCTTCTTTGTATTTAAATACCCACTTGCAGGGGAAATGTTTCTTATATTTAGGCAATATCACCAAATCACATGTGTTGTTCTTATGAATTAATTCCATCTCATCTAGTATAACAATCATCCATTATCCAAAATCATCACAACTAACTGCCTATGAGTAAGAAAAAGGTTCTTTACCAAAAGTCAATATCTTATACTATATGCAATGCATATGCTACCAATTTAGCTTCACCATACTTCTATTGAGGTCTAATATCTCTCCTAGGACTATCTTTATCAATATAATATCGTGGCACCACTGGTAATGAAGAATAAATAGTATCATACTCTATCTCCGAGCTAGACTGAGAAGTAGTCACTAGTAACACACCGTAGCATTCTCTACTTAACACCACTATTAGTAGCTTGCATAGACAGATTACAACCTAAATTTTTTCTAAGTGTTAAAAGAATTATTCATATTTTTGTGTCCATAACTTTAGTGATTTTTAAATTGATCTTTCCAACCTGAAGACATAGATTTTTGAGTTAATTTATGTTCATGCGTATAAAAGAGGATGTCTCGAGGAATTTTGGATTTTTGTATGAGGAATGAGATATGTTTGGATTTCAAAAATAGTGGGCCACTATGATTGCACCGCCTATAGTGATGAGGCCTCTGCCGCATCTTTGTGAGTCCCAAAACAGGGTTTCAGTTGAGAATTTAAATTTCAAAGGGGAGCCTCGTCTTTTCCCTATAGCTCCAAATCATGCTAACAATAGATTATGAAGTCATTAGGGCATTATATGCTCAAAATTACTCAATTTCTCTCAAAAAATTAAACCCTAACTCTTTCTCAAAGATCAAGAACCCAACCCCTAAGTTCAAGATTTTCAAGAAAGTAGTCAAGACTAGGGTTCCAATCTTCAAACTAAGTGACATAAGTTACCTGGAGCTTTTCAAAACATCATGGGCATATCGTAATCATTTTGAGTAAGTTTTAGAGTTAAGAAATCATATATTTGTGAAGGATTTTTGAACTAACATTAAACAGTATGCATTGTGAACCCATTTTGATAATAATGTTTTGGTCTTGATCACCTTCCTTTAAATTTGATTTTTTTTGTATATATGTATGTATGCATTTTGAGTTTGAAAGTTTAATTGAGATCATGAATATTTATACTCCCTCTCTTGTTATGGAACCCCTTGATTTCACATGTTATGAATTTATGAATTTCATATTTAGAAGTATTGTATAAATGCCTTTTTGGCTATTATTAAATTATTTGAGATTTATTGTGAACTTAAAAAAGGTGTTTTCTTATTGGTAAATGTTTAAGGTGATTGTTGAAATAATTGCAGGGTTTTCTACAAAATAAATGACCACCACATGTTTAAGAATTGAAAGAGAGAATCTTTGCATAAGTTCATGTATTTTGATACACAAATTCTATTTTACTGTTTGAATGATTTGGTGGTCTAAACATTTTATTTGAATGAAAAGACTGTATAATGATATTTTATATCTTAGATATATAACTTGAAAGTCCTGAAGGATCACCTATCTATATTTAAGGAAATCATCTCTAATTTAGAGACTTTGGAGGTTAAGTACTATGGGGAAGTTCTAGGGTTGAATTTTTGTGTTCGATAATGCATCATACACGACCTTTAGGGATAAACTTTTATTTAGTCGTGATACCCTGATCATAGATAAAGTCTATGATGCGTTGTTCTCTAAGGATAAGATGAAGTATTCTGTAAATGGGTTAGAGACTCAAAGAGATAGTCTCATTGTTCGAGGAAGGAATCATGAGAGAAAATCTAGTGTGATGATAAAAACAGATCAAAATCCAGAAACAAAAATAAAATCTATATTTACTGTAAGAAAAAGGGCCACATCAAATCCGAGTGTCAGAAGTTACAGAATAGATAGAAAAAAAAGCTCCAAAACTGAAGGAAAACCAACAAGAGAAGTCCAGGGAAGCTAGTTTTGTCAATGATGGCAGTAGTGATGGAGAACTTTTGGTTATTTTTGATGGTAACTATAAACCAATAAGGATTAGATTCTTCATTTAGCTTGCACATTTCATATGTGTCGCAATCGGGATTCGTTTACAATATATGAAGCAGTCTCTAAAGGTGTTGTGTTGATGGGAAATAACACACCTTGGAATATAACGGGTATTGGAACAATCAAAATTAAGATGTTTGATAAGGTTGTGAGGACACTTGGTGATGCGCCGTATGTCCCAGTCCTGAAGAGAAATCTTATTTTCTTGAATACTCTTGATTCAAATGGATATAGATAAACTGGTGAAGGTTGTGTCCTGAAGGTTACTATAGGCACTCTTTTTGTGATGAAGGGATAGAGAAATTCTACATATTTGTATGTCTTGCAAAGCTCAATAGTTACAGGTGATGCAGCTATTTCTACCTCCTCTCTATTAGAAAGTGACATTGCTAAAATTTAGCATATGGTACTGGGGCATATGAGTGAAAATGGTATGGCTGAACTGAACAGGAGATGACTTCTTGATGGGCAGAGTTTTACCAAACTAGTGTCTGTGAGCATTGCATTTTTGGGAAGCAGAAAAGAGTCAAATTCACAAAATACATCCACTTAACTAAAGGTACGATTGATTACATTCATTCTGATCTTTGGGGTCCTTCTAGAGTACCTTCTAGAGGAGGTGTGAATTATTTGTTGACTATTATTGATGACTATTCTAGAAAAGTTTGGGTGTTCTTCCTGAAACAAAAGAATGAGGTGTTGCCAACTTTCAAGGAGTAAAAGATTATAATTCCAAAGCAAACAAGAAAGAAGGTAGAACACCTTTGAACTTATAATGGTTTAATGTTTTGTTCTGATGAATTTAATACTCTATGCAAGTCAGAAGGAATTATGAGGCACCTGACATTTTGTCATACTCCGCAGAAAAATGGTGTGGCTGAACGAATGAATAATACTATAATGGAGAAGGTGATTTATCTGCTCCCTAATTCTGGTTTAGCCAAGTGTTTTTGTGATGACGCTACTTCCACAACTTGTTTTCTTATTAACCTCTCTCCCTCAGTCGCGATTGATAAAAAGACTCCACAAGAGGTATGGTCTGGTACTCCTGCTAGTTATTTTGATTTGAGGATATTTGGATGTCCTACATATGTCTTGTTAATACTGGAAAGTTGGAGCCTATATCTCTCAAGTGCTTATTTATGGGTTATAAGTATGGTCTTAAAGGTTATAAGCTTTGGTGTCAAAAAAATAAAAAGGTAACAATTAGCATGGATGTTTTGTTTGATGAAACTACCATTCTTCGAGCTCCCTCCGAATTTAGTGCTTCACCTCTAGATAATCTTAGTGACATGAATCAACATAAGTCATTCACCCATGTTGAATTAGAAATTAGACCAGATTCTACACCAGTGCCTACTTCTGAATCTAGCTCGGAGATATAGAGTGGTACTATTTCTTCTTCACTACCAGTGATGCCATAATATTATATGCCAAAGATAGGCCTAAAATAGATATTAGACCTCCTCATAAGTATACTGAAGCTGATTTGGTTGCTTATGCATTGAATGTAGTAGAAGGTATTGATTCTGGTGAAGAACCTTATTCTTACTCAGAGGTAGTTAGTTTTGATAATTTTGGCTGATGGATGATTTCAATGTAGGAGGAGATGGAATCACTTTATAAGAAAGTCACATAGGATTTGGTGATATTGCCTAAAGATAAGAAAGTTGCCTGTTGCAAGTGGGTATTCAAAAAGATAAAAGGAACATCGGGAGTTGAAGATGCTAGGTACAAAGAAACACTAGTTGCTAAAGGTTACAGTCAGGTTCCTAGATGTTGAGTTCATAGGTGTGTTTTCTCCAGTTGTAAAACATAGTACATTTTGAACCTTTCTTGGTATTGTGGCTATCCATGATCTTGAGCTTTAGTAGTTGGATGTCAAAACTACATTCTTACATGGAGAACTTGAGGAGGATATCCATATACAACAATCAGAGGGTTTTATAGTTTCAGGAAAGAAGGACTATATATGATTTCTGAAAAAGTTTCTTTATAGCTTAAAACAGTCTCCCAGGCTGTAGTATAAGAGATTTGACTCTTTTATGACCTTTCATATGTTTTAGAGGAGTAGTTATGTTAGTAGTATCTACTTCAAAGAGGTAAGTGATGGTTCATTTGTGTATCTTCTCTTGTATATTGATGATATATTGATTGCAGCAAATGATATAAGAGAGATAATAAAAGTTAAAGCCCATCTTAGCAAGGAGTTCGAGATAAAGGATCTAGGAGTAGCAAAAAAGATTCTTGGCATGGAAATTATGAGGGATAGCAAGACGTGTAAGTTATACTTGAGTAAGAAAAGGTATATTGAGAAAGTACTTCTCAGATTCAATATGGACAATTCCAAACCTATAAGTACTCCATTGGCAACTTACTTCAAACTCTCGGCCACTTTATCTCCAAAGACAGATAATGTGCGTAACTATATGTTTTGAGTTCCATACTCTAGTGCTGTCGGGTCTCTTATGTATGCTGTGGTGTGTTCTCGACTAGATTTATCTTATACCATCAGTGCAGTTAGTAGAAACAAGGAAAATCGTGGTAAACACTATTAGAAAGCAGGTTTGTGGATTTTCAGATACTTGCATGGATCTACTGATGTTTGTTTGCAGTTGGGAGAAATAAAGATGGAGTAATCGGGCATGTTGAATTTGATTTCACAGGAGATCATGATAAAAGGAGGTCCCATACAATCTATGTTTTCACCATTGGTGGTTGTGCTATCAGTTGGGAAGCTACCTTATAGACTATGGTTGCTTTGTCAACTACCGAGGCAGATTATATGGCTATGACAGAGACTTTCAAGGAAGCTATTTGGTTGAAGGGTCTATTTGGTGAACTTAACAATGAATTACTAATTACTATTGTTTTTTGCGATAGTCAGTGTGCTATCTTCCTTATGAAAAATCAGATGTTTCACAAGAGGACAAAGCACATTGATGTTCAGTATCATTTTGTTCGTGAAATTATTGCTCGTGGTGATATCGTGGTGATCAAGATTAGTACTCCTGATAATCCTACTAATAAGATGACCAAGACATTACCAAGTGCCATGTTTGAGCATTGCTTGAACTTGGTTAGTGTTAGCTATTAAGATGTTCCCTTAGGGGCTTTTGTGGAAGAGGTGGAGAGTTTGTCTTGAAATGAATTCCAGTTCCGAATTAGAATTCATATCAAGGTGGAGATTCTTAGAGTTGTGACCCAAATTTTTGTGATTTGGATCAAACATTTCACGGTACGATCCATGTTGGTGATTTTCAATGGGGCTATGGTAGTAGTGTTAGGATCGGGCCGACAGGCCCGATATGGACCTTTATTTTTTTGAGCCTAGGACTTATTTGTATGCACATATTATTGAAGTACGTTTAGTGGGTTTTTTTGGTTATTCAGAAAATTCAGCCTTATCCATATTGTACTTTCTCTCCATTATAGTGAAACCTCTTTTGCCTCTGCCCATGGTTTTTCTAGCAAGGGTTTCCAGATAAATCTATGCATTGCTCTTGATTTCTTTTACCAGTAGTTTGCTTATTCTTTTCGAATCATAATAGTATTACATATAGAGACTCCGAACATTGCAGTAAACTTGGTTTGGGGGATTGGCCACTGAGTTAAGGGAGGATTACATATAGCCCATGGGATTGTAGAGATGTAAGGTGTACCACCTAGCTCAGAAGTAAGACAAAGAGGCGAGTTGAGATTCATACATATGTTTTGAAACCTATTGATTATGACTATGTGTTTTCAAATGTTTTATGCTGACATATTTTATGAAATACTCTCACCTATATTATATAAAACTATATTTCATGTTTGGATTGTTATACGTACCAGTACATTTGTATTGACCCTCTATTTTTCAGGATCTGAGGCTCAATTCCGTGGTCCCGGTAAGTAGTTGATTGGTTTATCAGAATTATGCAGTTGGTGAGCCTCCCTTATTTCTGAAGGCCTTGATTATGGAATGTTGTTATTTAATTTTTAGTTTATGGTCCGACTAGGGCCTTGTCCCATTTTTAGATAGATGTCGTTCTCATATTATTAGGGATTTCACAGACTGATGTTAAATGCTTTGTAATGTTTATGAACTTATATTCGTAATGACTAGATTGGATTAAGAGAATGACCATGTTTCTGTTTTGCTATGTTATTCTGCATTTCCTTAGAGTATATGACTGCTAGTTGGAAAAGGATGCTCGTTCCTTAATGTTTCTGTAACACCCCGTAAAAGTCGTGCATGGATTATTAGCCTTTAATAGAGTGCCCTTACACTTAAAAACTTGAAAATTTTTGTAAGTGTAATGAGGACTTAGTGTTATTTTAGCTGGCAATCTTCAGGATACAACTTTTCAACCTTCCCGATATCCGTTTTTAGATTTTAAAGTTGCGTTACGATCGGGCAATCTCATAGTACATCTCGAATAAGTTTTGGAATTTTTTCGTAATGCATAAGGCTGCGTTTGGATTTCAAAACAGTAGCAAAACGCATAGCCTATTGCTCAGTTTTCAGCATTTCAGGGTCAACTTCAAACGATCATAACTCCCTGTATATAATGAACAGTGTGAGGTATAATATATAAAATGAAATATATTTGAGTCCTATTTAAAATGAAGTTGGTTTCATCCAATTTGAATATATGAGTAAAAAATTATAATCGATTTACTCCAGCCTATCAAATTGTTAATTGAGGGACAGATTTGACCTTAATTGTTCCTTAGGGGTATTTTGGTCATCCTCCACCCCTATATATACCACCAACACGAGATTTAATCCTTCAAACACCATAATACACATACTTTCCCAAAATTGCTCAAGAATTCTCCTTAGGGTTTCAAAATAAAAACCCAAATAGTTCAAGATTCGACCGTAGGTTTTCGAAGATAATTACATATTCGGAATCACCAATCCGCAAGCTTAAAGAAACATCTATTATCCTGGGAGAACAAGGTACACAGTGTTTTCCTAAAATCTCATGGTCATAGAAATAATGTTTTAAGAACTGGGTTTTCAAATTCATGTACATACTCATGTTTTAGAAGCTTTAATGATATTGTTTTGGCCTTTTGGCTTTCCTCCAAAGAGATTTGAAAATTATATGTATATGTATATGTATATGTATATATGTGTTTGTCCTGAAATATGAATTGAGAGCATGATTTTCATGAAACCCCTCTCTTAATGTAAATTTTTCCATGCTTCACGTAATATAAATTGTTTTGAAATACATCTTGAAAAATCATGATATGAAATGCTTTGACTTTTGATATGTTTGGAATATGATTTTGAACCTGAAAGAGAGGGTTGTGAATGTTGAATATGCATGTAATGAAAGAATGCATGGTTTTGCCAAAATGCACATGACCACCATATGTTTGATGAAAGTTTTGCATGGATTTGACCTGAGTTTCGGAACATGAAATCTTTAATGCAAACTACTTGTTTGGGTGGTCTGAAACTATATTTTTATGAAAGATCGTGCTAAATGCATTATGTCTCAGAAAAAAATCATGACTTGCAAGTCTTGGTATGACGATACCAATTAAGACTAATGTCATATCAGACTCAGACTAACAGATATTTCAGACTTTCATGATTCTAGACATTCAGAATGTTACATGTGCATAAAAGGTTAAAAATAGGCATACATAGATGTTAGGTAGTTCCCCGAAGAGGGCTTGAGTTCAAGCGACTCGTTGCTTAAAACCGTGGTTTGCCGACTCGGGTATATTATTATGCGCTGACTTAAATGTCCTGTGGCGTATCAGACTCAGAAACTCCAACCCTTGTGGCACACTTGGGTTGGGGGCTTCCCGGCTGAGTCAATGGCGGATTCCATACAGCCCGTGCAATATCAGACTTGTAGGGGAATACCACCAAACTCAGACGTAAAACACAAATCATGATTTGATTTGAACAGATAGGTTACATGTTTTCAGAAAGTGCCTATGTGTTTTTCAGAAACAGTTTTATACATGATGTCTTGAGCAAAACTTGTTTTCACTTAATATGTATATATATATATATATGTATGTACCATTATACTATTTTTGGATTGCTTCGCTTGCCAGTACTTTTGTGCTGACCCCCCTCCTTCCAGGTTCTGAGGCACAGTCTAGGTGTCCAGCTACTCAGTAGACATTCTCGGATTTGCAGACTTGATTTCATAGTAGTGAGCCTTCTATTATTCGGAAGGCCTAATTATGTCAAACATTATATTATTTATTATGTTCTTAGCAGAGATTTCACAGACTGATGTCAGATAGTATTATTCAGAAATGTTGCAGAACTTGACCATGTTTTTCGTACTCAGTTTCAATTTCACATTTTATTATGATTACGAATGCTGTGCATGATAACCAGATAGAGAATGGGTGTTCCGAGCCTTCATGGTTCGGGATGCTCGTCACGGCTAGGGGTTAGGCTCGGGTCATGACAAACTTGGTATCAGAGCATGGTTCATGGTCCCAGGATGTCTGCGAAATCACGTTGAGTAGAGTTCTATTTAGGGGTGTGTAGCGCGCCACACTTATAAATAGGAGGCTATATGACGTTTAGGAATGTCTCTCTTTCTTCATGTTCTAGTTCATGAAACAGAGTCAGAATGTTCCTCCTTCATACTCTAATTCGTAATATGGTGATGTCCATACAAAAGTAAAATCATCCCAAATTCTTTCCTTACTCTGATGTTCTCATACCCATCACATTTCTGGGGTAAATCAAGTGCAGAAGTTTAGAGTCTAATTGATATTGTCCCTTCGAATTGCGTTATATAAGATCTTAAAATTGTGCAAGGACATGAGAAGAGTCCGTTATTGCTTCAGAGTGTATGAGTTCTAGTGTGAACCTTGATCTTGACGAAATCGTGCTTTTCAGCCTTCTGTATTGAGTATATTTGGCCCTTTTGAGAAATTTAAGGTGCAGATGTCATGCTTAAGGGAAAAGATGTGTAGTAGAAGTGTTGGAATTGTATTTCCACCCAAATAGTAGTATACGTTAAAGTGTCGGTGTCATGACCTATTGGTAGCAAGTAGCTTGTGTGGATTGTATGATAATCTGTGGGGGAAATATTTGACTCAGATTTTTTTTTATCTATACAAAGTAAGATGTGTATTCTCAGATTATGGAATTTTGTGTGACAAGTTTCTATCTCTTGAAAATATTTTATCATCATGTTGCTGAAAGTAAAAAGTCTAGTGAAGCCGTGTGGGGCTCTTTCGATTCACTAGCATAGTTGCCTTGTCATTCTTCTTATTTTCTTGTTCAAAATACAAAAAAATCAAAGTCTAGTGAAGCCGGGTGAGGCCTATTTCGATTCACTAGCAATTTGTCATTCAACATATGGTTCTTGTGTTGGTTGAATATATGTATAGCTGAATTTTTTTCATGAGATAGAGTTGGTAACGAAGCGATTCGTCCTTGTGTGTTAGTTTATTAGTAGAAGACAGAGAATGAGTTATTAGGCGAGGTGAATTTTCCTTGCTTGAAGTATGAAAATGGCTAGATTAGCCAGTAGGTTATAAGTATAGACTCATGGTTGTTGTGGATTTTGAAGGTAGTGTAAATGTACGCTTGGGGTAAGTAATTGTGATGTGAGAAAGAAGTATAAGTAGATACGATTGTACGGGGTTATAATATAAGGATAAGTTTGACCATGTCTATTATGAGGCTTTAACCCCCTTGACCCTCTTTTCGTTGGTAGTTGTAAACTAGTGCTACTTGTGAGAAGGTATGTAGTAGATTTTTGAGATATTTCGGTAGAATATCCCAATTTGATGGATTAGTATATTTATATTATGTTTCATTCTTCATTGGTGGTAAATTATTGATACTAAGCTATAGGCTTGAATTTAAATGGTGTGATGGTAAATATTAGCACGAGTTCGATGATGCATGTTTTGTGGCATTACATTAGTAGGCTTGATGTGCTGAAATAGTACATGCTAATGGATTATAATAAGGAAAACCGTTAGGTCATGATCGATTATTGTGGTTATGAAGTTCTAGTGCACTAGTGTTTCATGATGTTTATTTCATAGTTTCCAAGTGAAAATTTCGTGTAAGGTTGGGTTGTAAATCATGCATAGCACTATATTAAGTTTGAACAGTTGATGCCCATGAAGGTGGATGTGAAGATTTCTTGGTTAATGAATACTAGTTGTATAAAAGTGATCTAATAGACTTAAACGGTGCATGCAATAGAGTAAGTTTATTTGATTCGTAGTGGTGTATGATATTGCATGTATGATGTAGAAGTATGCCTAAGGTGACATGAGGTTGCGGCATTTTTTCGAAGGCTATTACTTGTTGTGCATGGATAGTGATACCATTGAATTGTTAAGTGGAGAAAGACTAGTTAGATGGTACATGGTGATCTAAATAGCCATGTTAAGGTGTTTTGATTGATAGTGTTGGGCCTTTTGCGGTGATCTTGATTCTCACAGTAGAGGGATATAAATTTTGAGTCGCAATAGTGGTATGCTTTATCGAAAGAGATATGGTTCATCAAAGGCTTGGTGATATCCCGGAAGGTAGTCATTCGGGCTAAGTTCTGTCATATGTATGTATTATTATTTTTTTCAGACCCTAGAGTGTAGTAAGTGTAGTTCAGTTAGAATCTGGTAAATGATCTCCCAAACTCTAGATGATGACTTGACGCTAAGGGGGAGATGACAGAACGAATGACCAAGTAAGGCTCTCAGATTCTAGTAGTGATGCAGTATGATTTAGAACGTTAAAAAGTGAGGGTGAGACTCAACCCACTCGTATCTTAGTATTTTTCAGTGATCACAATGCCTACTCAAGCTTTACGTTTTAGTTCCGTGATCATAGTTCGTGATTCCTGTATATGATAGAGAGTCACGTACTCTTCCAGTTCCAAGATAATGAGTTCTACTTCATTCAAGTAGTCGGAATTACATTCCTTTTGTTAGGAACTCTAGTTGAGGTCATGCAACTCATGACACATGTACTCACTCTTTATAGTGTGTTCAGTCCCATATAAAAATCTTCTCATGCTTCAGGGTCTTATGTTTTAACCTTTTTGTGACCTCCCTATGCAATGATAGTGGTGATGATGTAAATGTTCTTGTTGATGGAAGATCATAGTACGTTTGTTTAGATACGGCCATAAGTATGAAGTGAGATTTGGGGTCAATCTTTGATACATGTGATGTTTAGTGGAAAAGTTTGTGTGTGTATGTTTTTAGGATAGCGCGTGGGAGTTATATTGATAATAGTTTAGAAACTATGTGAAGTATGTATTTATGGGTGTTTGCCTTGAAGTTAACATGCGGTTATAAATTAGGCTTGAATGACATTTTGGGATTGTAGTGGAAGGTTGCAATATGCATTAGAGACTTCATATTAAGAGTTCAGAGTAGACATTAAAGTGGTAAGGCAAAGTATACATAGAATGTGATCTTTAAAAGAGGTATATAAGGTGGCATCATATGGTTTAGAATTATAGCATGGTGTAGCATGTTGTATTTTTGTGACTTAGAGTTAGGCTTGATCGCGGGGTAAGGATTAAGCTATTTTAGACATTAGTAGAAATATTTGACAATGCTCATATGAGAAATTCAAGCTGAATTGAATGAATATCATATTTATAGGGAATAGTATAGTTAACGGATATTCGGGAAGTGCGCTAAGCCTGAAAGTAAGAAGTCGTATTGCCAAAGGTCTGAAAATTCTATCCTAATTTAGGAGTTATATCTCTATATTTCAGACTACAGAGTAGAGTCAATGTTGTGATTTCCTCAGTTGGATATCTTGTGTAATCCATACCCAATATTCGTGGCTCCTTATTACTGTTAGAACTTTTTTAGAGAGAGTGTTGAAGAGATACTCCAGTTAAGTATGAAAGTTCAGCTTAACAGTGTATTTAGTCCTGCGTTCATGAGAACAACTTAAGGACAGATCCATGCATCAGATATGCATGTTCATTATGAGAATTCAACTTATGAATAGCTTTAATCATGTATTCCATGCATCAGATATGCCTGTCCGATATAAGAATTCAAAATATCATTAGTTCCAGCCATATGGTCATGTTTCAAATCAATGTATTCTTAATTAGAGGACATGTTATGTCTGCGTTATTCTATATCTTTAAGTCTTCAATAAGTTCCTATCCATCATTCGAGGACGAATGATCCCATGGGGGAGATAATGTAACACACCGTAAAAGTCGTGCATGGATTATTAGCCTTTGATAGAGTGCTCTTAGACTTAAATACTTGAAATTTTTTGTAAGTGTAATGAGGACTTAGTGTCATTTTAGCTGGCAATTTTCGGTATACAACTTTTCAACCTTCTCGATATCCATTTTTTGATTTTCAAATTGCGTTATGATCGGGAAATCTCATAGTACATCTCGAATAAGTTTTGGAATTTTTTCGGAATGCATAAGGCTGCATTTGGATTTCAAAATAGTAGCAAAACGCATAGCCTATTGCCCAGTTTTCAGCATTTCAGGGTCAACTTCAAACGATCATAACTCCCTGTATATAATGAACTGTGTGAGCTATAATATATACAACTAAATCTATTTGAGTCCTATTTAAAATGAAGTTGGTTTCAACCAGCTTTAATATATGAGTAAAAAGTTATAATCGATTTACTCCAGCCTATCAAATTGTAAACTGAGGGACAGATTTGACCTTAATTGTTCCTTAGGGGTATTTTGGTCATCCTCCACCCCTATATATACCACCAACACGGGATTTAATCCTTCAAACACCATAATACACATACGTTCCCAAAATTGCTCAAGAATTCTCCTTAGGGTTTCAAAATAAAAACCCAAATAGTTCAAGATTCGACCGTAGGTTTTCGAAGATAATTACATATTCAGAATCACCAATCCGCAAGCTTCAAGAAACATCTATTATCCTTGGAGAACAAGGTACGCAGGGTTTTCCTAAAATCTCATGGTCATAGAAATCATGTTTCAAGAATCGGGTTTTCGAATTCATGTACATACTCATGTTTTAGAAGCTTTAATGATATTGTTTTGGCCTTTTGGTTTCCCCCCAAAGTGATTTAAAAATTATATGTATATGTATATGTATATATGTGTTTGTCCTGAAATATGAATTGAGAGCACGATTTTCATGAAACCCCTCTCTTAATGTAAATTTTTCCATGCTTCACGTAATATAAAATGTTTTGAAATACATCTTGAAAAATCATGATATGAAATGCTTTGACTTTTGTTATGTTTGGAATATGATTTTGAACATGAAAGAGAGGGTTGTGAATGTTGAATATGCATGTAATGAAAGAATGCATGGTTTTGCCAAAATGCACATGACCACCATATATTTGATGAAAGTTTTGCATGGATTTGACCTGAGTTTCGGAACATGAAGTCTTTAATGCAAACTACATGTTTGGGTGGTCTGAAACTATATTTTTATGAAAGATCGTGCTAAATGCATTATGGCTCAGAAAAAAATCATGACTTGCAAGTCTTGTTATGACGATACAAATTCAGACTAATGCCATATCAGACTCAGAGTAACAAACATTTCAGACTTTCATGATTTTTAACATTCAGAATGTTGCATGTACAGAAAAGGATAAAAATGGGCATACAGAGATGTTAGGTGGTTCCTCGAAGAGGGCTTGAGTTCAAGCGACTTGTTGCCTAAAACCGTAGTTTGCCAACCCGGGTATATTATTATGCGCTGACTTAAATGTCCTGTGGCGTATCAGAATCAGACACTCCAACCCTTGCGGAATACTTGGGTTGGGAGCTTCCCCGCCGAGTCAATGGAGGATTCCATACAGCCTTTGGAATATTAGACTTGTAGGGGAATACCACCTAACTCAGAAGTAAAATACAGATCATGATTTGATATGAACAGACAGGTTACATGTTTTCAGAAAGTGCCCATGTGTTTTTCAGAAATAGTTTTATACATGATGTCTTGAGGAAAATTTTTTTTCATTTAATATGTATATATATATATATGTATGTTCCATTATACTATTTTTGGATTGCTTCGCATGCCAGTACTTTTGTGCTGACCCCCCTCCTTCCAGGTTTTGATGCACAGTCTAGGGGTCTAGCTACTCAGTAGACATTCTCGGATTTGAAGACTTGATCTCACAGTGGTGAGCCTTCTATTATTCGGAAGGCCTAATTATGTCAGACATTATATTATTTATTATGTTTTTGGTTTATTGGGGGCCTTGTCCAAGTTTCTTTTCAGACAGATGTTTATGTTCTTAGTAGAAATTTCGCAGACTGATGTCAGATAGTATTATTCAGAAATGCTACAGAACTTGACCATGTTTTCCTTACTCAGTTTCAATTCCGCATTTTATTATGATTACTAATGTTGTGCATGATAACCAGATACAGAATGCGTGTTCCAGGCCTTCATGTTTCGGGATGCTCGTCACGGCTAGGGCCTAGGCTCGGGTCGTGGCAGTTTCGGGATGCTCGTTGCAGCCAGGGTCTCATCTTGGTTTGTGACAACACTGGTATGGACTCTGCTCAAATCTGAAATTCAATGTGGCTTCTTGAATTTTGCTGATTCATGTTACTAGGCTCATTTCGGGGAGAAACAGTAGATTCTCTAAAGGAGGAAGAACGAAGCATGGCAATTTCATCGAGCACAACATCCTTACTAATTATAACTTTTCTATTTTTTTGACAACAAAGATTATATCCTTTAAAACCAGACTTATAACCCATAAATAAGCACTTGAAAGATCTAGGTTTAAACTTTCCATTATCAATACGAGCATAAGCAGGACATCCAAATATCTTCAAATTAGATCAACTGGAAAGATTACCTGACCATACCTCTTGTGGAGTCTTTTTGTCAATAGCGACTAGAGGATAGCGGTTGACAAGAATATAAGATGTGGAAGAAGCTTCAGCCCAAAAAGACTTGGGTAATCAAGAATTAGAGAGCATATAATGCACCTTCTCTATTAAAGTTCAATTCATTTATTCAGCCATACCTTTCTGCTGCAGAGTATGACAAACTATTAAGTCCCTCATGATTCTTCTTGACTTACATAGAAGATTAAATTTATTAGAACAAAACTCTAAACCATTATCAGTCCGAAGGCATTTTACCTGCTTCCCTATTTGCTTTCTAATCATAGTCTTCCACTTCTTGAAAATAGGAAACACATCATTATTTTGATTTAGGAAAAATAGTCAATTTTTTTTTGGAATAGTCATTAATAATGGTCAACATGTAATTCACACCTCCTTGATAAGGTACTCTATAAGGACCCTAGAGGTTAGAATGAATGTAATCAAGTGTGACTTTAGTTGAGTGGATGCCTTTAGTGAATTTGACTCTCTTCTGCTTCACAAAAACAAAGTACTCACAAAACTCGAATTTGGTAATACTCTATCCATCAAAAAGTCCTCGCCTACTTAGTTCATCCATCTATCTTTCAATTATATGTCCCAGGAGCATATGTCAAAGTTTAGCAACATCACAATCTGATAGAGAGAAAGTAGAAACAACTACATCACCTGGAGTCGTAGAGCCTTGCACGAAGTACAAATTAGTAGTCTTTATCTGTACCTTTATCACAACAAGAGCACCTTTACAAACCTTCAGGACTCTACCTTCACCAGTGTACTTATATCTGTTCGAATCAAGGTTACTAAAGGAAATAATGTTTCTCTTCAGGTCTAGGGTATTCCACAAATTACCAAGTTACCTAACAACCTCATCAAACATCTTAATCCTAATTGTTCCAATACGAGCTATCTTGCAAGGTGTGTTATTTCCCATCAACACATTACCTTTAGAGTCTGTTTCATATGTTGTAAACCAATACCAATTGTAACACATATGAAACGTGCAAGCTGAATAAAAAATCCAATCCTCACAGGGTTTGGAATTACCATGAGAGACTTCCAAGTTTTCTCTATCACTAGCGCCATCTTTAACAATACTGGTTTCATCAAATTCTCTAGTTGGTTTTCTTTCTTCCTTTCAGCTTCCCTTTTATTTCTTTTCCGTAACTTATAACACTCAGATTTGATATAACCCTTCTTCTTGCAAGTTTTTAGATTTCGACCTATTCCTATCATTACCTTCTGATTTTCTATCATGAGTCCTTCCTCGAATAATGAGACCATCTCCTTGAGTCTCTAACCCATTCCCAAGATGCTTTATTTTCTCCTTAGAGAATAATGCATCATAAAATTCATCTAGGGTTATCATGACTATATAAAATTGTATCCCTAAATGTCGAGCGAACACAACAAAATCAACTCTATATTTTCCTCATCTTACTTAACCTCTAGAGTCTTTAAATCAGAGATGATTTCCTTAAAGACAATTAAGTGATCCTCTAAAGACACACCCTCAGACATGTGATGGGAATAAAGTCGTTGTTTGAGATACAACTTACTAGTTAGACTCTTTGTCATACATAATGATTCCAGTTTCAACCACAATGGAGTGGCAGTGGTCTCATTCAAAACATCATATAGAATCTCATAGGATAAATGAAGGTGGATCTGAGATAAAGCCTTTTGATCCTTATGGCATTTATCCTCCCTTGTCCATGATGAGGGAATCTTATCAAACCCTAATTGAGCATCATCCAAATCCATCTGCGTGAGAACAACCCATATCTTAACCTTCTATAACGAAAATCTGATGTTGCGATCAAATAGAAAAATATCATACTTCATGGTTGCCATCTTCGATAAAACAATCGATCGCTCTGATACTAATTTGTTATAGAATGGACAATAATAAGCAATACCAATACAAAAGAAAAATAAGAAGAACACACAGATTTTATGTGAAAACCTTTGAAAGGAAAAACCATGGGTTGAGTAGGATGAAATTCACTATAATGAGAGGAGTATAAGGTGGAGATGAAAGTTTCAATGACGTGTTTTAAAAAAAACCACCAAAAAAACCCACAAAATCGCATTTATATAATACATGCGTATAAATAAATCCAAGCCCAAAATGTACAAGTCCATACTGTATGCGCTTCTCTACGCTACCACCATAGACCTCAAAAAATCTCAAACATGAGTCGCACCATGAATTTTTCAAGGCTGAATCAACAAAATTCGAGTCACAAACTCTAACACAAGAATTATGTTTGTCTAGAAGAAAATATTCTATGATTTTAATTGATCCTTTCCAGAGAATTAAATAGTCTTCAGCAACATGCTTTTTATTTAGTTGGTAATATAGATAAAGCTACCATATGTGAAGTTATGAACTTTAAAATGAAGAACAATTCGACGAGATATCAATAACATAGTACTGAGTAATGGATGTATTTAATTCCTTACGATTTTATTTTTTTTACCATATCCCTTTTGTGAAGACTTAAATTCGAACATCTAGTGTTCCTCCAATAAATAGGCATCTAAATTGTTTGCTACTCTTAGTGGAGCTGTTTATATGTGTGTAATTATGAAAGAAATCATATATATGAATACCGAACCTAATGTTTGAGGTGAGACATATCAAACTTTATAAGTTATCCATCGAGTTTTGATGAGTTTGTTCTATTTCATTCATCCTTGGAAACTTCCAGTTATTAAAAAAAATGAAAACTGAAAGTATACAACAGTTGTTTTTGCTCAAGGTAAAGGGAACCCTCCATCTTATACTTTCTACATGACCTCATCCTACATAATATCTTGCCTTATTATATATGCTTGAAATCCTAACTAGGAATATTTTTTTTGACAGTCCACTAAAGTAGAGCAGTGGCAGGCGTTTCTTTGTTAGGGTTCAATGGATTAAAGGGATACCTGTGACATGTCCCTGAACTAAGTTGACAAACGTAAAGAAGCAGAATAAGCAGTGAAAAATGAGAAGAGAGTTGTAATGCCCCGCATTTTTAACGTAGAAATCAAACTGTCGTTCCTATATGTGCAAACTCAAATTGCATGATTCAGATTTTAATTCATATAACATGATATTTATCCTAGTTTATAAAGTTCTCCCGAAGTGAAAGATGTTCATAGCATTTACTGAGAGCAAAGTTGAGCTAAGAATCTTTGATTCGTTCAAAGTTTGGTATTTGATTCTACAAGGGTCTACTTTGAACGTGTATAACTTTTGATATACGTGGAAATTTTTCAGCTCAAGACCCATCAAATTATAGAGAATTGAATCATCATTCCACCAAAACCAATTCCCCTAAATCTGATACATGAGTTAAAAGTTATAGCATTTTTTGTCTGAGACTGTAAGCTGTTACGATTACACTGCTCGGCGGTGCCTATAGCAGTGAAACCAATAGCGGTCAGCGGTAATCCTCAAAATTGGGATTGTCCAAAATAGTAGGTCCCCGTGGTTACATCGCTCAGTGGTTCCTATAGCGGTGTCACTAATAGCGCTCAATAGTGAGCCTCAAAATTGGAATTTCTGCTGAAATTTTTAATTCCGAGCGATAGTCTTGTCTTTTCCCTACCAACCCAAGTCGTGTAGACAGTGAATTAAAATATTTTTTGGATGTAATATGCTGAAATTCTCTCAAACTTATCAAAAACAAAATCCTAACCTCCTTCGCAAAGATCAAGAATCAATACTTTATGTTCAAGATTTCCAAGAAACAAAAATCAATATTCGGATCCTATTCTTCAAACTAAGTAGTCTAAGGTATGTGTGACTACTCTAAACTCCATGGCCATAAGATTTACTATTTTATCAAGTTTAAAGATCCCCAATCCTGTTAATAAAGAACAGTTTTTATATTTTTGCAAAAAGTATGTATCATGGAATTGTTTTGGTGAAATTATATATTGTCTTGAACCATTTTTCATGAAATTTAAATCTTAACTATATAGGTATGTTTTCATTTTTAATGAAGAGTTTGTTTGAGAGCATTATTGATAAAAACTCCCTCCCCTTTAATGATGACTTTGGTTTCAAGTGTTGTGGATTATTTAAATTGCATGAACTTTCTTAAATAAAATAAAAGGGTAAATGCTTGTTTAATGATGATAGATTGATATGGTTTATGACATGCTGAAAGGGTGTCTTTCTCATGATAAATGTTCATTATGTCAAATTAACAGTTTCCATGGCTTTTGAGTAATGCAAATATGATATTGCCACCTTATGATTGTACTATTAAGAGAAGAGTGTTTTAGATGTAAAATCTATTGAAAATATATTGCATGATTCTCTCTCACTTGGTGTGTAAGAACTATGGGTAGTCGTTAATTTGAGGATAAGTGAAAAAGGGCTACAAATATGTTATGGTATGACATGAATGACTTGCAAGTCGGGGTGTGATGATACCCGGTGATAGGATGCCCTGAACAGAAAGAGTCTTGAGTGTTTTGTAATGTATGAAAAATGGTCTTAAAGAACTAAAAGTTGGGCTTAAGAGATTTAGATGGTTATCCTAAGAAAGCTTGAGTCGAGAGACTAATTGCTCGAAATTGTGGTTTACCGACTTTGGATTTTAGCACATGGTCTTATGTGCCTTGATTTATGTCATCCCAACCTGGGACTATGTTTATGAGACATGCTTTATGGTCTTGTGCCCTACACGACATATTATTAGTATTGGGAATTTTGTCACCCTACTTTGTTGACTGACGTGTCTTCCATACAGATACTCCAACTCTTGCGGCAAACTTGGTTAGGGGATTGGCCTTTGAGTCAAGGGTGGATCCCATATAGCCCGTGGAATGATCAAAATTATAGGGTGTACCATATAGCTCAGGAGAAAAGAGAAAGTTAGTCATTATTTCCATGAGTTGTTAAAATTCATTTCAGTATGCCCACGTGTTTTCACTTATGCATTATGTTTATTGTTTTATAAAATGCTCTCATTATGACATATAAAAACTTGTTAGTTTGAGTTGTTTTACATACCAGTACATTTTGTATTGACCCCCTATATTTTAGTTCTAAGGCCCGGTCTAGGGGTCCTTCTAAACAGTAGATTATTGTCAAACATTAAGAGTTGGTGAGCCTCCCTTACTTTGGATGGGGTCTTATTTACTTATTTTGTTCTTATTGTTTTTAGTTCATGGTCGGACCGACGACTTTCTCTGTGTTTCAAAAATATTATTGTTTTTAATTGTAGTAGAGATTTAACAGTTGTATATTAGATGATTTGAGTTTTACTGAACTTATGTCCTTATTACTTAGTTGAGATAATAAAGTGACCATGTTTCCATTAATTTTCCACATTTTCCTGCAGTATATGAATTGTGTATATGATTACAAGTTACAGAAGGGCTCTTGGGCCATCATAGTTTGGGATGATCGTCTCGGCCTAGACCTCGGTTCGGGTTATGATAAACTTGGTATCAGAGTAAAATTTATGGTCCCAGGTTGTCTGTGAAATTGTATTGGGTAGAGTCCTATTTATGGGTATGTAGCGCACCATACTTATAAAGAGGAGGCTACAAAGTGTTTAGGAATATCTCTCTTCTTTTCATGATTTGGTTCATGTCATATAGTTTGAGTGTCCTTTAATCAATGATTTCCTATATTTCAAAAAAAATTATCATGCCTCCCCGTAGATCCAATGAACAAAATTCCCAAACTGAGGATGTCTGTCTTACTCATGGGATGCAGACCCATGATAGAGCTTGTACACCTTAGTTTGTTGATACTTCGAGAGTTTCTCTAGTTTTGACTAGTCTACCTCAGGATCCATGAATTGGTGTTAACCGTCCCTCACCCTTCTCAGAGAAAAGTTTTGTATACTAAGTTTTGACAGTCCATCCATATGATTGCTCAGTTTGTGGACTCTCTGACCCGTCGATACGAAGATTTTGGTTCTATGTCGGGTTTATCTGAGGCTAAATGGGTTGGTTAATTGTGAGGCTAAACCCACCAACCTTTACTGGCACAAAGGTTGAGGAGGACCCCCAAGTGTTCATTGATGAAATGGAAAAAATTTTCAGAGTCATGCATGCAAATAAAGGTGGGGGGTTGTGTTGGAAGCCTATCAGTTGAATATGGACAATCAGTGGTATAATAAATGGGGGGATTCAAAGGGTAGTTATGTTGAGCCTTATTTATGAGGTGAGTTTATAGAGGCCTTAATTGATCACTTCTTTCCCTAAGAATTGAGGGAAGCAAACTCTAAAGAATATGTGAATCTGAAGTAAGGAAAGATTAGTGTAAAAGAGTATACATTGAATTTCAACCAGCTATCTTGTTATGCTCCAAAATTAGCGGGTAACATGAGAGCTCGCATGAGGATATTTGCAACCAGTCTCTCGGATGATCTGGTATTGTAATGCAAGGGAAAAATGTTGAATAGAGATATGGATTTCTCTAGGTTGTCCATTCATATGCAGTAGGTAGAAGAGAAAATGAAGAGGCTGAATGAGGTAAGGAGAAATGAATGAGAAACTAAGAGAGTTAGGTCCACAGATCAAAATAAAAGTCAACACTAAGGTGGTAATTCGGGAAATGGGTGGTCTAAAAAGAACTTTTAGAGCAATGCTCAGTTGTCAGCAAGTGCACCTGAGACCAAGCTTTCGAGTGAATCGCATTTTCAATCTTGAGATAGGCTTGGAACTTATGGAATCCAGTCCCAGGGGAGTATGACTCTGTATTTTAGGTGATACCCTCACTGTAGCAATTATGGGAGAAATTATCTGGGGAAGTGTTATTCTAAGATTCAGATGTGTTATTCGTGCGCCTATGTGGGCAATTTTCAGAGGAACTTCCCTCAGTTGGAGGGAATATAGGTGGATATATGTCCCTAGCCGCATCTATAGCTCCTCCTAAGGGTACTACTTCAGCTATCTGTGGTGATCATAATCGGTTATATTCCATATTTAACTGCCAGGATGTGGAGACCTCACTAGATATTGTTATGGGTATGTTATATATTTTCTCTTGTGATGGGTATGTATTTGGCATGCTTCACATGATTGGTGTTGTTAGACAATATGATGTAGAGTGTAGTGGTGGAAATAATAGATTAAGATTGTTATTGTGTGTCTTATGGAAAGGAATTAGTGGGCTTGATGCAATATTTGGAATAACCTAGGTTGGAAAATTATGGAATAAGGAGTGGGTAATTATGATATATACATATACGTATATACATGAGATTAGTATTATAACAATGAATTGTGGTGGAGTCATTAAGCGAACAAATGCATGGGTAAAGGAAAATAAGTTGAACCCCAAGGTAGCATATTGTTAGATAAAAGTTTTTGTCTATAAGTGTTTTGAGCACTTAGTTCCTGTTCTTTAATTTTGGTATTAGAGGTAAAACTAAGGATTTGTTGTGTGATGTTCTTTAGAGCTGAATTGAGCGAATATAGATAGACGGTATGTGCCTTTTGGATAGTTTTACAAAATTTTATTATGTTGTAGGTTATGTGATTAGTGGTCTAATGTTAGAATGTTAAGTAGTGGAGAGTGGATTTTTATTTAATAAGGAGTGAAGATGGGTATGCTCATTAGACTATGAGTTGTAGGTTGATGGATATAGAGGATAAAAATTAAGAGTAGCATTCTTTGGAAGCAATGCCAATGAAATATAGTTAAAAAGGAGAAATTTAGAATTTATGTGCATGGTGATACCCCATTATGTTGAGATTTGTGGTTATTGATTTGATGAGGGGATATGTTCATAAGTCTAGGATTGTGACTTTGACCTAAAGGGGATATACGGAATTAAGGTAGTTCCTAAATTTTCTCCCATTCATGATGCTTATTCTTGGGTCCCTCAATGACCCTCCGTATGTTAGTAGGATGGTGGTTGTGGAATTGTAGTAATATTTTAGGTAGGAAAATAGATGTTCTTGATTGTGAAAAGTTTGATATGATTCATTTAGATAAAGTTATAGGTGAAAGGGGGAAAGAAGGAGATGAACTTTCATTACGTGAAATAGTTAGGAAGGAGATATGTGGCGAAAAACTTTGTGAGAATGATTGAATTTGTTAGTTTTAGTGGAGAGAGCCATTAAGTGGGTGTAGTAATGATAGGCTTGAATGTTATGATTGATGAAAGCACAAACCAATTATCCATGTGTTTATTACTCCTTGAATTAATACTTGAGGTTGTTGGGTTATAGAGACGAGGTGAGGTGATTTCTTAAAGTGAGTAGAGTACAGGGACCCATAGTTTAAGTTATCATCCTTTTTAACTTTGAGTTAGGCTTCAACATCGAAGTACTATGTAGTGGGACTCAAAATCGTGTGGTTAGATGTGTTGGGAGAGAATTGTAAGTGGTAATGATGAAGTATGCTATTTATTGTTTGGGGCATAGTTAAGTAGTGTCTCTAAGTTTTAGGTCTAATCATTCTATCTTGTAAGGTAGAGAATGTTTCTAACTCCTTTTTTCCATGAAATATCATTTCATGATTGTGCCGATATAATTAGGCCTATTATCACCAAATAAACTCATGCCTTATTTGTGATGATCATGAATCGTATGCAAGGCCATCTCTATGCCAATCCTTATCATCTCCTGCTTTGTGCGTATATGATTCACTAGGAGGTTATCATGAAACTATTTTGAAGCCTTTGTATATTCTGTTAATGAAAAAAAAAGTTCAATGCGAGGTCACATTACTTAGTTCATACTTTTCGAGCTTCAACAAGATCCTACCCATCATTGGGGATGAATGTCCCAAGGGGGAGATAATGTAACACCCCGCATTTTCGAGCTAAAAATATACTGTCGTTCCTATGTGTGCAAACTCAAACACCATGATTCATATTTTAATTCATGTTTCATGAACTTTATCCAAGTTTATGAAGTTATCTCAAAGTGAAAGATGTTCATAGAATTTACTGAGAGCAAAGTTGAGCTAGGAATCTTTGATTCGTCCAAAGTTTGGTATTTAATTCTACAAGAGTCTACTTTGAACGTGTATAAATTTTGATATAAGTGGAAAATTTTCATCTCAAGACCCACCAAATTCTAGATAATTGAATCAGGTTTCCAACGATACCAATTCACCTAAACCCGATACCCGAGTGTAGAGTTATAGCATTTTTTGTGTGGGCCAGTAAGTTACCACTATAACACCGCTTAACGGTGCCTATAGAAGTGGAACCAATAGATATAAGTGGTGAGCCTCACAATCGAGATTGTCCAACATAGTAGGTCACCGCAATTATACCGCTCGGCAGTGCCTATAGCGGTGGCACCAATAGAGCTCAGCAAGTGAGCCTCAAAATCAGGATTTCTACTGAAACTTTTAATTCTGAGAGGTAATCTTGTCTTTACCCTACAAACCCATGTCGTGTAAACAGTGATTTAAAATGTCTTTTGGGAATAATATGCCCAAATTCACTCAAACTTATCAAGAACAAAATCCTAACCTCCCTCCCAAAGATCAAGAATCCATACTTTAAGTTCAAGATTTATGTAATACCCCGTATTTCTATTTAGCTTAAATTCATCCCAAAGATGTCAAATACATATTTTAAAGATGAATCCACTTTTATACTTGTTCTATTTTCAAGATTTTTGCTTTTTGTCATGTGTAAAATTCAATAATCTTTCCATCGATATAAGATTCGCCTAAATGCTATAATCGTGTAAGAAGTTATGACTACTTCAAGTCTTAGTCGTAAAACACCGTTATTTCAGTCAAGCCAAAATGAGATTTGTTAAATTCCAGTAAGACTCCGCGATTTCACTGCATCGCGGAGGGATCTCACACCCCAAATGTCAAAATCTAGTGAAGGTCAGCGATATCCCCACATCGTGCCGTCGTGCAATTTCCCATTTGTCAAATTCCAGTGACACGATACGATAGCGCCGTTTCGTGCCAGCGGTCAGGTCGGGAACTTTTCACAAATTTAAAACACGCATCCAAGGGTTAAAAGGGTCAATTTACCACCCCTATTTAAACCCAATAACACGTGATTTAGCCATTCTTCACAAAAAATGTAGTATTTCTCTCAAGTTTCCCTCAAGACAAGCTAGGGTTTTCAATTGAGGACTCAATTTCAACACTCAAATTCAAGAGTCTCTCCGTCAATCTTTGCTAAATCAAGAAATAAGGTATGCATAGTGTTCATTCATGGACTCCTTTCATCCATGAAGCCTAATAATCTCTTTTCAAAGTTCAAGTATATGGATTTTTATGATTTCCATGTTGTGTTTGTTTTTGTTCATGTTGATAATGACCAATTGAATTCTAATCCATGTTTGGTTAAAAATTTTATGTGGAATTAGTTATTATATGTGTATATTCATGTGAACCCATGTTTTAAACCCTTGAATTGTGAAACTGGAATTGAATAATGATGTTTACTTGTTGTGCAATGTAGCTTACATATACTATGCTCACTATGTATTTGATTAAATGCCTATGCGAAGCAAAAGTGTCATACTAGTATGATAATATGAAATCCTCATTCATATACAAGTTCATGCATGTCAAGTGTTTGATGAAATGTCTTAGTATATGGATTATAGATATGTGTGTAGCCATTGTTGTGCTTTAGAATTTACGCCATTAATTACTTCTATGATATCGAGTCCTGGGGGTATTTAATACCAGACCAATTAGTCGCGTGCATAAAGCCAGTGTTATGGTTTCATGATATTCTCAATCAAGCCATGTTCATTAGAATTAAGCTAGTTATGTGACTCAGGAAAACTCAGTGAATTCAATATTAATCTAGAAATCTGAGAAATTCCAGTAAATCTCAGTAATCCAGTAATCTCCGAAATCTCAAATAGCTATCAGATCTCAATAGCAATTTCGTCAGTCCACAAAATTTATTTAACTCAGTCTAGTACAGTTCAGTTAATCATATTCAGAGTCTTTTTAGATGGGAGTAGGAATTAGCACTGAGTGAACCCGAGGATGGGAACTCACCTGTTATATGAGGGTGTGATTCTTAGAAACAATCCTTGTGTTCTTGAACTATCTAGCCAATGTAGGTTAAGACATCATATCCTATTATATGATGGTAGATGAGGTGGCTTAAACTGTTAGATAAGGTTTCCAATCGTTTTCACTAGAGTTACCTGTTATATGAGGGTTACTCACAGATTTTCCTTACCAGTGGTGCAATATTGAAACCCTTCCAATTGGGGTTACAATTGGACCCCAACACAGCTATAATAGCGGTTAGATAATTACTTCCCATAGTTTCAGTTACAAAATCAGGACTGTTAGATACAGTCATTCAGTCTCAGTAATAGAACTTAGATAGTTCTACATAATTCAGGGCTGTCAGATACAGTCAACTCAGAATAGTACGAAACTCAACTAGTTCCATTAGAAACTAGACTTTCAGATATAGTCGCACAATATCATTTATACATTTATCAGTATCCGATGTTATCAGTACTCAATCTATGAAATCATGTTATCACGAACTCTGTTATAGTTATTATGTAATCATGCATGCATTCTGACGTTCATGTTATCCAGTCAGTTAGTATAGTTCATGCATATGAACCTTTTGTATTCAGCCTACCTCACATGCATACCAGTACATTCAAACGTAATGAGGTATTTGAGCTATGGGGTTTTATACCATAGGTTAAGAAGCACGAGTTCCAGAGCATCAGTAGTATTCAATATTTTAGCAGCCAGATTTAGCAGTGAGTCCTCATCTTTTGAGGACATGACCATTACTTTATTTCATCATTACTTAGTCTATTACAGTAGTTGGAGTTAGTTGGGAATATGTCCTATCAACTTCTTATTTTGACAATTAGAGGCTTTCCAGACTATCATGTTTCAGACAGTTTATTTCATTTGTATTGGGTATTCATACCCCATCCGGATGTTATGTTTATTTTATCAGTTTTGAAACTTACGACATTACAACCTTTATTTCCGCATTACACAGTATATTAAGCAGTGTTCAGGTACAGACATTAGTCATGGGTTAACTTGTGGTCCTCTGGGGTCATGAGCACCGTGTAGCATTGCAGGTACCAGATTTGAGGTGTTACAATTTCTAAGAAACAAAATCAAGATTCGGATCATATTCTTCGAACTAAGTATTCTATGTTATGTGGGACTACTCTAAACTCCATGGGCATAAGATTTATTGTTTTATCAAGTTTAAAGATCCCCAATCATATTTATAAAGATGAGTTTTCATATTGTTGCGAAAAGTATGTATCATGGAGTTGTTTTGGTGAAATTATATGTAGTATAGAAACATTTTTCACTAAATTTAAATTGTGACTATATATGCATGTTTTCTTTTCCAACGAAGAGTTTGATTGACAGAACGATTAATATAACTCCCTATCTTTTTATGATGTCAATGGTTTCAAGTGTTGTGGATTGTTCAAATTGCATGAACTTTCTTAAAGAAAACAAAAGGGTGAATACTTGTTTAATGATCATGGATTGATATTGTTTATGACATGTTTTGAGGGTGTCTTTCACATAATAAACGTTCATTGTGTCAAATTAACAATTTTCATGGGTTTTGAGTAATGAAAATATGATATTGCCACCTTATGATTGTACTATTGAGAGAAGAGTATTTTTGATGTAAACTCAAATGAAAATCTATTGCATGACTCTCTCTCACTTGATGTTTAAAAACTATGGGTGGTCTTAAACACGAGGATAAGTGAAAAAAGGGCTACAGATATCTTATGGTGTGACATGAAAGACATTCAAGTTGGGGTAAGATGAGACCCGATTATACTATTCCCATAACAGAACAAGTGTTGAATATTTTGAATGTATGAAGAATGATTTTAAAGAACTAAAAGTAGGGCTTAAGAGAGTTAGATTGTTACACGAAAAAATCACGAGTCGAGTGACTCAATGCTGGACATCTGTCACAACCTTAGCCGAGACCCTGGCCTCGAAGGGAATCTCAAACCATGAAGGCCTGAGCGCCCCTATTCTATCTGGCAATCATGCACAATGTTCATATAATGTAAATAAATGTAGAAGATTAATAAATGAAAACATGGTCACTTTATAAATTCAACTGGACAATATGAAATGAAGTTCATAACATTCAAAGTACATGACTCTGATCGGTGAAATCTCTACTAACTGAAAACATCATTTGTCTGACTCTGGGACAAGGCCCCCAGTTGGATCATAAATCAAAATAATATAACCATGACAAGTTTCGTAACTAGGCCTCCCGAAGTTAGGTAGGCTCACCAGCTGCAACTTCTGTCAAGTCAACCTACTGCTTAACGGGACCCTGGAACTGAGCCTCAGATCCTAAAATATAGGGGTCAATACAAATGTACTGGTACACAGAGCAATCTAATATAATGTATCTATATTTAACATTAGTGAGAGAAATTCATTAAATATTTTAGATATAATATATAAAAACACATGGCCGTACTTTAAAAGACTTTGAACAATTCTTTGAAATCATAACTCATTCTTTGTCTTACTTTTGAGCTAGGTGGTAGATCCTGCAATCTATAATCCATGAGCTATATGGATTTTGCCCTGGACTCTGCGGCCAAGCCCCCAATCCAATTTTACCACTAGGATTAGAGATCAATAAGGGGGACACACAAGATCACACAGTAGGGTACCAAAATCCCAAATCCAATTAAAATGTCATGGTAATGTACAAGATCACAAAGCAGGGCTCCTAACCATAGTCCTAATTTGGGACGACATGAATCAAGGCACACAAGATCAAAAAGCATTGTACCATAACCCCTTGTTATCAAATCCCGGTTTCTCTTATTCAGTCTTTTAAGTCCTACTTTCTTTGGGTAACCACCTAACTCTCTTTAAGCCCATTGTTCGTCTGTTCTAAACATGCAGATTTCTGAATCAAATTCTAAAAACTTGAGTATAATCTATATTTTAATATGTTCTAAATTTTCTTTGGCATTCATCTTCTTTGGTATCATCATACCAAGATTTGCTAGTCGTATCTCTAAGCCATACATTATCATGTTACATTCTTCCCTTTCAAAAGCTTGTATTCAGACCACCAAACTATTAAAACAATATATAAGAATGCGTATAGTGAAATTCATGAAAACTTAGGCAAAGATTCTCGATTTCAATTCACAAAAACATGGTGGTCAAGTAATAAACCATGAAATCTCTTTAAATCCTCTCTTTCATTTATGTGATTGAGAAAACGCCCTCTGTTCAAGTTATCATCAAAATTAAGCCAACAAATAATAGTAAAGACATTTATATCGTACTACTGGACATGCAATCAAATAATTAATAACTAGAGAGGGAGTATAAATCTTCTTGGTCTCGATTCAAATATCAAAACTCAAACACCATGTGTGTGTATATATATATATATATATATATATATATATATATATATATATATGAACGAATATTGAACTTAAGGGGCAGGCCTCAAGACCAAATCACTATCATAAAAAATATTCACAATGCATATTTGTCATTGTAAGTTCAAACCCCTCAAAAATATATGAATTATCAACATTCAAAACATTATTAAAAAGGTTTTACCATGCCATTATAGTTTAGGAAAACCCCACGTACCTTAATCGATGAAGAATTCGCAGAAAAGTTGATCCCATGAGCATGAATATTTAGCCCTAATTTTTTTTTTCTTATGGAGTTCTTGGATATGATTAGGGGTTTTTAAAAACTTAAAACGTTACTCATAACCTTAATTTTGTATAAGGATGATTAGGGATGGTTTTGGAAGGTAAAAAGACTTGGTTGCCCATAAAATGACTTTAAAAATGAAGTATTTACGTTATTAGGTCATAGGGCGTGCGAGACATTACCTATAGCCTAAGCTAGTCTATTCCTCGCATTTCCCATCTCCTAAAATAGGCTAGGTGTTGCATTTCCCATCACCTAAGCTATGTTGGGTGATGCATTGTCATGGCACAACATTTCCAGTAGCCATAAGTGATTGCTAGGGGATGCACTCCAATTCACTAAGTGATAACTCTTTGTTCGGGCAATGGATTGAGGTAAAATTGGTATAGTTGGAAAGAAGACTCAAAGAAATTTCATTTTATATATAGTAGGACCTCTAACTCATCATATTCTAGGAGTAATAGTTGATGGAACTTGACCCACGTTGAAACATTCACTAAAACTTAATCGATAGAAATGTTTTCAACTTGTCTTAGAGTTAGGTGATTATTGTGACCTCAATACATATTCAAAGATATTACCATACTATAGGACTGATCACCCTACATATATTAACACAGAATCATTTAGTTCGGTTCTATGCGTGTAGGAATGACAACCTAAATTCTAGAGCGAAAGTACGGGGTGTTACAATATCGTGGTTTGCCGACTTGGGATTTTGGCACCAAGATATGTGGTATTGTGTACCTTGATTTATCTCTTTCCATGTTAGGACCATGGTTAGGAGCCATGTTTCGTGGTCTTATGCCCTACCATGACATATTATTATGATTGTAGAATTTTGGTGTCATGCTTAGTGGACTGGTGTGTCTACCATACCGATACTCCAACCCTTGCACCATACTTGAGTTGAGGACTGGGCCTTCGAGTCAAGGGTGGATTCCATATAGCCCGTGGGATGATCAGAATTGTAGGGTGTACTATCTAGCTCAGGAAAAAATAGAAAGTGAGTCACGATTTCCAAGAGTTGTTGAAATTCAATCTAGTATGCCCATGTATTTTCACATATGCATTATGTTTATTGTTTTATAAAATTCTCTCATTATGATATATGAAAACATGTTATTTTGGGTTGTTTCACATACCAGAACATTTTATATTGACCCCTATATTTCAAGTTCTGAGGCCCAGTGTAGTGATCCTGCTAAACTGTAGATTGTTGTCATACATTAAGGGTTAATGAGCCTCCCTTACTTCGGAAGGCGTCGTGTTTACTTATTTTCATCTCATTGTTTTTATTTCATGGTCTGACCAGGGGCCTTGTCCTGATTTCTAACAGATTGTTGTTTTCAGTTGTAGTAAAGATTTCATAGACGTGTATTAGATGGTTTAAGTTTTATTGAACTTATGTCCGCATTAGTCAGTTGAGATATTAAAGTGACCATGTTTATGTTTATATTTCGTATTTCCTTACAGTATATAAATTGTGTATATGGTAGTAAGTTAGAGAAGGGCTCTCGGGCCTTCAAGGTTTGGGATACTCGTCCCGACCTATACCTCGATTTGGGTCATGACAAGAGTAGGGACCTACCAAAATGGAGAGACGGAGAGCAACATCTTGATAAGCTTTTGGACCTTTGGACTATCAGACCTACTGAACAACAATAATAAATTAAATCAGGATACCATAGATCTCAAGAACGGAAAGCCTACACTATAACTTTGACTAAAGGCATCACTACTTAGTTGAAACAGTCAAATAAAAAATTGATATGTTCTTGATTTGTTATTTGTAATGTATTTTGCTCACCTTTACAGGAAACTCGAGGATAACCGAAAATGATGCATCAACTTTAGATCATAAAAATTTGTTTAATACATGTGCAAGCATCAATAGGGTATGTTATAATACGTTGCAATATCATTGTGTTTATAAATCAAATAGATCAGAAAAATTTAAATTAATAAACTTGTCGTCTTTGGTATAAATAACTGAGTTCATGAAGGATAAATGTAAAGGAGGAAATCGGTTTATGTAGAGGCTTTTTGAATGATTTCCTCATAGACTATATTGTATGATGAATGAATCATCACTATCTGTTGTGGGCGGTAAAATTATTAGCTTTAGACAATGGAAACTTTTTGCTGTTGATAGTGTCACGCCTCGGTTTTAGATTGGTATATCAACTTACAGTATATTAGCCTATGCCAAAAAAGAACTGAAAATTGACTTGTTATAACTATTTAAATCTACTTGATAAGGATGATATAAAAAGTTTCTTTTGTTTGAGAACATGCAATTGACAAGTTAGGGTTTTCAAACAGAACAAGTGGTGCTTACAACTACATTAAAAAAAAAAACCCTAAATAGAAAGAAATTCTTGATTCACTAAAAAACATGACTGTAACTTTTACTTAATTATAATAGTTTTGGTCTTAAATAATTGAATACTGTGACTTTAAATGGAATACTCTTTTTAATTGGATGTTTTATTTTTGATTTAATTTTATAATTGTTTTTGTTTGAATTATTAGATAAGCCCGAAAATCATCCTAGCAATACCGAAGAAGTGAAACCCTAGCGTTCAAATCAAAGCTCCAAAGAAGATAAATTGCCAACACCAGACGAAATCAATATTTTCCAATAAAATTACTAATCATAGACAAGGTATCCGGTTCATTTTGAAACCAAGGATGATATTGAATGTACAAATCATATACTACTCTCTCTCTCTCTTTCTCTTTCCTTAGTATGCTTGAGATCGTGCTTGTCAGTGACCCGAGTCATCATTCGGGGACGAATGATCCACAATTGGGGATAATATAACACCCCTTAGCATTCTCGACTTACCACCACTCTTAGAGAGCTTACAACCTGAAATTTTTCTAAGTGTTAAAACATTTAGTCATATTTTGAGCCCTTAACTTCAATGACTTTTAAATTGATCTTTCCGACTCCGAGATGTAGATTTTTGAGTTGATTCATGTTCAGGGGTATAAATGGGATATATCGAAGAAGTTTTAGATTTTTTGGACGAGGATTAAGACGTGTTTGGATTTCAAAAACAGTAGGTCACTGTGATTGCACCGCGTCACGGTGCCTATAGCGATGAGGCCTCTGACGCATCACAATGGGTCCTAAAAATAGGTTTCAGTTGCGAATTTAAATTCCAAGGGGCATCCTTGTCTTTTACCTATAGACCCAAATCGTGATAACAATAGATTAAGACCTGATTAGGGCATTATATGCTCAAATTACTCAATTTCTCTCAAAATCTAAACCCTAACTCTTCCTTAAAGATCAAGAATCCAACCCCTAAGTTAAAGATTTTCAAGAAAGGAGTCAAGACTAGGGTCCCAATATTTAAACTAAGTGACATAAGGAACGTGAGGCTTTCCTAATCTTCATGGGCATATTGTAATTGTTTGGGTAAGTTTTGAAATTAAGAAATCATGTATTTACGAAGGGTTTTTGAACTTACATTAACAAGTACACACGGTGACCCTTTTTGATAATAATGTTTTGGTCTTGAAGCCTTCCATTAAATTTAATTTTTGCTCGTATATATGTATGTATGCGTTTTGAGTTTTAAAGATGAATCGAGAGTATGAATATTTATACTCCCTCTTTTGTTATGACACCCTTGATTTTACATGTTATGAATTAATGAATTTTATAATTAGAATCATGGTATAAATGTTTTTTCTGGCTATTGTTTGGCTATTGTTAAATGATTTGACATTGATTGTGATCTGAAGAGAGGTTTTTATCTCTTTTGTAAATCTTTAAGATGATTATTGAAAGAATTTCATTTTTTGATACAAAGTAAATGACCACCTTATGTTTTCGAATTGAAAGAGAGAATCTTTGCATAAGTTCATGGATTTTGGTAGACAAATTCTTTTGTATTGCTTGAATGATTTGGTGGTCCAAACATTTTGTTTGAATGAAAAGACTGTAGTTTGATATTCCATGGATTAGACATATGGCTTGCAAGTCGTGGTTTGATGATACAAGTCAGATGAATGCCATAACATAATAAGATTTTTCAGATTTTGATTTCACAAGTGACGCATGTCTTAAAGAGGTTAAAAATGATCTTAAAGAGAGGTAGGTGGTTATCCGAAAAAGGCATTCGAGTGTAAAGGCTTGTTTCTGGAAATCATGTTTAGCCGATACGGGTTTATGATGTCCCAAGATAGGGATTTTATGTTGCCCTTGTGTCCTTTGGCGTGTTAGATTTAGAGACTCCATCCCTTGCGGCAAACTTGGATTGAAGTATTAGCCGCCGAGTTAAAGGAGGATTCCATATTGCCGTGGGATTGTAGAGATGTAGGGTGTGCCACCTAGCTCAAAAGTAAGACAAAGAGTTGAGTTGACATTCTTACATATATTTTGGAACCTACTAATTATGCCCATGTGATTTCAAATATTTTCTATTGACATGTTTTATGAAATGCTCTCACTTATATTATATAAAACTGTATCTCGTTTTTTGGATTGTTCTACGTACTAGTACATTTGTATTGACCCCCTATATGTCAAAAATTGAGGCTTAGTCCCGGGGTCCCGCTAAGCTGTAGATTGGTTGTCAGAAGTTTGCATTTACTGAGCCTCCCTTATTTCGGAAGGCCTGTTTATGGAACATTGTTATTTGATTTTTAGATCATGGTCCGACTGGGGGCCTTGTCCCACTTTTCAGATTTCGTTCTCGTATTATTAGAGATTTCACAGACTGTTGTTAAATGTTTCTGAATACTTATGAACTTATATTCGTAATGATTAGTTGGATTAAAAGAATGACCATGTTTCCGTTTTTCTATGTTTTTCCGCATTTCTTTAGAGTATATGATTTGTGTATATGACTGTCCGTTGAAAAAGGGCGCTCGGACATTTTTATGGTTTGGGATGCTCGTTGCTACGTGGGTATCTTCTCAGGTCATGACAACAATTCTTGTCCTGCATATAAAATTGTACGAAATCGTTGTTATTGAAAAATAAAACATACATAGTAGAAAGAAACATATACCTTTGGGAATTTGATTGCAAAGTACTGATTTCTTCTTCTGCTGGTGATTTGAATGTTTGTATGATAGGTTTATTTATATGTTGGTTTTATTTATTTTTGGAAAAAAACATAAATGCAATTCCAATTTAAGAGACTTTCATAATCAATCCTAATTAGCACCATCCAACAAAAAATAACACTATATATTATTTTTCTTAAAATCCATCTTCTATTTATTTTTGGGAACAAAACATAAATACACTACCAATAAGAGTGATTTACATAATCTATCCTAATGATATTAGCATTATCCAACAAAACATGTCACCATTTATTATTTTTTATTAATATCCGTCTTCCATTTATTTGTATTTTTTTTTATAAGATAGACTGTATTCATTTTTGGGGAAAACATAAATACACTTCCAATAAAAGATACTTATTTTCATACTTTAACCTAATTCGTACTATCCAACAAAATATTACACACTATATTATTTTCCTTAAAATCCACCTTTTATATCAAAAATCATAGTAGTATTTAATATTAAAATACAATATTTGCTTTGAAACTATAGTATTCAATTGAACAATATAATATGTTGTTCAAAACTACATCAACTATAAAATTTAGTTCCAAAGTAAAATATCAAACTAAAAAATATATTATGAAGACCAAAATTGTAATTATTAATTAAAATTTACGGTCTTATTTGTGTAGTGGCTCAAAACTCTCTTTTCTTGCAGTGTTATGTTAAGCACCAACACTTTCTTTCGAAAATCTTGAAACCTTAACTTTTAAATTACACATTTTCAAATAAAATAAACTTTATCTCAAACTTAACTTGAACGAAGAAAGGACTAAAACGACAAAGATCAAGGGCAAAGAACGGTAAGGATCCCTTTTCTTTGCGCAACACAAACTTATGCATACTCTCAATTTTTATTTTCATTTTTTAAACTGAATAATTTCTGAGGACCAATGAAACACAGATTCTTCAAAAATCTACTAATATCTGATAAGTTTGGTATGTCTCGCTTAGACATTAAGTTTGGTGTACATGTTTGATTATCCTTCAATATACATACCCACAATGTAAACAACTTCAGTAAGAGTAGCGAACACGACAGTGCCTATTTTAGGGACGAGCATCAAATATTAAAATTTACGACTTCATGAAAGGAAGAAAGGGAAAAAGTAATAAGAAAGAAGCTAAAACAAAAATAATAAGCATCTGAACACATTCACTCTGTATTAAGTTATTGACATCGCAAATATTTCATTGTTTTAGCTGAAAATAAGGAATTGGGATATTTACGGTTGAGTAACAATACCATTAGGGGTTAGTAGACTAAGATTTAAGGTCATTTATTCAAATTGCTCTCCACTTCTAAATTTGTAGCTTCATGGTAGCTTCACCAATATTATCTACCAAACCAAATACTTGTTTCTTGTCATAACTTAAATTTTAGTTTTCTAGATCATTTCCTTCAAACTTGACTGAAATATTTAAAGATTTTTAAAATCTGATATGCTTTTAAAATTCTAGAAACTGGCCTATACTTAGTGCTACCATAAATATACCAAAATAGATCAAACTTTCTAAGTCAGTCAATAAAATTGCAATCTTGAAAATACATAAATCGATGACACAAATTAAAAAATCACAACAAATCAAAGGGGTGGGGGGACTAGACCATATCCCAAGTATATATCATAGAGTGCAAACAATCAGGCAAAAAAAGAATGCTTAATTCCCCTGCTTAAAACTATACATATTAGGCGAACAAAAAAAGTTGATCATATCATATCTGATCATACAATTACACATATGAGATTTTTACAGAAAAGTAAGGACCTTTAGCACCCCTGGAATTTGATCAAAGCTATCATAGACAACAGGAGCATCTATGCGTGAAGCCCATTTAGCGAGAATGTCCGCAACTGTACTGGCTTCCCTCTAACAGTGTCAGAAGTTGAAAGCAGCACTATCAATAATATAACTGTAAGTTTCTATGATTCACATTGTCACGCCCCTTTTTAATCCAAAAGATATGATTTTAAGTTTGAAAGAGTTTTTATTATTAAAATGACAAAAATGAAGATTTATTTTCGAAAAGGATTATTTACATTCAAAACTCAGAGTCGTCACTTGGCATAAATCTGGTGTTCGAAGTCACCTTTGGAAATCCTTTTTCGAAAAATGATTTTTGACTCTAACACTGATCTACAAACAGAGATTCCGACTAAGGAATTCTGTTGACCGAGGGGAAGGTGCTACACTACGAATGTACAAATCACAAAAAAACACGTAAAAACAATCAAACAAACAAACAAAAAAAAAACGAATAAAAATATAGTGTATAGCCCGAGTTATACAATCCAAAAATATAAAATACAAAAATATAAATCCTATTCTAGATAAATTTGAAACGATGCTCCAATGTTTTACCCGACGCCGCAGGCCTTCATCAGGACAATCTTCCGCCAAGATGATACGACGGGTCATTCCCTGTTGAAAAAATTCAATGAGCCTTGGGGCATTCCCCGACTAAATGAATACATTTAAATTAAATACGATAAACTAGAAACAAACATTTACACACACATTTAAACATTCAAAACATTCAATAAACATATCACTCCTAAATTTTTGCCTACCCGAGCGTATATTGCCTATCCATTTCAAAAGGTCATAAATTTATCACATTCATACTTATTCTGAATTAAACAATAATAAACAAAAGTTAATCTCAATTCCACTTTTATCAATTTCTCCATTCCGTCCCAACTTCCCTTTTAACACTAAATTTTCACAATTAACGATTTCTATTTCAACGATCCACAACTACTCTTCAAAAAAATTAAGTAACAAGGCAATATCAAAGTAGCAATTCATCACCAATCAAGATCAAACAACAAATGAGATTCTATATAATTCACCATATTCCATCAACAATGAAATAAAAAGAGGAAAAAGTAGAAATGGACCTCAATTGAAGCTTTTATTATGCCAAATTATGTGACCAAAAGTCAAAACCGCATCCAAAAAGCTCAATCAAACCCCAATACGGACTAATTTCCAACCTCGATCGACTCTACTATTTTGCCAACCAGAACCATAATCAAAATTGAGGAAGACCCATACCCGTTTACGTTATTTTTTTGGTCGAAATCCGTGCTAGATTTATCGGTGAAACTCTGTCGTAATCGGGACGCCGAAAATGGACCTCTCTTAGCCTCCCTTTGATTTTTCTCTATTTTCTATGGTGCCTATGTATATATGGCTCTCTTATCTTCTCCGATCCTCTATTCTCTCTCGCCGTCTCTCCCGATTACTCCGATCAAACCCTCAGCTCTCCATTTTTAGTACGTGTAGTATTCCTTCTGTGTAGTCAATGGAGAAAACTGGGGAGGGTGTGAGGCTGGTTTTAGGGTGAGTATGAGTGTTAATCCATGTGTATGGCAGTGAGGTGAGTGATTTATATGTAAATGGGCATAGAAAAATAGAGTATCTATGGTGGTATGTGTATCAGTGAGGATGACAGTGAGAATTGAGTGTTAAAAATAGTCAGGATTTTTTTGTGTAAATTGCATGATCCGTGTGTTTTTCCATAGATGAGAGTATCTGTGAAGTGTGTCATGGATGAGAAAGGCCTCCCTCTCTCTCAAGGGAGTGTGCTTGTGTATAAAATTCTATGTGATGGTGCGGGTACAGAGCAAAAAAAAATGGTGTGTGGTGTCTATCTATAGGTATTGTGTGCATACAATTCAAAAAAATGGAAGTCCCTGGAATCCTTCTGTGGGTCCCTTTTTTACCCTTTTTTGTTGTGTATTTGATTAAATGGAATCAAAAAGAATGTGAGGGCGTGGTGACGTGGTAAGAGTAGCTGGATAGATGGTTAGGATAAAGTTTGTTAGGATAAGGTTAGTGAATATGTTAAGGGTTGTTATTTTTTGTATTTTTGTGGGGTATAATCACATGGCTGAGGGTTTGCGGTAAGGTGAGCAAAAATGAATAAAATTGAACTTGGGAGGGACAAAGTTAGGTGTCTACAGCATGCCCCCTTTGAATGTAAACATGAAGTGTTTTCAAAGAAGAAGTAGACAACGAGCAAAAGTTTGTCCCGATCATTATTAAAAAAGAATGAAACAGAAGGAATGAGGGAATCCAAGTCTTGACTGTGGACATCATACTCATCCCTAGTTATGAGAGAATTAAGTCATAGGTATCCCCAAGGACCAAAAGAAGAGGGACTATACCGGGTTGGAGAGTTGAGCGACGTTCTATCGAGGTTCCGGTCCGCGACTCTGTCATTACTTCAAAAACAATAAATACAAGTTAAAACATAAATGAAATTTCAAAAGTCCTATCTATGTGGCTTCTTTTGGACTCTTAACTTGAGTTTCATCACCCCATTCTTCAGGTGGGCTCCTGACTTGACATTTCCTCAAATTGTTTCTTGACTTTTAATTTCATCACCCTGTTATTTAGGCGGACTCTTGACTTGCTATTTTTTAATCGTTGACTTTTAATTTCTTCGCCATGTTGCTTGACTTTAAACTTCTTCACCTTGTTGTTTTAATTTTAACTTCTCGACTTTGTTGCTTGACTTTCAATATCTTAACCTTGTTAGATTACTTTCAATTTCATCACCTTGATCTTCAAGCGGGCTCCTGACTTTCCATTTCATCACCATATTCTTCAGGCAGGCTCCAGAATTTCCATTTCATCACCTTGTCTTCAGGCGAGCTCCTGACTTTCAATTTCATCACCTTGTTCTTTAGGAGGGTCCTAAACATAAAGTAAATTTTAATTTTCTAGGAGGATCCTGAGCAGAAAGTAAATTCTCATTTTTCAGGAGGATCTTGAATAGAAAGTAAATTTCCATTTTTTGGAGGGTCCTGAACATAAAGTAAATTCCCATTTTCTAGGAGGATCCTGAACATACAGTAAATTCCCATTTTCTAGAAGGGTCCTGAACATAAAGTAAATTCTCATTTTCTAGGAGGATCCTGAGCAGAAACTAAATTCTCATTTTTCAGGAGGGTCCTGAACAGAAAGTAAATTTTTATTTTCCAGGAGGGTCGTGAGTAGTAAGTAAATTCCCATTTTCCAAGAGGGTCCTGAACAGTAAGTAAAATCTCATCTTTTAGGAGGGTACGGAACAAAAAGTAAATTCCCATTTTTTAAGAGGGTCCTGAACAGAAAGTGAAGTCCTATTTTCCAGGAGGGTTCTGAAGAGAAAGTAAAATCCTATTTTTCAGTAGGGTCCTGAATAGAAAGTAAAATCTCATTTTTCAGGACGGTCTTGAACAGAAAGTAAAATCCCATTTTTCAGGAGGGTCCTGAACAGAAAGTAAAATCTCATTTTTCAGGAGGGTCCTGAACAGGAAGTAAAGTCCCATGGGTGTGCACTTCCAATTGTAACTGAATTAAGTGAAGCCAATTTGCCCCTGTTTCAACATAGGAAATTTTTAGTTAAAAACATAGTGTTGGCTTGCAGCACTTGATTGTCCTGACACCGGCTCCAGTGCCCATTCCCTTCATTTTATTTTAGATTGTTGACACTTGCCCCTGCTGTGTCGCGTCATTGACCCAAACTCAGATAATTAAAGTGACTTTAAAATAAACACAGTATCTCTGTTTTGTCATGCTGCTCAGATAAATCCTTTAAACTTTGGTATTTTCGTGACTTCCCAGATTTGCCTGTTGACAAAACTTTCTGCGTGCCTTTTTGTCTGTTCACAATCATGTCTCTTTCATGCGCTATCCTTTCTGTCATGCTTTGTGCAATTGAAGAAGTTGGTAGCCTGTTTTGAAATCTTTTCTCACTTGTTTTGACATAGACTTGACTCCAAGACAAGAGAAAAATGACAATGATTTTATTTGGACAACTGACCCAACAAAATAAAATAAAAATAAAGAGAAGAAAGAAAAGACAATAAATGTCCCCCTTTAAAACAAAGAAATGAAAAATTCATCTAAAAATGACAGTCAACTCTAACAAATATGCCATGTATTTTAGATTAAGCAGCTTGATCTTTTCATCCAAACTTTCTACCAATTGTTGTTGAGTTAATGGCCCCGAAACTGAGTTACTTCCTCAGGTCAATTACATTTAGACCTCATTCGGCTAGTGGCGCCCAGAAGGGTTTTTGCCAACAAGCCTCTTCCTTTCTCTCAGCTCACTATTGCCTTTATGTCCGTAAGGGGTTTTTACCAATTAGAATTTCTTATTTTCATTTATCTCAACTCACTGTCATCTTATAGTTCCCGTGAGGGTTTTCACTGGGAAGACTCTCTCATTTTTATCTATCTCCTCATTCCTTATGCTGAGGAAGAGAAGTAGTTCCCAAAATGCATTATCACATCCATTGTTTGTTTATCCTTAAAATTCTCAAAGACTGATCTGAAGGTCTTTATTTGGTTGTAACTTGACTTTTGGATAGGGCTAGAAAGAAAGGTTGGCATAGGGCCCAAACAACACTTGAAGTGGGGCGGGACTTACAACTTTTGGAATCTACTTAAACAATAAGGATCAACTCATACCCCAGTTCCTTTTGACTTGGAAATTCTAAATTATTTATTTGGTTGGACCGAGCCTATAGTAGAGAAGCCTACGGATCTCACCCCCGAAAGAGGAGTATCAGGTCACACGTAGTTCAGACAACTTGTTTTGCTTGATTCTAATTTCTTTTTTTTCTTCGTTTCTTTTATTGACTTTTTTCTCTTAGAAACTTTTTGACTCTATTTTTCTTGACACTCTTCTCTTTATTCTCTTTTTTGGACATATTTTCTTCTTTTTTTTTGAAATTTTTTTGACTCTATTATTTTGCTCGACACTTTTCTTTTGAGCTTTGCTGATTCTTTCTTGATTCCAAAAAATGGGTATGAAAGAAAATAGTACTAATGCTCAAATGGGGTAAACAAAGGATGACACAACATTTGGATAGCAGAATGAAATTCCTTCTTTATATGAATCCTTGAAGATGCTAGTACATCGCATACAATGTGAAAGTACACGATCAATATGACTTATGACATGTTTTACAACACTAACTTGCCCTGAGCATATGTGCCACCTCTTCTTCTACACTTGTCAAACATACAACTCCACCTTTGTTGTACTTCCCTTACATTGAATGACTCATGCTTTCATGGATTTGATTTTTGTTATGCTCCTCAAGAGCACACATCCGCTATTTAAACTAATTGAGCTATGCTTTTCAATTGATGAACAAGTTATTCTTATTATTCTCAAAATAATTGCCTTAATTTTCAAAGAAGGATTGAAATTGTCACCAAATGTCTCAGTACTCTACCTATTTTCTCAGATGCTCTCTTTTTCTAACTTAAACCTTCTGATTCAATGTTCATGTTTAAACTAGATTTTAAGATTTGATTGAAAATTCTGTTAACATGTCATATCACTAGAGTCAACATAAAATATAAAGTGGAAAGAAAATACACAAAAACATATTTAAAACACAAAGGAAAAAGGGACACTTCAT
The DNA here is from genome assembly GCA_030864225.1 of Capsicum baccatum var. pendulum. Taxonomy (NCBI): domain Eukaryota; kingdom Viridiplantae; phylum Streptophyta; class Magnoliopsida; order Solanales; family Solanaceae; genus Capsicum; species Capsicum baccatum. The sequence continues at coordinate 251,105,935 of CM061561.1, read as the reverse complement.
TTAATTAAAATAAAAGATAGAAGGGTTTGAACATAAAGACAAATGGACAAAATAAGATAGATCCCAAACTACAAACCTGAAAAAATTCGGATAACACAAAATAAAACAAAACAAACTACCAGACCTCTTCCTAGTCGGGAGAGGGGTGAATTCCTAATTGCACAACCTGACATCTTAGCCACTGGTTTGCATAGCCACAAGACTAAAGTTATCCTCACTGTCAATTTTTCGTACCATAATCAATTTTTCTTGAATCATCTTTTCAATTTCTCTTTTCAAAGCGCGACAATCTACAATACTGTGACTCTAAACATCAGAATGATATACACATTGTACATTAGGATTAAAATTTTATAAATGTTAATTAGGAGTGCACCCAAGGAGAGGAGTGATCATGCCCTATTTTACCAATCTCTGAAATAAACTGACATACGACTCTCCAATTGGTGTGAAGCTATCTTTTAACTTCTACCTCATTTAATTATTTGGTTTGGATTGAAAATTAAGGTTTGGAGGTTTTGGTATGTTTGTGGAGTTAGAGAACGACTATGAGGAGTTGACGTGTTGCACTGTGGGTAGGATGGGGGTTGAACATGTGGTTGTGGGTTATATACTGATATAGAGGTGGATGAGTAGAGTATAATGGATTTTGGGAGTGATTATGTGGAGCTTGGGCATTAACTTGGGTTTGAGCTTGAGAGTGACGATAACAGGGTCTTGTTGACCTTGCCCGCTGTCCAACTACAAAGAAGATGTAACTTCCTCATTCTTTGTCTCCCCAATACTTCCTGAACCCTTTTGAATTTCTTGAGTTGTCGCTTTTAATGTTGCAAAACTAACAATGTGACCCATCTTGATTCCTTCTTTGATCATCTCCCCCATTTTAAGGACCTTAATAAACGACTTGCCTAATACAACTAACAAGTGTTGATAATATGTTTCATTCTGCGCTTCAATAAATAGCTCCACTATTTTTCTTTCTTTCATTGGCGGTTTTAGTCTAGCAACTTGTTCACGCCATTTGATCTCATACTCCCTGAAGCTCTCAGTATTCTTCTTCTTCATTCAAGTTAGTGATTTTTCATTAGGGATCAACTCCACATTGTATTGAAATTGTTGCACAAATTCATTAGCTAGGCCATCCCAACTAATCCACTTTTCTATGCCTTGGTCAACAAACTATTCCGAATCTAGGCCTGAAAAACTCTCCCCAAAATAAGACATGAGTAGTTCTTTCTTCCCTCCAGCGCCCCTTAATTGGTTACAATAGTGCCTCAAATGTGTCATTGGGTCCCCGTGTCCGTCATATTTCTCAAACTTTGGCATTTTAAAATAAAAGGGAGATGAATACCCCAAAACATGCACAAATCTTTAGATAAGACACTTTTGTACCCCCAAGTCCTTGGAGATTTTTCATAGCTAGTTCCAAACTTCTCAATTTTCTAGTCATTTTCTCTTGTTCTTCTTTCATAACAGTCTTTTCAGTATTAAAAGAAAATTCAAGTGGATGAGTGTAGCCATATAGATCAGTCGACTTAAATATGGGCTTAGGAGTATAATGCTGATTACTACAAATATTTATTAAAGGGTCGCTCATATGGGGGTGGCACTGCAAAAGCTTGAACAACAGGTGGAGCTGAGTATGTGGTAGCTTTGTGTTGAGGAGTGGGGAAATGAATATTGGAAGTGTTTGCAGGTTCTGATGCATATTTTGGTGTGTCAATAAAAATCAGAAACTGTGTATGTGACAGTGGAGGTAAGCTAGAAAGATGTTCCAGATTATCAGCGAAAAATGGAGGAGGTGGCAACCCATTAGCCCAAGCTCGATGCATTTTTATCATTTGTTGCCTTAATTTTCGAATCTCTTCATTACCTCCTAAATTCTCATTGCCTGAACTCCCTATCTGATCAATGACAGCAAAATCGATATCCTTGTTGGCCATAACTTTCTCTGTGACTTGGTGCAATATGGAGGACCAACCAAAATTCCACAAACCAACCACCTTAAACTAACTGGACAAGAGATAGCAAATGCATTAGAATTCAACACTTTTTTTTCAAAACCTTTTTTTTCCTTTTTGAAAAGGTCACTGAACCCAAGAGGGGCGCCTACGTATCTCACTCCCCAGAGAGGAGAACCAGGTGTGCGTAATTCGTGAAGTCTTGCCAAAATAGCCAATTAATTCTTTTTCCTTTCTTTTTTCTTTTTCTTGAAACTTTAAAAAGAAAAGGAAATAACAAATTGTCAAAAGAATTGACAAATTTTTAATTTTTTTTGCGTTTTCAAGTTTAAACTCTCTATACAAAATGAAACCTATGATTACCAAAGAAAAATCTTTTTGGGCTTTTAATTTTGAATTTCATATGAAAATGAAACTTAAAACTGTTAAAGAAAAAATATATTTGTAGTTTTGTTTTAAAGATGTATATGAAATACCTACTCTAATAAAGAGTGAAGAAAATCTTTTTTTTTTTAATTTTTCAAATAAGATCCCCGAACAAACAATAGTCTGCCTACATATCTCACTCCCGAGAGAGGAGAATCAGGGGTGCGTAGTTCTTCAAGATTGGATAATTAATGATTAAATAATAAGATAGACCCTGACTTAAAAGATACGACCAAAGACAGACGATGAACCAAGCTAATAAAATCTTTTGAGTTTTCATTTTGACACTTCACAGAAAAATGACATCAACAACTTTGAAAGAAAAATCTATTTAGTATTTTTGTTATATGAAATGTACAAAATTTGTACCATCTTATTTTGCATTTTTCTTTTATAAAAACTCTTATGAATGAAAAATCTTTTTTGAAGTTTTTAAATTGTGAATGCATGTTAAACGAGACAAAGAAAAATATTTTTGATGTTTTTATTTTTGAGAAATGAGTTCAAAAGGTGAAAATATTTTTGAATTTTTAGGTTGTGAGGAACAAAAGCCATAGAAAAGCTCTAAAAAAACTATGAACTCTTTTTATTTTATTCGGCTTTTCTATTTTTTTTCTTTTTTTTCGATTTTACATGCCCACACACTTTACTTCTAACATATGCTTTCCCCCACATTAGTCTGTTAAATGACCACGTTACCCTCAAAGATGCAACATTTAGCACATAGGAATGCTTTAGAGGTGAGTCTCCTACAAAGGACCGAGTGGATCCCCCTAGGTCTCAATATGATGCAGATAAGCATGAGCTAAAGGCTGACCTACACTGGAGTTCACTAACAAGATTGTTTTAGGGAGCGTATGGTCGATAGTGGCTTCTTTGGCTGTCCACCTACTCAATACCAACCGACGGCTCCCCATCCTTAAATAAGGGTGACTCAAGTATAGGTCGTGTACATAGTGTATACTACAGAACTTGTTGCAGAAAGAATGACTCGGGTAGTTTACATGATGTCAGATATAAAGCGGTAAAACATAAATAAAAACTATAAACAAAGAGCACGTGGACACTTAACAATGATAAACAATAACACAAAACAATACAAACAAAATGTCTATACACCTATAATGCCAAACTAAGCCGATACAACTCTAAAATAAGCACGAATTCAAAAAAAAATCCACAGCAGAGTCGCCAGAGCTGTCACACCGTTTTTTTACAATCGAAAGATATGATTTTAAGTTTGAAAGGAAAAGGATTTTTATTATTAAAGTGAAATAAATGAAGATTTATTTTTGAAAAGGATTATTTACATTCCAAACTCAGTGTCGCCACTTGGCATAAATCTTGTGTGCGAAGTCGCCTTTGGAAATCTTTTTACGAATATTGATTTTTGACTTTGACACTGATCCACGAATAGAAATTCAAACTAAGGGATTCTGTTGACTGAGTAAAAGGTGTTAGGGGGCACTCGATCCCGTGGTTCGACCCCGATCGCTTGGGAGAGTGTATCGTTTAATTTGACACTATGGATGTAGGAATCACATAAAAACACGTACAAAAATCACACAAACAAATAAAATAAAATGAATAAAAATATAGTGCCCAATCCGAGTTATACAGTCCAAAAATAAAAAATACGAAAATATAAATCCTATTCTAGATTAATCCTAAACTATGCTCCAATGTTTTACCTGATGCCGCGGGCCTTCATTAGGACTATTCTCCACCAACATGATAAGACGAGGCATTCTCCGGTGAATAAATACAATGAGCCTTGGGGCATTCCTCGACTAAATGAATACATTTGAATTAAATACGATAAACTAGAAACAAACATTCACACACACATTTAAACATTCAAAACATTCAATAAACAAATTATTCCTAAATTTTTGCCTACCCGAGCCTATATTGCCTATCCATTTCAATAGGTCATAAATCTATCACATTCATACTTATTCAGAATTAAACAACAATAAACCAAAGTTAATCTACATTCCATTTCTCAATTTCTCCATTCCGTCCTAAGTTCCCTTTTAACACTAAATTTTCATTATTAACGATTTCTATTTCAACGATCTACAACTACTCTTCAACAAAATTAAGTAACAAGTCAATATCAAAGTAGCAATTCATTACGAATCAAGATCAAACAAAACACAATATTCTATTTAATGCACCATATTCCATCAACAATGAAATAAAAAGAGGAAAGAGGTAGAAATGGACCCCATATTGCATCAACAATGACATAAAAAGAGGAAAAAGGTAGAAATGTACCTCAATTGAAGCTTTTCTTATGCCAAATTATGTGACCAAAAGTCGAGACCGCATCACAAAACCTCAATCGAACCCCAATACAAACTAATTTGCAGCCTCGATCGACTCCATTGTTTTGCCAACAGAAACAAAAATCAAAATCGAGGAAGACCTAGACTCGTTTGCATCATTGTTTGGTCGGAAGCCGCACTGATTTATCACCGAAACTCTAGCATAATCGGGACGTCGGAAATGGGCCTCTGTTAGTCTCCCTCTGATTTTTCTCTCTTTTCTATGGTGCCTATGTGTATATGGCTCTCTTCTCTTCTCCGATCCTCTCTTTTCTCTCGCCGTCTCTTTCTGTTACTCCGATCACACGCTCAGCTCTCCATTTTCAGTGAGTGTAGTGTTCTTTCTGTGTAATCAATGGAGAAAAATGGGAAGAGTGTGAGATTGTGTTCAGGGTGAGTATGAGCGTTAATCCATATGTATGGCAGTGAGGTGAGTGATTTATGTGTAAATGGGCAAAGAAAAATGGAGTGTCTATGGTGGTCTGTGATGGTGAGAATTGTGTGTTTAAAATAGTTAGGATTTTTTTGTGTATATGAGGTGATCTGTGTGTTTTGCCATGGATGGGAGTATCTATGAAGTGTGTCATGGATGAGAGAGGCCTCCCACTCTCTCAAGGGACTGTCTTTATATATATAATTCTATGTGATGGTGCTGGTCCAGAGGAAAAAAAATGTCGTGAGGTGTCTCTCTATAGGTACTGTGCGCATTCAATTTAGAAAAATAGAAGTCCCTCGAATCCTCCTGTGGGTCCCCTTTTTACCCTCAAAAAGAACGTGAGGGAGTGGTGACGTGGTAGGGGTAGTGGTGTAGTTGGTTAGGATAAAGTTTGTTAGGATAAGGTTAGAGATTATGTTAAGGGTTGTTATTTTTTGTATTTTTGGGGGTATAATCACATGGATGATGGTTTGTGGTAAGGTGAGCTAACATGAATAAAATTGGACTTGGGAGGGACAAAATTAGGTGTCCACAAACATAATTAATTTATTTAGTTGTTTAATAATAATTGAATAAGTGAAATCCTAAATCAGTATGGAAAAGTTATCTAGGATTAAACTACTGACTACGTCATTAGTGGAATAATTAGTGACTGTTAGTAGAATAACTACTTACGTGGTGTAATTATTATATCCCACAAATCATGTTGATCGAACGTGAAAACATAACTAACAATTCCCTGTATTATTAAAGGTCCTATCTCTGCCAAAAGATGAATACGTTCCACATAAATTATTCTCAAACGTAAGGTAAAAAGAGAGAAATAAATATCTTGTTCTGTGCTTTCGCTAAACTCGGTCAATGAAATCTATGGAGAATTCTGGTATGTTTCTTGATTGACTTTTAAATTTGTTAAAGAGTAGTATGGGAAAATCATTAAGTTCTACGTTTCTAAATAATTGATAGGATTATTTATATTAGATTGTTTAAGTTATACAATCTGTTAAATCCTTACATGTAGTATCACAGTCAGGTTTTGAAACTAATGATTTTTCATTGCAGTTAAAGTTTTTCTTTAGTTTTATGAACCCTAATTGTGAAATTTAGGGATTTAAATTTATAATTATTTAAAAATTTTATTGATTGTTTTTTCGATTGTTTAACAGTGAGTATTGTTATAATTTGATTGTAAATAAATTATCGTGTAATTATCACGAAATACTAATAGATCAAATAATACAATGGGGACCCATTATTAAGATATTATTCATGGTCAGTGGGAATACTCCAAAATGTGAACATGAAAACTAATTTTCTAGGTGTGTTTTGTTTGACTCATTTGCATTTAAATGAACTGATGGAATACACCTGGTCTTTCATGGTCTACAAAGTATTAAGATACTCATTGTTTAATGTAAACAAAAACTTAGTGAATAATTTGTTCAACATGGGTTTAATTTATTATGTTTTATCTTTGTTATTTTAAATATTACGTAAACAACTCTTTGTTGTTTCATTATCGTAGTATGCGATCATAAAATTTATTGTTTCTTAATGTTACTTGGAATTATATATGTAAGATTCATTAATCACAAATGTGGTCGACTCTTTATGAAATTAATTTTAAAATAAAGATTAAATTTAAAGTAATTGTCCATTAATCTTGATGCTTATAAATGATGTACCAATTATGGGTAAATTAAAATTTTGGTTATAAGACATTTGTGGATCACCCAAAGGTTGATTGTTTATTCGTATTACCAATAAATATTAAGGAGATAATTTTGACGTATTGTTAATTTTATTTATATATCCAAAGATGAAAAATATTATTAATTGATGCATTAAATATTATCAATTTGTGTTAGCTATACTTTTAAGTATCATTATGTTTAAAGTTGTATTTTAATGTTTCGCCCAAACGAGAACATCAATATACATTCAAGAAAGTAAATTATTTCTGAATTTGTTGATGTGTTTAAACTTGTAACTGAAATTATTAACAAATGAGCTTGTTCTACTTGCAACACTTGCCCTACATTCGTACTTTGCCTCTGTTACAACTTTTAATAGACTTAACTTTTCAGATTGGTGTGAACAGATCAGATTCCATCTTGGGGTTTTAGATCTTGATGTTGCACTTTACTCTAAGAAGCCAACTGCTATTACTGAAGCTTTCAGCGATGAAGAAAAGTACAATTATAAGTATTGGGATCAGTCTAACAGATTAGGACTAATGTTCATGCGAATAAATATCGTGGGCAACATTAAGACTACTCTTCCTAAAACTGAAAGTGCAAAAGAACTTCTGAAACTTATGGAAGAATCTTTCCAAACTGCTGATAAGTCTCTTGCTAGGACACTAATGAGTACTTTGACCACCATGTACTTTGATGGTTTATGTACTATGCATAAGCATGTCATTGAAATTACAAATGTAGTAGGAAAACTTAACTCTTTGGGAATGGAAGTGGAACAAAATTTCCTTGTATAGTTCATCATCAACTCCTTGCCGTCTGAGTATGGTCATTTTCAAATGAACTACAACACCATGAAAGACAAATGGAATTTGCATGAATTGAACAGTATGCTAGTTCAAGAGTAAACAAGGCTGAATATTCAAGGAACAAACTCCATTAACTTTGTGAATCATCAAGGAGCTGAAAAGAAAGAAAAAAAAGCATGCTAAGGGACAACAGAAGCAACTTCATGTTAATGAGTCCTCATCTTAAGTACGTAAGAAAGGAAACAAGAATGGTAAGTGTCATTTCTGTGGAAAATCTGGACACATTTATAAAGATTGCCTGAAACGTAAGGCATGGTTTGAGAAGAAAGGTCAGCCTAGTTCTTTTACATTTCTCAAATCAAATTTAACTGAAGTTCTTTATAATACTTGGTGGATTGACTCTGGTTGTATTATTCATGTTTCTAATACTATGCAAGAATTCCTTAAAATCCAAACCATAAAAAAGAATGAAAGATATGTTTACATGGGGAATAGAGTGAAGGCTCCAGTTGAAGCTGTCCGACTTATTGTTTAATTCTTGATACTGGGCATCACTTAGATTTAGTTGAAACTTTTTATGTTCCTTCTCTTCTCTTTTGAGAAATTTAGTTTCTTTATCTAAGTAAGATAAGACTGGATATTCCTTTAATTACGATAATGAATGTTTTAGTTTGTTAAAACACAATTATCTCATCGGTATTAGTATTCTTTATGATAAAATATACAAAATGAATCTTGATAATCTGTTTGCTGAAAAACTCTTTACTCTGCATCATAATGTTGAAACCAAATGAAGTTTGGTAAATGAACAGTCTGCTTACTTGTGGCATAAACGTTTAGGTCACATTTCTAAATAAAGGCCGGAATGATTGATTAAGAATGAAATTCTTTAAGATTTAGATTTTACTGACCTTAACATTTATGTAGATTGTATTAAAGGAAAACAAACAAGACACATAAAGAAAGGATCCACAAAAAACACACAACTTCTTGAAATTATACACGCTGATTTATGTGGTCCTTTTGATATCACATCTTTCAATAAAGAAAAATATTTTATTACTCTTATTGATCACTTATCACGTTAATATCAAGTGATTAATTCCTTAGAGGTATTTAATACTAAGGTTGAAAGACTACTAGATAGAAGGTGAAAATAATCAAGTCTGATAGAGGTGGTCAATATTATGGAAGATATGATGAAACTGGACAACACTCAGGTCTATTTTCTAGATTTCTCGAAAAACGTGATATATGTGCTAAATAGAGAATTCCTGGCATACCACAACAATATGGTATAGAAGAAAGGCATAATCGTACATTAATGGATATGGTTAGGAGTATATTAAGTAATTCATAATTACCTCGTTCATTATGGATGTATACTTTCAGGACTATCGTTTACTTGATAAATAAGGTTCCTAGTAAAGTAGTTCTATAGACACCTTTTGTCATGACCCGAGCCTAGGCCCTAGCCGTGACGAGCATCCCGAACCATGAAGGCCCGCAACATCCATTCTCTATCTGGTTATCATTCACAACATTCATAATCATAATAAAATGCGGAATTGAAACTGAGTACGGAAAACATGGTCAAGTTCTGCAACATTTCTGAATAATACTATCTGACATCAGTCTGCGAAATCTCTACTAAGAACATAAACATGTCTCTGAAAAGAAACTGGGACAAGGCCCCTAGTAAACCAAAAACATAATAAATAAGATAATGTCTTACATAATTAGTCCTTCCGAATAATAGAAGGCTCACCACTGTGAGATCAAGTCTGCAAATCCGAGAATGTCTACTGAGTAGCTGGACCCCTAGACAGTGACTCAGAACCTGGAAGGAGGGGGGTCAGCACAAAAGTACAAGCACGCGAAGCAATCCAAAAATAGTATAATGGAATATACATATATTAATATATATATACATATTAAGTGAAAACAATTTTTCCTCAAGACATTATGTATAAAACTGTTTCTGAAAAATACATGGGCACTTTCTGAAAACATGTAACCTGTCTGTTCATTTCAAATCATGATCTGTGTTTTACTTCTGAGTTAGGTGGTATTCCCCTACAAGTCTGATCTTCCATGGGCTGTATGGAATCCGCCATTAACTCGGCGGGGAAGCCCCCAACCCAAGTGTGCCGCAAGGGTTGGAGTGTCTGAGTCTGATACGCCACAAGATATTTAAGTCAGCGCATAATAATATACCCGGGTCGGCAAACCACGGTTTTAGGAAACGAGTCGCTTGAACTCAAGCCCTCTTCGGGGAACCACCTAACATCTCTTTATGCCCATTTTTATCCTTTTCTGTACATGCAACATTCTGAATGTCTAAAATCATGAAAGTCTGAAATGTCTGTTAGTCTGAGTCTGATATGACATTAGTATGAATTGGTATCATCATACCAAGACTTGCAAGTCAGTATTTTTCTGAGCCATAATGTATTAAGCAAGAGCTTTCATTCAAAACATAGTTTAGACCACCAAAACATGTAACTGATGTAAAGGATTTCATATTTCGAAACTTAAAGTTCAATTCATGCAGAAATTTCATCAAACACCCGGTGGTCTAATGTCTTTAGCAAGTTCATGTATTCAAAATTAAAACACATTCATTCATATATGTATATAAACTGTGAAATCGCTTTGGAGATGGTCAAAAGACCAAAACAATGATGTTAAAACATCTTATACATAAATATATATATACATAATTTAAAACCCCATTCTAAAACATGATTTTTCTTTGCCCATTAGAATTTAGGAAAACCCCGCGTACCTTGTTCTCCAAGGATAATAGATGTTTCTTGAAGCTTGTGGATTGGTGATTCCGAATATGTAATTATCTTTGAAAACCTACGGTCGAATCTTGAACTTTTTGGGTTTTTATTTTGAAACCCTAAGGAGAATTCATGAGCAATTTTGGGAAAGTATGTGTATTATGGTGTTTGAGGGATTAAATCCCGTGTTGGTGGTATATATAGGGGTGGAGGATGACCAAAATACCCCTAAGGAACAATTAAGGTCAAATCTGTCCCTCAGTTGACAGTTTGATAGGCTGGAGTAAATCGATTATAACTTTTTACTCATATATTAAAATTGGATGAAACCAACTTCATTTTAAAGAGGACTCAAATATCTTTCGTTTTATATATTATATTTCACACAGTTCAATATATACAGAGCGTTATGATAGTTTGACATTGACCCTGAAATACTGAAAACTGGGCAATAGGCTATGCGTTTTGCTACTATTTTGAAATCCAAACGCCGCCTTATGCATTCCGAAAAATTCCAAAACTTATTCGAGATGTACTATGATATTGCCCAATCGTTACGCAAGTTGAAAATCTAAAAATAGATATCAGGAAGGTTGAAAAGTTGTATCCCGAAAATTGCCAGCTAAAATGACACTAAGTCCTCATTACACTTTCAAAAATTTTCAAGTTTTTAAGTCTAAGGGCACTCTATTAAAGGCTAATAATCCATGCACGACTTTTACGGGGTGTTACATTATCTCCCCCTTGGGATCATTCGTCCTCGAATGATGGATAGGAACTTGTTGAAGCCTTAAAAATATAGAATAACGCGGACATGACATGTCCCCTAATAAAGAATACATTGATTTGAAACATGACCATATGGCTGGAACTACTGATATTTTGAATTCTTATATCGGACAGGCATATCTGATGCATGGAATACACGATTGAAGCTATTCATAAGCTGAATGCTCATAATGAACATGCACATCTGATGCATGGATCTGTCCTTGAGTTGTTCTCATGAACGCAGGACTAAATACACTGTTAAGCTGAACTTTCATACTTAACTGGAGTATCTCTTCAACACTCTCTCCAAAGAAGTTCTAACAGTAATAGGGAGCCACGAATCTTGGGTATGGATTACACAATACTTCCAACTGAGGAAATCACTTGACTCTACTTTGCAGTCTGAAATATAGACATATAACTCCTAAATTAGGATAGAATTTTCAGACCTTTGGCAATACGACTTCTTACTTTCAGGCTTAGTGCACTTCCTGAATATCCCTTAACTATACTATTCCCTATAAATATGATATTCATTCAATTCAGCTTAAATTTCTCGTATGAGCATTGAAAAATTTGTCTACTAATGTCTAAAATAGCTTAATCCTTACCCCGCGATCAAGCCTAACTCTAAGTCACAAAAATACAACATGCTACACCATGCTATAATTCTAAACCATATGATGCCACCTTATATACCTCTTTTAAAGATCACATTCTAAGCATAACATGCCTTACCACTTTAATGACTACTCTGAACTCTTAATATGAAGTCGCTAATGCATATTGCAACCTTTCACTACAATCCCAGAACGTCATTCAAGACTAATTTATAACCGCATGTTAACTTCAAGGCAAACACCCATAAATACATACTTCACATAGTTTCTAAACTATTATCAATATAACTCCCACGTGCTATCCTAAAAACATACATACACAAACTTTTCCACTAAACATCACATGTATCAAAGATTGGCCCCAAATCTCACTTCATACTTATGGCCTTATCTAAACAAATGTACTATGATCTTCCATCAATAAGAACATTTACATCATCACCACTATCGTTTCATAGGGAGGTCAATAAAAGCTTAAAACATAAGACCCTGAAGCATGAGAAGATTTTTATATGGGACTCAACACACTATAAAGAGTGAGTACATGCGTCATGAGTTGCATGACCTCAACTAGAGTTCGTAACATAAGGAATGTAATTCCGACTACTTGAATGAAGTAGAACTCATTATCTTGGAACTGGAAGAGTACGTGACTCTCTATCATATATAGGAATCACGAACTATGATCACAGAACTAAAATGTAAAGCTTGAGTAGGCATTGGGATCACTGAAAAATACTAAGATAAAAATGGGTTAAGTCTCACCCTCACTTTTTAACATTCTAAATTATACTACATCACTACTAGAATCCGAGAGCCTTACTTGGTCATTCGTTCTATCATCTCCCCCTTAGCTTAAAGTCATCATCTAGAGTTTGGGAGATCCTTTACGAGATTCTAACTGAACTACATTTACTACACTCTAGGGTCTGAAAAAAAATAACAATACATACATATGATAGAACTTAGCCCGAATGACTACCTTCCGGGATATCACGAAGCCTTTGATGAACCATATCTCTTTCGATAGAGCATACAACTATTGCAACTCCAAATTTATATCCCTCTACTATGAGAATCAAGATCACCGCAAAAGGCCCAACACTATCAATCAAAACACCTTAACATGGCTATTTAGATCACCATGTACCATCTAACTAGTCTTTCTCCACTTAACAATTCAATGGTATCACTAGCCACGCACAACAAGTAATAGCCTTAGAAAAATGCCGCAACCTTATGTCACCTTAGGCATACTGCTACATCATACATGCAATATCATACACCACTACGAATCAAATAAACTTACTCTATTGCATGCACCGCTTAAGTCTATTAGATCACTTCTATACAACTAGTATTCATTAACCAAGAAATCTTCACATCCACCTTCATGGACATCAACTGTTCAAACTTAATATAGTGCTATGCATGATTTACAACCCAACCTTACACGAAATTTTCACTTGGAAACTATGAAATAAACATCACGAAACACTAGTACACTAGAACTTCATAACCACAATAATCGATCATGACCTAACGGTTTTCCTTATCATAATCCATTAGCATGTACTATTTCAGCACATCAAGCCTACTAATTTAATGCCATAAAACATGCATCATCGAACTCGTGCCACTATTTACCACCACACCATTTAAATTCAATCCTATAGTTTAGTATCAATCATTTACCACCAATGAAGAATGAAACATAATATAAATATACTAATCCATCAAATTGGGATATTATACCCAAATATCTCAAAAATCTACTACATACCTTCTCACAAATAGCACTAGTTTACAACTACCAACGAAAAGAGGGTCAAGGGGGTTAAAGCCTCATAATAGACATGGTCAACCTTATCCTTATATTATAACTCCGTACAATCGTATCTACTTATACTTCTTTCTCACATCACAATTACTTACCCAAGTGTACATTTACACTACCTTCAAAATCCACAACAACCATGAGTCGATACTTATAACCTACTGGCTAATCTGGCCATTTTCATACTTCAAGCAAGGACAATTCACCTCGCCTAATAACTCCTTCTCTGTCTTCTACTAATAAACTAACACACAAGGACGAATCGCTTCGTTACCAACTCTATCTCATGAAAAAAGATTCAGCTATACATATATTCAACTAACACAAGAACCATACGTTGAATGACAAATTTCTGGTTAATCGAAATAGGCCTCACCCGACTTCACTAGACTTTGATTTTTTTGTAGTTTGAACAAGAAAATAAGAAGAATAACAAGGCAACTATGCTAGTGAATCGAAAGAGCCCCACACGGCTTCACTAGACTTTTTAGTTTCACCAACACGATCATAAAATATTTTCAAGAGATAGAAACTTGTCACACAAAATTCCATAATCTGAGAATACACATATTACTTTGTATAGATTAAAAAAAAATCTGAGTCAAATATTTCCCCCACAGATTATCATACAATCCACACACGCTACTTGCTACCAATAGGTCATGACACCGACACTTTAACTTATACTACTATTTGGGTGGAAATACAATTCCAACACTTCTACTATACATCTTTTTCCTTAAGTATGACATCTGCAACATAAATTTCTGAAAAGGTCCGAATATACTCAATATAGAAGGCTGAAAAATACGATTTCGTCAAGATCAAAGTTCACACTAGAACCCATACACTCTGAAGCAATAACGGACTCTTCTCAAGTCCTTGCATAATTTTAAGATCTTATATGACGCGATCCGAAGGGACAATACCATTTAGACTCTAAACTTCTGCACTTAATTCACCCTAGAAATGTGATGGGTCTGAGAACATCAGAGTAAGGAAAGAATTTAGGATGATTTTACTTTCGTATGGACGTCACCATAGCACGAATTAGAGTATGAAGGAGGAACATTCTGACTCTGTTTCATGAACTAGAACATGAAGAAAGAGGGACATTCCTAAATGTCTTGTAGCCTCCTGTTTATAAGTGTGGTGCGCTACACACCCATAAATAGAACTGTACTCGACGCGATTTTGTAGACACCCTGGGACCATGAACCTGGCTCTGATACCAAGTTTGTCACGACCCGAGCCTAGGCCCTTGTCGTGATGAGCATCCCGAACCATGAAGGCCCGGAACACCCATTATATATCTGGTTATCGTGCACAACATTCGTAATCATAATAAAATGCAGAATTGAAACTGAGTACAGAAAACATGGTCAAGTTCTGCAACATTTCCGAATAATACTATCTGACATTAGTCTGTGAAATATCTACTAAGAACATAAACATCTGTCTGAAAAGAAACTGGGACAAGGCCCAGTAAACCAAAAACATAATAAATAAGATAATGTCTGACATAATTAGTCCTTCTGAATAATAGAAGGCTCACCACTGTGAGATCAAGTCTACAAAACCGAGAATGTCTACTGAGTAGCTGGACCCCTAGACTGTGCCTCAGAACCTGGAAGGAGGGGGGTCAGCACAAAAGTACTGGCACGCAAAGCAATCCAAAAATAGTATAATGGAACATACATATATATATATATATATACATATTAAGTGAAATCAATTTTTCCTCAAGACATCATGTATAAAACTATTTCTGAAAAATACATGGGCATTTTCTGAAAACATGTAACCTGTCTATTCATTTAAAATCATGATCTGTGTTTTACTTCTGATTTAGGTGGTATTCCCCTACACGTATGATATTCCACAGGCTGTATGGAATACTCCATTGACTCGGCAAGGAAGCCCCCAACTCAAGTATGCCGCAAGGGCTGGAGTGTCTGAGTCTGATACGCCACAGGACATTTAAGTCAGCGCATAATAATATACCCGGGTCAGCAAACCACGGTTTTAGGCAACGAGTTTCTTAAACTCAAGACCTGTTCGGGGAACCACCTAACATTTCTGTATGCCCATTTTTAACCTTTTCTGTACAAGCAACACTCTGAATGTCTAAAATCATGAAAGTCTGAAATGTCTGTTAGTCTAAGTCTGATATGGCATTAGTCTAAATTAGTATCATCAGACCAAGACTTTCAAGTCATGATTTTTCTGAGCTGTAATGTATTAAGAAAGAGATTTCATTCAAAACATAGTTTAGACCACCAAAACATGTAACTGATGTAAAGGATTTCATATTCCGAAACTTAAAGTTCAATTCATGCAGAAATTTCATCAAACACCTGGTGGTCTAATGTCTTTAGCAAGTTCATGTATTCAAAATTGAAACACATTCATTCATATATGTATATAAACTGTCAAATCGCTTTGGAGATGGTCAAAAGACCAAAACAATGATGTTAAAACGTCTTATACATAAATATATATATATACATAATTTAAAACTCCATTCTAGAATATGTTTTTTCAATGCCCATGAGAATTTAGTAAAACCAAGCGTACCTTGTTCTCCAAGGATAATAGATGTTTATTGAAGTTTGCGGATTGGTGATTCCGAATATGTAATTATCTTGGAAAACCTACGGTCGAATCTCGAACTATTTGGGTTTTTATTTTGAAACCCTAAGGAGAATTCATGAGCAATTTTGGGAAAGTATGTGTATTATGGTGTTTGAGGGATTAAATCCCGTGTTGGTGGTATATATAGGGGTGGAGGATGACCAAAATACCCCTAAGGAACAATTAAGGTCAAATCTGTCCCACAGTTGACAGTTTGATAGGCTGGGGTAAATCGATTATAACGTTTTACTCATATATTCAAATTCGATGATACCAACTTCATTTTAAAGAGGACTCAAATATCTTTCGTTTTATATATAATATCTCACACAGTTCATTATATACAGGGAGTTATAATCGTTTGATGTTGACCCTAAAATGATGAAATCTGGGCAATAGGCTATGCATTTTGCTACTGTTTTGAAATCCAAACACAGCCTTATACATTCCGAAAAATTCCAAAACTTATTCGAGATGTGCTATGAGATTTACCGATCGTAACGCAATTTGAAAATCTAAAAACGGATACCGGTAAGGTTCAAAAGTTGTATCCCGAAGATTGCCAGCTAAAATGACACTAAGTCCTCATTACACTTAGAAAAAGTTTCAAGTTTTTAAGTCTAAGGGCACTCTATTAAAGGCTAATAATCCATGCACAACTTTTACGGGGTGTTACACCTTTTTAATTGTGTACTGGTAGGAAATCTATTTTGAGGCACCTGAATGTTTAGGGTTACCTAATAGAAGTTAGAGTATACAATCCGCAATAAAAGAAATCAGATTCAAGAACAATTAGTGGTTTCTTCATTGGTTATCTAGAAAAATCAAAGGGGTATAGATTTTACAGCCCTAATTATTGTACGAGAATAGTTGAATCTAAAAATGCTAGGTTCATTGAGAATGGCGAAATTAGTGGCGGTGAAGAACCACGTAATATGGAAATTAAAGAAGTTAGGGTGAGAATTCCTCTACCCTATACTTCTTTTAAATTTATTGTTTCTAAAGTCGTTGCACAACAAAGTAATCAACAAAAACAACAAATTAATGTTCCTACTAATCATAACGAAGCCATAATTGATGAACCTATTGTAGATGAACCACAAGAAGTAGCATAAAAACGATCTCAAAGACAAAGAAGATATGTTATTTCTGGCAATTATTTGGTATATCTACATCCGTTAGAAACTGACTTGGGAATTGATAACGATCTAGTTTCATTTTCACAAGACATTGAAACCTACAATTCTGATAAATGGATTAACACAATGAAAAATGAGTTAAATCTATAGAATAGAATGAAGTTTGGGACCTTATTGAATTACTCAAAGGTTTAAAAAGAGTTGGGTGTAAATGGGTCTTTAAGACCAAGCGTGACTCAATTGGAAACATCGAAAGTCCCAAGGACAGATTTGTCGCCAAAGGTTTCAATTAAAAGGATGTCATTGACTATAAAGAGACATTTTCACTTGTCTCTAAAAAGGATTCACTCAGAATTATAATGGACTTGGTAGCTCATTATGACTTAGAGCTACATCAATTGGATGTGAAAACAACCTTTCTAAATGGAAATTTGGAGTAAGAAGTTTATATAAATCAACCTGAGGGGTTTTCTATTAAAGGAAAGTAACAAATGGTGAGTTAACTTAAGAAGTCAATATACGGACTAAAACAATCTTCCCAACAGTGGTATCTTAAGTTTAATGAAATGATTGTCACCTTTGGATTTTAAAAAAATCACTTTTGATCTGTGTATATATCGAAAGGTCAGTAGGAGTAATTTTATTATATTAGTATTGTATGTTGATGAAATCTAGTTAGCTACTAATGATCTTAGTTTGTACCAAGAAATATCTCTCTTACAACTTTGAAATGACAGATATGGGAGAGGCATCCTATGTGATTGGAATCAAAATATTTCGAGATAGATCCTATGAATTGTTGGGATTATCCTAGAAAACCTATAATGATAAAGTATTAGAGGTATTTAGAATGAAGAAATTCTCATCAAGTCCCATTTTAATTCAGAAAGAAGATAAGTTTTGTCTTAATCAATGTCCAAAGAATGGCTTGGAACGAAACCAAATGAAATACATTCCTTATTCATTTATAGTTGGGAGTATAATGTATGCCCAAACATGTACAAGACCAGACATCAGTTTTGCTATTAAGATGCAGGGTCGATATTAATGTAATCCTGGAATGGATCGCTGGAAGGATGTAAAGAAAGTGTTGTGATACTTACAAGGAATAAAAGATCATATGCTCATTTATAGAAGATATGATCATCTATATGTGGTTGGATATTTAGATTTATATTATGTTGATTGTGTGGATACAAGAAAATCCATATTTAGATATTTGTTTCTGTTAGCTGGAGGAGCAATATCATGGAAGAGTGTGATACTATCTGTTATAGCTGCATCCACTATGGAAGCCGAGTTTATGGCATGCTTTGAGGACACAGTCCAGGCTAATTGGCTGAGAAATTTTATTTTAGGACTTGGATTAGTCGACAATATTGCCAAGCCACTAAAATTTATTGTGATAATACTGCCGCAGTTTTCTTCTCTAAAAACGATAAGTATTCAAAAGGTGCTAAGCATATGAAATTGAAATACTTTTTGGTTAAAGAAGAATTCCAATAATATAAAGTGAGAATTAAGTATATTGGCACCAAACTTATGATTTTTGATCCTTTGATAAAAGGATTACTGCCTAAAACATTTGTTGAACATGTTGAAAGAATGAGTTTTATTGATAGAAATGAATGATTATATATCAAGACTTTATTATGTTTATGTAATTGACACTTTGAGCTCAAATTATATTTGTTTCTGTTATTACCTGTTTACTCTTGTCTACATAATATTGTGAATGATGATGATAGGTTCTGACTTAGATAAAGTATTCTAAGTATTATCATTGGACCCATTATGTATTTGAAACATTATTGTAACACCCCAAGTCTATACCTTGGATGTCACATGTTGCTCCTAATCTTGGAGGACCACAAGCTAAATACATATAAATAAATACTAAAATTGAACATATATCTGAAATAGTCTTGTCTGAAAGCCTCTAGCTGTCTGAACATGAAGTTTATGGGACAAGCCCCCAACCAACTATGACTACTAAATAAACTAAACTATTCAAATAATGAAATGATAACTCTATCCTCAAAATATGAGGACTCACCACTAATTTACTGCTGATAGGCTAGGCTGCTAATTATGATCAGGAACCCGTGAATCTAAACCTATGATATAAGACATCATAGGGCAAAATAAAAGGTATGCTTCAGTACTATGAATGTACTGGTATGCAAAGTGAGGTAGGCTAATTTGTAAGGATTCGTGTGTATGAGCAATAACTAGTTGAGTTACATGAATATAACTGAATGATAGTACATGTATATTTGAAACTGCTATAAATACTTATTATGTAATGCTGCATGTAAATCTACTTTAGTATAACTAAGATCACTAATAACTGAATTACTAATAACTCCATGACTATTTCTTACAGTCCTGATTCTGTAGAACTGATCTTAGTTCCGTACTGAGCTGGGTGACTATGTATGATAGTCCTGATTCTGAAAACTGAACTGAGGCTTTATAGTGAGTCTGAAACGAAAAATTTAACTGTGTTAGTATTTATCTAACCGACATACCCTGATTTTAAACTAAGTTAGGGTCCAACCTGTGACCCTAATTTGAAGGGTGTTAGCACCTTGCCAAGGGACAATAACAATGGTTGTGAGTTAACCCTATCTGGAAGAAAGATATTTCGTCAATGCTTACTACTAGGAAAACTCACATGAGATGTATCAACCCTTATCTGGCAGGAAGATATCTCAACCTACGCTGGTTACGTAGTTCTATAATCCAGAGATTGATACTAAGGATCAAACCCTTCAGTGACAGGAATGCCCACATCCCTGGGTTTGCCCAATGCTAATTCCTACTCTCAACTGAATAGACACTGAACTGATTTATAAACTGTACTATGCTGGACTGAACAGTTACTGATCGTGATAACTGAGTGAACTGGATTGAGTTCACTGAGTTCTATTAATTGACTGAATACACTGAGCTATGTAACTAACTGAGTACTACTATACATGACATCACCAAGATTATTCTGAAGCTACTGTAATTCTAGGTAAATAGCTAGATTTCACATGAAACTTGTAATAAATCATGCGAGTTATCAAACACATCAACATTTACGCTATACAAATTTTGCCTCCAAATCTTTAAGGGAAACACTACAACTGCTAACTCAAGATCATGAGTGGGATAGTTATTCTCTTGCGGTGTAAGTTTTCTAGAGGAATAGGCTATGATCTTACTGCTATGCATCAAAACACACCCGAAACCAAATCTGGAAGGGTCACAATATACCATAAATCCATCAGAACCATCTGGTAAAGTCAAAATTGGGGCTGTAGTGAGTCGAGTATTCAACTCCTAAAAACTCTTCTATCAAGAATATAACCAATGGAATTTAACTTTATTCTGAGTCAATTGGGACATGCGGGATGCAATTGACAAAAACCCTTATACAAATTATCAATAATAGGTATTCAAACCTAAGAAACTCCTGATATCTGACGGAGAGATGGGTCCGGGCCAATTTCTTACTGCTTTAGTCTTTTGAGGGTTAACTCTAATTCCATCACTAGAAATAATATGATCAAGGAAAGCTAATTACCTTAGCCAAAATTCACATTTACTGAATTTGGTAAATAACTGATGGACTCTGATGGCCCGTAACACTATTCTGAGACGGTCTGAATGATCATATTCACTGCGGGAGTAGACAAGAATGTTATCATTGAAGACTATGATGAACATGTCCAAGTACTTCTTGAACACATGGTTCATCAAGTCCATAAAATTTGTTGGGGCATTGGTAAGACCAAATGACATGACTACGAATTCAAAGTGACCATACCGAGTTTTTAAAGATTTTTTTGGAATGTTATATTCTCTGACTCTGAGCTGATGATAGCCTGATCTAAATTCTATCTCAGAAAAGTAGATGGCACCCTGAAGTTAGTCAAATAAGTCATCGATTCTGGGAAGTGGATATTTGTTCTTGACCATGAATTTGTTCAACTGACATAGTCAATACACATTCTGAGAGAACTGTCTTTCTTACACATGAATAAAACTGGTGCACCCCAAGGGGAAACACTCAGTTTGATGAACCCGCTATCTAGGAGATATTTCAATTGTACCATTAAACCTTTGATTTTTTCTAGGGCCATTCTATATGGCAGGATAAAGATGGGCTGAGTATCTAGAAGAAGGTCTATTTCGAAGTCAATTTCTTTTTTGGTAGGATATCTAGGAAGATCTTCGGGAAATACATCTATTTACATGCTACTAATACTAAATCAAGACTTCGGGTGTCTAAACTATAGTGTTGAACTCGAACGAGATGGTTGACACACCCCTTAGATATTATTTTTGTCGCTCTAAAATAAGCTGACCCCTAAGTGTTGAAGTAGTACCTTTTCATTCTAGGATAGGTTCATTTGGGAACTGAAAATAGGCAATTAAATTTCTTTAGTCAACTAAAGCATAGCATGAATGAAGCTAACCTATGCGGATAATGACATCAAAATCTGTCAACTCTAATTCTTCTAAGTCTGCTGAAGTGACTTTCTGAAATATCATAATTGGACAATTCTTGTATACCCATTGGGATATGATATATTTACTCACTGTAATAGAGACTTAGAAGGGCATTTCTATGATTTTGGGACTGACTCTATAGTCAACAACTATATAAGGAGTTACAAAGAACATAGAAGTTCCTGGATCTAGAAAAGCATAAATATGCAAATGATAAACTCATAATGAATCAATGACCACATCAGAACTTTCCTGATTCTGTTGAGATTGAATCACGTAGAGTCTGTTTGAGCTTTTCCTACTGCTGGCAGTGAAAGTGGCGCCCTACTAATTCAGGCGATCGGACTGAGCTGGGGGATGATTATGCTAACTCTGCGAACCCACCTGAGGATGCTCTCTTACCCTATGGCCTATCTTTGTACATCTGAAACAAATGTCACTGCTAACTCTGTAGATATCCTAATAGTATCTACCAGACATCTGGCCAAAAGGGTTTGTTCGGGCACTACTAACACTACCCTGGGGTTTAGGGCTTGGTGCCCTATCATTATTGCCATCTCTGAAATTCAGCACTGGATCACTGGCTAAGGCCGGGCTGTAATTGAAGATTTTGGGCAGAACTGAGAATGATTATGTAATACCCCTAGAAATTTTTTGTTGAAATTTTATGCATAAATATGTTGGGTTCTATCTTCTAGAATAAATTATAAATTTGTCGTGAGAAATATCATAGATTATGACCCACCATTCCGTAGAGTATTGAATAATATTTCCAACGATATATTGATCATCTAAAATGGGCACTCGAGCGATGAGTTATGATTATTCCGATCGAACTGTGAATAGTAGTGAACGGTAAAACGAGCAGGAAAAAGTATTGAGGCTTGGTGTATTTTTTATCCAAATATAAACGATAATAACTCTTTGTAAATAATGATTTGGTTGATCTACTATATATCAACGGAAAGATCTGCGAGTTCTCTTTCCAATGAAATTGGTTTCATCCAATTTGTCTATCTTAGCAAAAAGTTATGGTTTATCTATTTCAATCTATCAAAAGTGAATTTTTGGATCAACTTTAAATGATCATTACTCATCATACACATTGATCTAGGTGAGATGTTATATATCAATGGAAATATATGAGAGACCTCTTTCTAATGAAATTTGTTTCATCCTATTTGGATATTGGAGTAAAACGTTATTGTTGGTCTACTTCAGACTATCAAAACAGTCCACCAAAGGACAGGTTCGAGAATTATTTGATTTTTAGGGGCGTTTTGGTCATTCCCCCTCACTCAAAATCCATCCAAACCCTATATTAAAGCCTATTAGAAGCATTATATGTTATGTTTCTTCATATTCGCTCATAAAGAAAACCCTAAGCTCCTACATCAAACTTCTAGAACCTCCAAATTTCACTATTAATTCTGCAAATTTACTACAGATTACAAGTTCCTTGTTTAAGAACTCCAAGAACCATCATTCAAAGGCATGATTAACATCTCAAAAATGAGTATCGATCTAAAGTTCATCATTCAAGTTATGTGAAATTTTTCAACAAGAACTCTCTTTCGTTCTTGTGCCCAAAAGTAATTTTCTTTACGAAGGCATGATTTTTATTTGATTTTTACGACTTTGAAGCATGAACCCATATCTTGTGATGATTATTATGAAATCTTGATTTTTATGATTTTGAAAGGTAAATTTACATGTGTGGAGATATAAAGCATGAACCTTGAACGGTATTTATCATGATTTTGATATTTAGGGCAGGAATCCCCATTGGAAATTGGTCTGTTTTTAGAAAGTGTGTGTTATAAGCAAGTTGATGTTTAATATTTGAGATATTTTGAATTATTTGACCTTTTGTTCTTAATGGAGTTGTTTTGAACTCGAGTGTGAATGAAATCCACAATATGGTTGATTTTGATAGACGGGAAGCATGATGGCTCCCGATGTATATTTATATATTACTGAAATTGTTTTGTTGTGGATTGTCTTTAAAATAATCTGAGCTAAGTTTGGGAGAAATCTTTAGCACCAAGTGGGAGGTATAAAATGAACTTACTTCCCTAGAACTACGTGCCCCCATAAGAGTGATCCTAAGGCTGATTTATATAGTGATCACTATTTTGTGTGGATTTGATATCGATAGTCCTACTCTGATGGTAAGGATAGGACGACTCTCCCTAATGTGGGTTGTATGTTAGACTCCATGTAGCTGACATGGTTTATGTCGGTTATAGGATTTCCTAGTGTGTGTGTGTTTCCTTATGTCTATGGTGAATGGTGAAGTGATTTGAAAGTGGAATTGTGAAAGTTATTCTTTCAAAAGATTTAAATGATATTTACATTTTGAGAATTGATATTCTTGATGAACTAAAAGTGATTGACAAATTATATGATAACTCACATGTGTTATTGTACTTATTTCATCCTCTCATGATTATGAGGATTTTCTTTGGGCTATGTGAGTCTTTCATACATCCTGCATATTTCTTTTAAATATTTATGATGATGATGTTTATACAACTACATACACCCCCATATACTCGATTCCTTTCCATGGTACTGACCCACATCTTCGAATGTGGGCTATATTTTTTCAGAATGTAGGTTCAGGTGCTCAGTTCCAGGTTTGACAGTGATTCTTTGGGCACACAGTTCTACATCCTCTGTTATGGTGAGTCCTTATATTCCGAGGAAGTGATTTCTGATGTTGGTTTTACAGAATTGTTTGCATTTGATAACTGAGTATGATTCAGTTGGGGCGTGTCTCAATGGCTCACTAGTCTTATTGATTTTCTTAGAGGCTTTCTAGACTAGTATACATATTGGGAGTTGACTAATAAGTCGTATTTTGCTATATTTCTGAAATTCTTTTATTCTTAGATGATGATTACTCTGTTAATATTTGAGGGTTATTTATAGAAACCCTATTGATTTGTGTTCAACTGATTGAAAATGGCTCAAAGGGATAGCTTGGGGCTACTCGTAGCCTCAAGCACCGTGTGATGCTCCGGGACTCATTTTTTGGAGCATTACAAATTTGGTATCACAACCTACGATTTTAAGGTTTCCTAGGGAGTCTGACAAGCCGCGTTAAGTAGAGTCTTGATCATCGGCGTGTAGCGCGCCACATCTATGAGGAAGAGGCTACAAGACTTTTTAGGAAAAAGTATGATTCTTTCTTTCAGAAGTCTATCATGCTTAAAGTGTCTCTCTCTGCTATTGATTCGTGTTCTCCTCTTTCAAAAATATGCCTCCACGTCGAGCGAGAAGAAATAATTATAGTCAGCAACCTCAACCCGCTGACCTATTGAATGAAAACGTGTCTCATGCTATATTTCGGGCAGCCTTTCAGGTGCTGGTGAAGCTATTACTACAAATGTTTAGGCCAACTAGGCCCTAGCTCCACCGCAGCAGGGAGGTGATTCAGCTGCTGCCAGGATCTGTGACTTCATGTAGATGAACCCGTCGGAATTCTATGGGTCCAAGTCTGATGAGGATCCACAGTTGTTTTTAAAGGAGGTGCGGAAGATTACTCAGGTGATGCATGTATCTGGGGAACATAGTATGGAGTTGGCTACGTATAGGTTGAAAGACCTTGCTAATGATTGGGTTATTACTTGGAGGAATGGTAGAGGTGAGAGAGTTGTCCCTACAACTTGGCAAGAGTTCCAGGAGCCTTTGGATATGAGGGAGGAAATGGTGGAAGAGTTTATGAACCTGCGACAGGGATCTATGACTGTTAGGGAGTACTATCTAAAGTTCAATCAGTTGGCCAAGTATGCTCCTAACTTAGTGGTTGATAATCATGCTAGTATGAGTAAGTTTGTGACTGGAGTGTCTAGTTATGTGGTTAGGGAGTGTTGGTCTGCTATGCTGAATAGTGAGATGAATCTTTCTAGGCTAATGACTCATGCCCACCACATTGAGGTAGACAAGATTAAAGAGAGAGATAGAATGATAGGTAATAAGAGAGCTAGGATTGAGTAGGATGGATAGGGTCAGACTAGATCGTAGGGAGGGAGTCGCCCTCAGTATCAGGATCGTTCATCTATGCCAATATCAACATCTGCTAGTGCTCCTATTCCTAAAGCCAGGAAGGAGCAAGGTAGCAGGTCATATCCATCTAGGTCCCAGTAAAGTGCTTGAAATTATCCAAATCATCCCTTGTGTCCTAAGTGTGGAAGGGATCATTTAGGTTAGTGTTGACGATGAGAAGAGGGGTTGTTTCCAGTGTGATAACATGGGTCACAGTGTTAGAGATTGTCCACACGATGGACAAGGGCGTCGCGACTATCGCCCTCAAACCTAGACTCAGACTGTTAGTGCTCCTGTTCCAGCGACTCGCCCAGCCCCAGCTTAGGGCACCTCTTCTAGCAATTATGGCAGGCAGCGCCAGAATAGATTTTATGCTTTACCGTCCCACTAGGAATAGGAGGACTCTCCTGATGTTATTACTGGTATGCTTTGTATATTTCAGTTTGATGTGTATGCTTTGTTTGATCCTGGATCCAGTTTCTCATATGTTACACTATTGATTGCTGTGACTTTTCAAATAACACCTAAGATTATTCCTGAGCCTATCCTAATTTCTACCCCAGTGGGTTATTCGATTGTTGCGCAGAAAGTGTATAAAAGGTATCCTATTATCGTTCTTAATAGAGTCTTGTTGGCTGATCTAATTGACTTAGACATGGTAGATTTTGATGTGATTCTGGGTATGGACTGGTTGTATTCTTCTTATGCCTTTATTGATTGTCGGACCCGAGTGGTCAAGTTTCAGTTTTTGGGTGCATTCGTTTTTGAGTGGTCTGGGAATTCTGTATCACCCAAGAGTTATTTTATCTCTTACCTCAAAGCTAGAAAGCTTATTTCCAAGGGGTGTATTTACCATTTGGTTAGAATCAAAGACACTAAGCTTGAGACTCCAACTCTCCAGTCTGTTAACGTCGTCAATGAGTTTTCTAATGTCTTTCTGGATGATCTCCCAGGGATACCTCCTGATAGAGAGATTGATTTTGGTATTGATCTTCTTCCCAATAATCAGCCCATTTCTATTCCTCCTTACCGTATGGCCCCTGCAGAACTTAAGGAGTTGAAAAAGGAACTTAAAGATCTACTAGATAAAGGTTTCATAAGGCCCAGTGTTTTTCCTTGGGGGCTCCTATGTTGTTTGTGAAAAAGAAATATGGCTCTTTGCGTATGTGCATTGATTACTGCCAACTGAATAAAGTCACCATAAAAAATAAGTACCCCCTTCCAAGAATAGATGATTTGTTTGACCAATTGCAAAGTGCAAGTTATTTCTCAAATATAGACCTTCATTCCGTCTATCATCAACTCAAAGTTGGGGAGTGTTACATCCCAAAAACAGCTTTCTAAAATCGTTATGTCCATTTTGAGTTTCTTGTTATGTCTTTCAGGTTAACTAATGCCCCAGCAGCTGTTATGGACCTCATGAATCGAGTATTCAGACCATATCTAGATATGTTTGTCATAGTGTTTAGCGATGGTATACTGGTGTACTCGCGTAATGAGGATGAGCATTCTGATCATCTCTGAACTGTCTTGCAAACCCTTAGAGATCAGAAGTTGTTTGCCTAGTTCAGTAAGTATGAGTTTTGGCTAAGGTCAGTTGCTTTTTTGGGTCATATTATTTCTTCCAAGGGTATTAGAGTCGATCCCCAAAAGACCGAAGCTATTAGAAATTGTCCTAGACCTATTTCTACGACTGATATCCAATGTTTCTTGGGTTTAGCTGGATATTTCCACCATTTTGTTGAGGGTTTCTCCTCTATAGTATCTCCTATGACTCGATTGACCCAAAAGAAAGTGAAGTTCTTGTGGTCCGAATCTAGTGAGAAGAGTTTTTAGGAGTTGAAGACTCAACTCACTTTAGCGCCTGTTTTTGACTTTGCTTGATGGTGTTGATGGTTTTGTGGTGTACTGTGATGCTTCGAGATTTGGGTTGGGTTGAGTATTGATCCAGAAGCGTAAGGTGATAGCTTATGCTTCTAGACAGTTGAAACCCCATGAGAAAAATTACCCCACCCATGACCTTGAGTTGGCTGCTGTTGAGTTTTCTTTGAAAAATTTGGAGGCACTATTTGTATGGTGTCCATATTGATGCTTTCACTGATCATAAGAGTCTGCAGTATGTGTTTACCCAGAGAGAATTCAATCTTAGACAGAGACGATGGATAGAATTTTTAAAGGACTATGATATGAGTGTGCTTCTGGCAAGGCCAATGTTATGGTGGATACCCTAAGTAGAGTGTCCATGGGTATTATTTCGTATATGGTAGAAGGTAAGAAAGAGTTGGCTCGTTATTTATATCATTTGGCTAAACTGGGGGTTAGGTTGTTTGGCTCTGCTGAAGGTAGTATAGGGGTTCAGAGTACTTCCAAATCCTCCTTGGTTTTGGATGTGAAGGAAAAGCAATACTTAGATGCTAGTTTGGTCAGACTGGAGGAGTCAATCAAGGACCAAAAATTAAAGGCTTTCTCCCAAGGGGGAGATGGTGTGTTGAGATTACAGGATATATTGGGTGTCTCGAATGTTGATGATCTGAGACAGAGGATTATGGCTGAAGTACACGGGGCGCGATATTCGATTTATCCTGGTGCCACCAAGATGTACCGAGACTTGCGGGAAATCTATTGGTGGTGTGGCATTAAGAAAGATATAGCACCGTTTGTAGCTAAGTGTGTTTCATGCCAACAAGTTAAGATTGAACAACAAAGACCTGGTGGTATGATGCAAGAGTTTAGTATTCCCACCTTTAAGTGGAAAGAGATAAATATGGACTTCGTGATTGGTTTACCTCCTTCCCGATGCCATCAGGATTCCATTTGGGTTGTGGCTGATAGGTTGACTGAGTCTACTCATTTCTTTCCTGTTCATACTTAATATACTGCTGAGGATTACGCTAGATTGTATATCTGAGAGCTAGTCAGACTGCATGGAGTTCCCTTGTCTATCATTTTGGATAGGGGTACTCAGTTCACTTTGCAATTTTAAAAATCTTTTCAAAAGGGTCTTAGTACCCAAGTGCTTTTGAGTACTGCTTTTCATCCGCAGACCAATGGTCAGTTGATGATAGGCGAATTTACACGCCTAAAGTACTATATTTTACCCATATTTTAGCTAAGTTTTGAGGACAAAATATATAAGTCATGCACTTTTAGTCCTTTTTCCTGTAAGTGAGGTAACAAACGTGATTAGCAAGTTTTCAGGTATAAATGATGCAGAATTCAGCATTTTTTGGGTAACTTGACGCCAAAGAAAGCTTCACGAAAGAAGGAAAGCAAATCTTGGATGCCAAGGACCAAAAGTGGCGCATGGAAAATCTGTTCCAGACAAAAACAGCAATTCTAAAGACTTTGGGGACTAGCAGTAACTTATTAGGATTAGGATAATGATGCAGTAACCCAGTAGGATTGGGTTAAGTAATGCAGTAGCTTAGTAGGAATAGGATATGTGTGTTATAAATACCCTATTCTGCTGGACATTTTTATTCATTCTAGTTTTAATTCACCATTCCACAATTCATTCTTCAATCCATCCACCATCCATCCATCCATCCATCAAAACAATTCTCCACTACCCTCATCCCTATTCCTCTCTATTCAATTCTTTTCTTTATTAATTCATTGTTGACATTATTTTTCATCTATTCAATTTTTAATTTTCACAACAAGAGAAACGCTATTCTACAAGGAATTCATGCCTAACGCCGTACCACACCACAATACACGTGAGATCTTTTATTGTGGTATAATGATAATTTCTATTGTGATTTCCTTCGCACTCATGAGTAGCTAAACTTCTCTGTTGGGGTTATGGAAGCCTAATGAGATACTATCTATAGCTATGAGTTTGTGAATTCGTGACACGTATTCTGCTTATATCATTATTCTCTTCATCTTAATGCAAATTCTTGTGGCTGCAGACGCATAGAATATGCCAGTATAGCATTAACTTGTTCGAAAGAAAAGTTATATGTCCTGAAAAGAGATAATGTCAAGGTAATAGGGACCCATCCCCTATTAAAAAGTTAGTGCCGTAACTGGATTAACCTCTTGGAGAATTTGTACCGTTAGATACGCTTTAAGCTCAAAAGATTTAAAGTGAAATAGTCCTTGTTTAGGTCGAAAGACGCTTGGATTTACCATCGAATACAATTCTCTATAAGAACATGCATGTCTGAATTCCGCACAACTCATAGCCAATAGAGATGTATAACTCATAAGGTGGACATAACCCCAACTCTCGATTCTCATTGGTTAAACTCTTACTAAAAATTCTTTCTTTTTACTTTGCTATTTTCTGTTTTTGCTCTCTTATTTCGGTTACACATTGAAATCCCCCTTTCACGAGACTAGCACTAAAATTCTAATAATCGTTGCTTACTTATTGACCAAGCTATTCCCTGTGGGATCGATACCCAACCCAGTTGGGTTCTATATTTGACAACGATCGCTTTACACTCTTACGAGAGCTATAGATTGAGCGTTATCAAAAATTGGCGCCGTTGCCGGGGAATACAAGTGTCAATTATGTTCGTGATAATTACTAGACCCTTTGGTCAAAGATTCTTGTAGTTTACTTTTAGTTTGTTGTTTTTGTTTTCTGCAGGTTTTTTTATTCAGTGCATGCCCCATACTTGAAGTTCTGGTCAACCGTTATTACCTATCAATCCTGAACCATAACGTATTGGCAGAATAGAGGCAAAAACGGAAATCAAAAGAATGGCTGCTCAACAGGAACAGGCGAGACTAGCTGCTCTTGCCGCTGCTCAAGTACATCAACAAAATATTGATAACCCTGGGGGAGCAATAAATCCTGACGACGAGGACCTAGGTAATGACGAGTTACTACACCCTAGGCATGCTACTGAGATCGCAACACCTGCTAACTGAATAGATCGTCAACTAGGTTTAGTCCTGACCGCCAAGTCATGCAACCAGCATTCGACGATGATGATGATGATCTTGATGAAGCCGGAGCCACAGGAGCCATTATTCTTGCACCCTTGGTACCCGGAGCCAAGTTCAATATCACTAGCACCATGATTCAGTTATTGCAACTCAAGGGATTATTTGGCGGACTAGCATGCGATGATCCGAATATACATCTCATCAACTTTATTTCTACATGCAGGTCATTTACCAATCCTGGCGTTGGTCAGAATGCAATTCGGTTATGCTTATTTCCATTGTCTCTGTCTGGGGAGGCAACTCTATGGTTAAATGGGCTGACTCCTGATTCTATTACAAATTGGAGGCAATTGAGAGACGCTTTCCTAGAAAGATTCTTTCCGCCATCCAAAAGAGCACAATTGAGAGATAGAATCAGCAACTTTAGACAACTTCCAACTGAAGCCCTTCATGAAACATGTGAGAGGTTCAAGACGAAGCTAATGCGGTGCCCAAACTATCAAATGACCAATTTCCACCTAATGGAGATACTATACAGAGCCTTGAATTCAATAACTAAACCAGTGGTGGATAATGCGGCTGGAGGATCATTTATGGACCTCACCTTTGGTCAAGCAAGCAATATGCTAGACCAAATGACGAAGCAAAGTAGAGCTTGGCATACCAGGGATTCTGAGGTAGCAAGCCCCACTTTATCTATTGGCATGACTGCAGACCAAAGGAGAAGACAAGAAGACCATGATCAAGATATGGCGCATATGAAAACACAAGTGGATCTTCCTACAAAGCATCTATTATCAGGGAAGACTGAAAAAGTCAAAGCTGTTGCGTCAAAAGGAAGAGACGAATCTCATTTGGAAGAAAAAGCCAACTACTTAAACAATCAGGGGGGTTTCCGAGGCAATGGCCAAGGAAACCAAGGTCGGAACTATTATGGTAAATCTGGAAACATGGACCAAGGTAGTTGGAAGAACAAGAAAGACAATAGTGGTCTGTATGTTCCCCCAGGAAGACGTGACGCCACTGCATCTAGTTCTGGAAACATGGAAGATATGATGTCTAAACTATTAAAAGGAGTGGAAGCAACCAGCGCGGGAGTGACGGAGGTAATCAATGATTTGTCCTCAATGAAGCAATTGGTTGACTCACACTCCACCTCAATAAAGCAAATAGAGCAGCAATTGAGCCAACTTTCAGTAGCACTCAACCAAAGAAAGGCTGGTACTTTACCTAGCAACACTGTGCAAAATCCAAGGAACGATGGATCATGCATGGCTATTACTACCAGGAGTGGTAAGGTGCTGGAAAATTCATCCCAAAGCTACAAGTGGCCAAAAATAAAAAAGATGATGATGCCATAGAAGCTTACCAAGACGTCCATGACGTCACTCCTAGTAGGTTGCAGCCTGAAACTACCAAAATTCGGAAGAAAAAGGAGAAGAAAGCCGTGGATAAAACAATTCCATATCCACCACCACCTTTTCCTCAAAGATTGAAGAAGCAGTCGGATGATACAAGGTTCAGCAAATTCATGACGATGTTAAAGCAGCTGACCATTAATGTTCCGTTAGTGGAGGCACTAGAACAAATGCCTGGTTATGTGAAATTAATAAAGGATCTATTGGCAAAGAAGCGGTCAGTGAGCTTTGAGTTAAAAGATAATGTTCATCATTGTAGTGCAATCGCTACAAGATCGCTAGTTCAAAAGAAGGTAGATCCTGGAGCTTTCACTATTCCTTGCACTATTGGATCGTTGAATTTTTCTAAGGCATTGTGCAATTTGGGAGCTAGCATCAATTTGATTCCACTATCTATCTACAGAAAGTTGGGGTTAGGAGACCCTACACCAACCAATATACAGCTTGTAATGGTAGATCGATCGGTCAAATGACCTGTGGGTATCTTGAATGATGTGTTGGTAAAGGTTTCCACCTTCATCTTTCCTACAGACTTTATGATCTTGGATTGTGAGGTAGATTCTGACGTTCCCATAATCTTAGGACGCCCCTTCCTCACAACTAGAAGTGTGCTTATTAACATGAGAGATAATGAGCTTTTATTTCGAATGAATGATGAAGTGATTCGTTTTGATTTATGCAAATCAATGAAGCAACCAAAAGATCAGAACGTGTTCTCTGTAGCTGATGTTCATTATGATGATAAGAAAGCATTATCTGTAGAGAAATAGCTTACTGTCGAGCCATTGTCTGCCGTGCTACTGAACGTTGAGCATAAGGATGATGAAGATTATGAAGAAACTATGTGTGCTCTAACAGAGATAGGGTCCTATTCTCATAATTCTAAGCAGCCGAACCATGATCTTAAGAATCGATCTTCACCAACAGTGAAGACTTCTGTTGAAGAGCCACCAGTTCTAGAATCGAAAGAGCTCCCCAATTATCTAAGGTATGTGTTCTTGGGAAGTGGAGATACACTTTCGATGAGTGTGGAGGATGATTTAAGTGAACAACACGTAGAGACTCTCATCTCTACTCTAAAGAGGTACAAGAGAGCCATTGGTTGGTCTATTGATAATATATTTGGTATCCCACATGGGATATGCATGCACAAGAGGCATATAGAAGAAGAGTGCATACTTACAAGTAAGCATCAGCATCGTCTGAATCAATTCAGAAAACGATGCCCAATCTATCTCGATGAACTCTAAGTAATCGAGATAGCTATGTCGTGCTGCGACAATAAATCAAGCGCTAGATTGGAGGCAACCCATCGTTTTTCAATTTTTTGTCTTTCTTTCGTTCTATCACGTGTTTGCTTTTGATAAATAAAAATCCAAAAGAAGAGTTGATCCATGACCAAAACTAAGGCGCTTGGTGGGAGGCAACCCATTGTTCTAATCGTTTTTGTTGTTTTTGAGTAAATATAGGTACAAGAAATGGAAAGGAGGAGATTGGTTTCAAATTTTGAGTTGGAAGTATTTCATGTTGAAGGTGGTAAGTTAGGAATGAAGAAGCAAAAGGCTATGGATTGGGCATTGCCTATGAAAATATAGGCAACAAACAAGGCTAGGCCTATGTAAAACTAGGCCACGAACAAGGCAAGGCCTATGCTATGGCCTAAGCTCTCGGATTCTAGTGTGCCATAGCATAGGCGCCGCCCATGCCCAAGTATGCCATAGCATAGGCGCCGCCTATGCCAATGCCTTTTGTCTCTGAATCTCATATGCCATGGTATAGGTGCCGCCTATGCTCAACAATGCTTTGCAAAAGGCGCCGCCTATGCCAAGCATAGGCAAAGCAAAAGGCGCCGCCTATGGTCACTTTTGGTCTCCAAATCTGATCTTAAATGTGTCAAAACCCGACCCAAGATTTTCCTATAAATAAGACACTTATCTTAGACCAAAAACACATTGCAAACCTAGCATAAGCGCCACCTACCTCTCCAAATCCTCTCAAAAATTTTCCTTTTGCTCTTTTAAATTTGCAAGAACATCTTCCAAAGGCCATCAACCAAGTAAGTACTTCTTTGTTCTTCATTTATATTCCGTAAGTACTACACTGCTACGCTTATTATGAATTTCTAAGTCTTTAAGTAGTAGTAGTGATTTGTATGTGGTTGTTTTGTTGAGATACAACTAAGTGAGTGAACAAATACGTAAGAATGATATTGAATGGTTTCCAACTTGTATTTGATTTTGATGAACTGTCATACTTTTGCGAAATTGACATGGTCAAGAAAAGTGCATAATCTTGTCAATAGAAATCTTACATGTTGGAATGACTTGTTC
Organism: Capsicum baccatum var. pendulum; assembly: GCA_030864225.1. NCBI lineage: Eukaryota > Viridiplantae > Streptophyta > Magnoliopsida > Solanales > Solanaceae > Capsicum > Capsicum baccatum. The sequence continues at coordinate 251,071,283 of CM061561.1, read as the reverse complement.
ATAAAGGTGAAAATCATAGTTGACTACAAACATACGAAGTTGTGATTATTCCTAAACTTAATTCAATCTATATGTAGTAGTTATGCTCCAAAGATACATACAACATGAAAGTATTGCCAAGATTCCTTGAAGTATGACTGCACTGATTATATTATTGGAACATAACACCTAAACGTATATCGCTGAAGTCTTAGTAATCGATATCGTTCACTTCACTAGTTTGTGCCAATAACAAAAGTGTGGGGTTGTACCACTACTGCTTGTTTATTGATCTAACTTAGGTACGATGGCACCAAAAGCAAAACAAGGTAAATAAAAAGCACCCACCTCACAGAAAGGTAAGAAAAGAGGAAGAAAAAAGCAAACTGAATCCTCCGTGTTGCAAATACCTGGACGCATTCTTGGAATCATGTGGGGTACTTATGAGGAACTTTTGAGGATGACGACTCTGATGATGATTCGGACACAGGGGTTATGACTCCAGACATAGAGGATGAGTCTGACCAACCAGGTTCTTCTTATTTATTTTCCACTAAGGGCAGTGTGTCCCGTCTAAGTGTGGGGTGCTGGTATTTACATACTATACTTCTGTATCTGCATTTGCATTTAGTTATGTTTGTTTGTTTTTAGTTTTTTTAGTTAATCGTTTTTTTTGTAGTAAAATTTTTTAAAGTAATTTTTTTTTTTAAATCTTAACTTGGCATAAAATTGTTCTTATAGGCAGCATGGTATTATAACAAGAGTTTTTTCTAAAATCATGACTATCGAGACATTTAGGCTCTAATTGTGACTCACTATGTGATACTGTGTGGTTCAATTCCTTCATCTGTTGGGTCAAGAGTCTATACTGCTCCCAATAAAGTCGACCATATGCCTTGTGTGTGAGAGATGATAGTATATTTTATATTTGTGGCTGATGCTAGAACTTGCCTGGTATGTATGTAAAGCGGAATAAAGAGTGTAAGTTTAGGAGATGATTTAGGCATTTCTTTGGCAACTTATACTTGTTTACCTTCTTTTTACCTACCAATGGACATCATCCTTGTCAACCCTTTTGAGCCTTTAGCCTATTTTCTTTGACAGCCTCATATGTAAGCCTAATCCATTTTTTTTCAAGACCATAATTTGATCCAAATTCCTAAGAGCTTGAAAGTGTAAAGTCATGTGACAAAATAAGAGGTAATTGGGTGAGTATGATGGTTTAGAATGTATTGGTTCTTGAATTTGTTATGAAAATGAAGTGCTATCATAAGAAGTATGTTATGAAAAGAAAAAGGAAAGGAAAATTGAAAAGTTAGTTATGTTCAAAATTGAATAACAAAAGAGGAGAAAAGGGGTGGTAGAATAAAAAAAAGTAGAAAAGTTGTTTGCAAGAAAAGTGTTAATGACATAACGTGATGTATTAAAGCGCTTAGGAACATAGTCACTATTTCTGGACAAAATAGTCCTACCCGTCCCTTAGCCTACATTACAAGCAGCAAAATACATATTTGATCTTAAGCTTAGCATTCTGATATTTAGTGGAGCATTACACTAACTGCAAGCCTATGGTCATCAGTTGCAGCATATTAATTCTTTGTGACAGCGAGAGCAAGGATACTAGTATACCCATGTTTCGATAAATATACTATACTTGTGAGTGATTATGGGTAATATATTGTGAGACACACATGGTTGAAGAGTTTTGGGTAGTTGTGTATGATTCTTTGTACCTAAACTTGTGGACACGAATTAACCACCATCACGAGTCTATGTTGGAAGTTTAATTGTTTCTACTAATGATCTGAAAACTACTCTTTGTTGATAATTGTCGTGCCTATCTTGATGAATATTTTGTGTTGTTACTGTGAAACCCCAAGTAGTTGTTTAGATGGACATGATAGTTTCTTCGAGGACGAACAAATCTGTAAGTGTGGGGTGTTGATGATAGGCGAATTTACACGCCTAAAGTACTATATTTTACCCATATTTTAGCTAAGTTTTGAGGACAAAATATATAATTCATGCACTTTTAGTCCCTTTTCCTATAAGTGAGCTAACAAACATGATTAGCAAGTTTTCAGGTATAAATGATGCAGAATTCAGCATTTTATGGATAACTTGACGCCAAAGAAAGCTTCACGAAAGAAGGAAAGCAAAGCTGGCATGCCAAGGACCAAAAGTGACGTATGGAAAATCTGTCCCAGGAAAAAACAACAATTCTAAAGACTTTGGGGACTAGCAGTAACTTATTAGGATTAGGATAATGATGCAGTAACCCAGTAGGATTGGGTTAAGTAATGCAGTAGCTTAGTAGGAATAGGATATGGGTGTTAAAAATACCCTATTCTGCTGGAGATTTTTATTCATTCTGGTTTTAATTCACCATTCCACAATTCATTCTTCAATCCATCCACCATCCATCCATCCATCAAAACAATTCTCCACCACCCTCATCCCTATTCCTGTCTATTCAATTCTTTTCTTTATTAATTCATTGTTGACATTATTTTTCATCTATTCAATTCTTAATTTTCATAATAAGAGAAATGCTATTCTACAAGGAATTCACGCCTAACGCCATACCACACCACACTACACGTGAGATCTTTTATTGTGGTATAATGATAATGTCTATTATGATTTCCTTCGTACTCATGAGTAGCTAAATTCTCTGTTGGGGTTATGGAAGCCTAATGAGATACTATCTATTGCTATGAGTTTGTGAATTCATCACACGTATGCTGCTTATATCATTATTCTCTTCATCTTAATGCAGATTCTTGTGGCTGCAGACGCATAGAATACGCCAGTATAGCATTAACTTGATTGAAAGGAAAGTTATATGTCTTGAAAAGAGATAATGTCAAGGTAATAGGGCCCATCCCCTATTAAAAAGTTAGTGCCATAACTGGATTAACCTCTTGGAGAATTTGTACCGTTAGATACGATTTATGCTCGAACTAGTTAAAGTGAAATAGTCCTTGTTTAGGTCGAAAGACGCTTGGATTTACCATTGAATACAATTCTCTATAAGCATATGTATATCTGAATTCCGCACAACTCATAGCCAATAGAGATGTATAACTCATAAGGTGGACATAACCCCAACTATCGATTATCATTGGTTAAACTCTTACTAAACATTGTTTCCTTTTACTTTGCTATTTTTTGTTTTTGCTCTCTTATTTCGGTTACAGGTTGAAATCCCCCTTTCACGAGACTTGCACTAAAAGTCTAATAATCGGTGCTTACTTATTGACCAAGCTATTCCTTATGGGATCGAAACCCAACCCTCTTGGGTTCTATATTTGACAACAACCGCTTTACACTCTAACGAGAGCTGTAGATTGAGTGTTATCGTCAGGTTTAGCGGACCATCCAGACCTTAGAGGATATATAGAGAGCTTGTGCACTTGACTTTAAGTAAAGTTGGGATGATCACTTACCGTTGATAGTGTTTTTTAACAATAATAGTTTCCACTTTAGTATTGGCATGGTTCTGTTTGAATACTTATATGGAAGGAAGTGTAGATCACCCATAGGTTGGTTAGAGGTAGGTGAAGCAGATGTGCGTTCGAGGTAGGTGAAGCGGCTGTGACTAGTCCTTATTCGGTATTTAAGTCTATGGAAAAAGTTAAGTTTATTAGGGAAAGGTTGAAAATAACGTAGAGTCGTTAGAAGTCATATACGGGTGTTAGAAGGAGAGACCTTGAGTTTGAAGTTGGTGACTTAGTGTATCTGAAAATTTCACCCATAAGGGGGTGAAGAGATTCGGAAAGAAGGGGAAGATTAGTCCCCGTTATGTTGGTCCTTACAAAATTCTTAGTCGTGTTGGTATGGTAGCTTATAAGGGCGAGTCACCTTTCGAGTTGTTCTCTGTTCATCCAATATTCCATATCTCCATGCTTCGAAAGCATATTAGCAATGTTGTGGTAGTGGATTCCTCTATGAGAGTGCTAACATTCAAGAAAATCTTTGTTTTTATGAGATTCCTATTATGATTCTTGATTTCAATGTCCAAAGACTAAGGAACAAAGAAGTTCCCTTGGTCAAGGTGTTATGGCGAAACCAATCTGTTGAGGGTGGAACTTGGGAAGCTGAGGCGGATATGCGATCCAAGTAGTCGCACCTATTTTCCACGAACTCCAATCAAGACGAAGGTACCGTTCTTTCCCAAATCATGCAGTTTTGATAAAAGTTGCAGCAGTTCAGCTGCCATTTATTATGTGTTCAGTTGTAGTTTCTTGAATTTATGCATTCTATGTTGCATTCGGAGTGAGAAACGATGTGGTGATGAGTCTAACGAATGGTTTTGGCTATATTATCTATTCCTTATCTAATCTTGGAATGTCTAGTTTTACTTTAGGATGAATGTTTTCACGGGGGGGATGATATAATATGCTGGGAAATTTTTCGTTGAAATTTTGGGCATAAACATGTTGAGTTCTATCTTCTAGAATGCATTATAAATTTTCCGCGAATAATGTCTTAGATTATGACCCACCATTGTTTAGATTACCGAATAATCTTTCCAACGATATGTGGATCATCCAAAACGGACACCCGAGCGTCGAGTTATGAATATTCCAATCGAACCGTGAATAGTAGTAAACAGTAAAACGTGCAGGAAAAAGTACTGAGGTGTGGCGTATTTTTGCTCCAAATTTAAATGATCATAAATCCTTGTAACTAATGATCTGGGTGATCTACTATATATCAAAGGAAATCTTTGCGAGTCCTCTTTCCAATAAAATTGGTTTCATCCAACTTGTCTTTCGGAGCAAAAAGTTATGGTCGATCTACTTCAGCCTATCAAAAGTGAATTATTGGGTCAACTTCAAATGATCATAACTCCTCATACATAATTATCTGGGCGAGATACTATATATCAACAGAAAGATATGAGATTCCTCTTTCTAATGAAATTGGTTCCATATAATTAGGATATCGGAGTAAAACGTTATGGTTGATCTACTTCAGACTATCAAAATAGTTCACCAAAGGACAGATTCGAGAATTATTTTCTGTTTTTGCTCTCTTATTTCGGTTACACATTGAAATCCCCCTTTCACGAGACTAGCACTAAAATTCTAATAATCGTTGCTTACTTATTGACCAAGCTATTCCCTGTGGGATCGATACCCAACCCAGTTGGGTTCTATATTTGACAACGATCGCTTTACACTCTTACGAGAGCTATAGATTGAGCGTTATCAAAAATTGGCGCCGTTGCCGGGGAATACAAGTGTCAATTATGTTCGTGATAATTACTAGACCCTTTGGTCAAAGATTCTTGTAGTTTACTTTTTGTTTGTTGTTTTTGTTTTCTGCAGGATTTTTTATTCAGTGCATGCCCCATACTTGAAGTTCTGTTCAACCATTATTACCTATCAATCCTGAACCATAACGTATTGGCAGAATAGAGGCAAAAACGGAAATCAAAAGAATGGCTGCTCAACAGGAACAGGCGAGACTAGCTGCTCTTGCCGCTGCTCAAGTACATCAAAAAAATATTGATAACCCTGGGGGAGCAATAAATCCTGACGACGAGGACCTAGGTGATGACGAGTTACTACACCCTAGGCATGCTACTGAGATCGCAACACCTGCTAACAGAATAGATCGTCAACTAGGTTTAGTCCTGACCGCCAAGTCATGCAACCAGCATTCGACGATGATGATGATGATCTTGATGGAGCCGGAGCCACAGGAGCCATTATTCTTCCACCCTTGGCACCCGGAGCCAAGTTCAATATCACTAGCACCATGATTCCTTTATTGCAACTCAAGGGATTATTTGGCGGACTAGCATGCGATGATCCGAATATATATCTCATCAACTTTATTTCTACATGCAAGTCATTTACCAATCCTGGCGTTGGTCAGAATGCAATTCGGTTATGCTTATTTCCATTGTCTCTGTCTGGGGAGGCAACTCTATGGTTAAATGGGCTGACTCCTGATTCTATTACAAATTGGAGGCAATTGAGAGACGCTTTCCTAGAAAGATTCTTTCCGCCATCCAAAAGAGCACAATTGAGAGATAGAATCAGCAACTTTAGACAACTTCCAACTGAAGCCCTTCATGAAACATGTGAGAGGTTCAAGACGAAGCTAATGCGGTGCCCAAACTATCAAATGACCAATTTCCACCTAATGGAGATACTATACGGAGCCTTGAATTCAATAACTAAACCAGTGGTGGATAATGCGGCTGGAGGATCATTTATGGACCTCACCTTTGGTCAAGCAAGCAATATGCTAGACCAAATGACGAAGCAAAGTAGAGCTTGGCATACCAGGGATTCTGAGGTAGCAAGCCCCACTTTATCTATTGGCATGACTGCAGACCAAAGGAGAAGACAAGAAGAACATGATCAAGATATGGCGCATATGAAAACACAAGTGGATCTTCCTACAAAGCATCTATTATCAGGGAAGACTGAAAAAGTCAAAGCTGTTGCGTCAAAAGGAAGAGACGAATCTCATTTGGAAGAAAAAGCCAACTACTTAAACAATCAGGGGGGTTTCCGAGGCAATGGCCAAGGAAACCAAGGTCGGAACTATTATGGTAAATCTGGAAACATGGACCAAGGTAGTTGGAAGAACAAGAAAGACAATAGTGGTTTGTATGTTCCCCCAGGAAGACGTGACGCCACTGCATCTAGTTCTGGAAACATGGAAGATATGATGTCTAAACTATTAAAAGGAGTGGAAGCAACCAGCGCGGGAGTGACGGAGGTAATCAATGATTTGTCCTCAATGAAGCAATTGGTTGACTCACACTCCACCTCAATAAAGCAAATAGAGCAGCAATTGAGCCAACTTTCAGTAGCACTCAACCAAAGAAAGGCTGGTACTTTACCTAGCAACACTGTGCAAAATCCAAGGAACGATGGATCATGCATGGCTATTACTCCCAGGAGTGGTAAGGTGCTGGAAAATTCATCCCAAAGCTACAAGTGGCCAAAAATAAAAAAGATGATGATGCCATAGAAGCTTACCAAGACGTCCATGACGTCACTCCTAGTAGGTTGCAGCCTGAAACTACCAAAATTCGGAAGAAAAAGGAGAAGAAAGCCGTGGATAAAACAATTCCATATCCACCACCACCTTTTCCTCAAAGATTGAAGAAGCAGTCGGATGATACAAGGTTCAGCAAATTCATGACGATGTTAAAGCAGCTGACCATTAATGTTCCGTTAGTGGAGGCACTAGAACAAATGCCTGGTTATGTGAAATTAATAAAGGATCTATTGGCAAAGAAGCGGTCAGTGAGCTTTGAGTTAAAAGATAATGTTCATCATTGTAGTGCAATCGCTACAAGATCGCTAGTTCAAAAGAAGGTAGATCCTGGAGCTTTCACTATTCCTTGCACTATTGGATCGTTGAATTTTTCTAAGGCATTGTGCAATTTGGGAGCTAGCATCAATTTGATTCCACTATCTATCTACAGAAAGTTGGGGTTAGGAGACCCTACACCAACCAATATACAGCTTGTAATGGTAGATCGATCGGTCAAACGACCTGTGGGTATCTTGAATGATGTGTTGGTAAAGGTTTCCACCTTCATCTTTCCTACAGACTTTATGATCTTGGATTGTGAGGTAGATTCTGACGTTCCCATAATCTTAGGACGCCCCTTCCTCACAACTAGAAGTGTGCTTATTAACATGAGAGATAATGAGCTTTTATTTCGAATGAATGATGAAGTGATTCGTTTTGATTTATGCAAATCAATGAAGCAACCAAAAGATCAGAACGTGTTCTCTGTAGCTGATGTTCATTATGATGATAAGAAAGCATTATCTGTAGAGAAATAGCTTACTGTCGAGCCATTGTCTGCCGTGCTACTGAACGTTGAGCATAAGGATGATGAAGATTATGAAGAAACTATGTGTGCTCTAACAGAGATAGGGTCCTATTCTCATAATTCTAAGCAGCCGAACCATGATCTTAAGAATCGATCTTCACCAACAGTGAAGACTTCTGTTGAAGAGCCACCAGTTCTAGAATCGAAAGAGCTCCCCAATTATCTAAGGTATGTGTTCTTGGGAAGTGGAGATACACTTTCGATGAGTGTGGAGGATGATTTAAGTGAACAACACGTAGAGACTCTCATCTCTACTCTAAAGAGGTACAAGAGAGCCATTGGTTGGTCTATTGATAATATATTTGGTATCCCACATGGGATATGCATGCACAAGAGGCATATAGAAGAAGAGTGCATACTTACAAGTAAGCATCAGCGTCGTCTGAATCAATTCAGAAAACGATGCCCAATCTATCTCGATGAACTCTAAGTAATCGAGATAGCTATGTCGTGCTGCGACAATAAATCAAGCGCTAGATTGGAGGCAACCCATCGTTTTTCAATTTTTTGTCTTTCTTTCGTTCTATCACGTGTTTGCTTTTGATAAATAAAAATCCAAAAGAAGAGTTGATCCATGACCAAAACTAAGGCGCTTGGTGGGAGGCAACCCATTGTTCTAATCGTTTTTGTTGTTTTTGAGTAAATATAGGTACAAGAAATGGAAAGGAGGAGATTGGTTTCAAATTTTGAGTTGGAAGTATTTCATGTTGAAGGTGGTAAGTTAGGAATGAAGAAGCAAAAGGCTATGGATTGGGCATTGCCTATGAAAATATAGGCAACAAACAAGGCTAGGCCTATGTTAAACTAGGCCACGAACAAGGCAAGGCCTATGCTATGGCCTAAGCTCTCGGATTCTAGTGTGCCATAGCATAGGCGCCGCCCATGCCCAAGTATGCCATAGCATAGGCGCCGCCTATGCCAATGCCTTTTGTCTCTGAATCTCATATGCCATGGTATAGGTGCCGCCTATGCTCAACAATGCTTTGCAAAAGGCGCCGCCTATGCCAAGCATAGGCAAAGCAAAAGGCGCCGCCTATGGTCACTTTTGGTCTCCAAATCTGATCTTAAATGTGTCAAAACCCGACCCAAGATTTTCCTATAAATAAGACACTTATCTTAGACCAAAAACACATTGCAAACCTAGCATAAGCGCCACCTACCTCTCCAAATCCTCTCAAAAATTTTCCTTTTGCTCTTTTAAATTTGCAAGAACATCTTCCAAAGGCCATCAACCAAGTAAGTACTTCTTTGTTCTTCATTTATATTCCGTAAGTACTACACTGCTACGCTTATTATGAATTTCTAAGTCTTTAAGTAGTAGTAGTGATTTGTATGTGGTTGTTTTGTTGAGATACAACTAAGTGAGTGAACAAATACGTAAGAATGATATTGAATGGTTTCCAACTTGTATTTGATTTTGATGAACTGTCATACTTTTGCGAAATTGACATGGTCAAGAAAAGTGCATAATCTTGTCAATAGAAATCTTACATGTTGGAATGACTTGTTCATAAAGGTGAAAATCATAGTTGACTACAACCATACGAAGTTGTGATTATTCCTAAACTTAATTCAATCTATATGTAGTAGTTATGCTCCAAAGATACATACAACATGAAAGTATTGCCAAGATTCCTTGAAGTATGACTGCACTGATTATATTATTGGAACATAACACCTAAACGTATATCGCTGAAGTCTTAGTAATCGATATCGTTCACTTCACTAGTTTGTGCCAATAACAAAAGTGTGGGGTTGTACCACTACTGCTTGTTTATTGATCTAACTTAGGTACGATGGCACCAAAAGCAAAACAAGGTAAATAAAAAGCACCCACCTCACAGAAAGGTAAGAAAAGAGGAAGAAAAAAGCAAACTGAATCCTCCGTGTTGCAAATACCTGGACGCATTCTTGGAATCATGTGGGGTACTTATGAGGAACTTTTGAGGATGACGACTCTGATGATGATTCGGACACAGGGGTTATGACTCCAGACATAGAGGATGAGTCTGACCAACCAGGTTCTTCTTATTTATTTTCCACTAAGGGCAGTGTGTCCCGTCTAAGTGTGGGGTGCTGGTATTTACATACTATACTTCTGTATCTGCATTTGCATTTAGTTATGTTTGTTTGTTTTTAGTTTTTTTAGTTAATCGTTTTTTTTTGTAGTAAAATTTTTTAAAGTAATTTTTTTTTTAAATCTTAACTTGGCATAAAATTGTTCTTATAGGCAGCATGGTATTATAACAAGAGTTTTTTCTAAAATCATGACTATCGAGACATTTAGGCTCTAATTGTGACTCACTATGTGATACTGTGTGGTTCAATTCCTTCATCTGTTGGGTCAAGAGTCTATACTGCTCCCAATAAAGTCGACCATATGCCTTGTGTGTGAGAGATGATAGTATATTTTATATTTGTGGCTGATGCTAGAACTTGCCTGGTATGTATGTAAAGCGGAATAAAGAGTGTAAGTTTAGGAGATGATTTAGGCATTTCTTTGGCAACTTATACTTGTTTACCTTCTTTTTACCTACCAATGGACATCATCCTTGTCAACCCTTTTGAGCCTTTAGCCTATTTTCTTTGACAGCCTCATATGTAAGCCTAATCCATTTTTTTTCAAGACCATAATTTGATCCAAATTCCTAAGAGCTTGAAAGTGTAAAGTCATGTGACAAAATAAGAGGTAATTGGGTGAGTATGATGGTTTAGAATGTATTGGTTCTTGAATTTGTTATGAAAAAGAAGTGCTATCATAAGAAGTATGTTATGAAAAGAAAAAGGAAAGGAAAATTGAAAAGTTAGTTATGTTCAAAATTGAATAACAAAAGAGGAGAAAAGGGGTGGTAGAATAAAAAAAAGTAGAAAAGTTGTTTGCAAGAAAAGTGTTAATGACATAACGTGATGTATTAAAGCGCTTAGGAACATAGTCACTATTTCTGGACAAAATAGTCCTACCCGTCCCTTAGCCTACATTACAAGCAGCAAAATACATATTTGATCTTAAGCTTAGCATTCTGATATTTAGTGGAGCATTACACTAACTGCAAGCCTATGGTCATCAGTTGCAGCATATTAATTCTTTGTGACAGCGAGAGCAAGGATACTAGTATACCCATGTTTCGATAAATATACTATACTTGTGAGTGATTATGGGTAATATATTGTGAGACACACATGGTTGAAGAGTTTTGGGTAGTTGTGTATGATTCTTTGTACCTAAACTTGTGGACACGAATTAACCACCATCACGAGTCTATGTTGGAAGTTTAATTGTTTCTACTAATGATCTGAAAACTACTCTTTGTTGATAATTGTCGTGCCTATCTTGATGAATATTTTGTGTTGTTACTGTGAAACCCCAAGTAGTTGTTTAGATGGACATGATAGTTTCTTCGAGGACGAACAAATCTGTAAGTGTGGGGTGTTGATGATAGGCGAATTTACACGCCTAAAGTACTATATTTTACCCATATTTTAGCTAAGTTTTGAGGACAAAATATATAATTCATGCACTTTTAGTCCCTTTTCCTATAAGTGAGCTAACAAACATGATTAGCAAGTTTTCAGGTATAAATGATGCAGAATTCAGCATTTTAAGGATAACTTGACGCCAAAGAAAGCTTCACGAAAGAAGGAAAGCAAAGCTGGCATGCCAAGGACCAAAAGTGACGTATGGAAAATCTGTCCCAGGAAAAAACAACAATTCTAAAGACTTTGGGGACTAGCAGTAACTTATTAGGATTAGGATAATGATGCAGTAACCCAGTAGGATTGGGTTAAGTAATGCAGTAGCTTAGTAGGAATAGGATATGGGTGTTAAAAATACCCTATTCTGCTGGAGATTTTTATTCATTCTGGTTTTAATTCACCATTCCACAATTCATTCTTCAATCCATCCACCATCCATCCATCCATCAAAACAATTCTCCACCACCCTCATCCCTATTCCTGTCTATTCAATTCTTTTCTTTATTAATTCATTGTTGACATTATTTTTCATCTATTCAATTCTTAATTTTCATAATAAGAGAAATGCTATTCTACAAGGAATTCACGCCTAACGCCATACCACACCACACTACACGTGAGATCTTTTATTGTGGTATAATGATAATGTCTATTATGATTTCCTTCGTACTCATGAGTAGCTAAATTCTCTGTTGGGGTTATGGAAGCCTAATGAGATACTATCTATTGCTATGAGTTTGTGAATTCATCACACGTATGCTGCTTATATCATTATTCTCTTCATCTTAATGCAGATTCTTGTGGCTGCAGACGCATAGAATACGCCAGTATAGCATTAACTTGATTGAAAGGAAAGTTATATGTCTTGAAAAGAGATAATGTCAAGGTAATAGGGCCCATCCCCTATTAAAAAGTTAGTGCCATAACTGGATTAACCTCTTGGAGAATTTGTACCGTTAGATACGATTTAAGCTCGAACTAGTTAAAGTGAAATAGTCCTTGTTTAGGTCGAAAGACGCTTGGATTTACCATTGAATACAATTCTCTATAAGCATATGTATATCTGAATTCCGCACAACTCATAGCCAATAGAGATGTATAACTCATAAGGTGGACATAACCCCAACTATCAATTATCATTGGTTAAACTCTTACTAAACATTGTTTCCTTTTACTTTGCTATTTTTTGTTTTTGCTCTCTTATTTCGGTTACAGGTTGAAATCCCCCTTTCACGAGACTTGCACTAAAAGTCTAATAATCGGTGCTTACTTATTGACCAGGCTATTCCTTATGGGATCGAAACCCAACCCTCTTGGGTTCTATATTTGACAACAACCGCTGTACACTCTAACGAGAGCTGTAGATTGAGTGTTATCATCAGGTTTAGCGGACCATCTAGACCTTAGAGGATATATAGAGAGCTTGTGCACTTGACTTTAAGGAAAGTTGGGATGATCACTTACCGTTGATAGTGTTTTTTAACAATAATAGTTTCTACTTTAGTATTGGCATGGTTCTGTTTGAATACTTATATGGAAGGAAGTGTAGATCACCCATAGGTTGGTTAGAGGTAGGTGAAGCGGATGTGCGTTCGAGGTAGGTGAAGCGGCTGTGACTAGTCCTTATTCGGTATTTAAGTCTATGGAAAAAGTTAAGTTTATTAGGGAAAGGTTGAAAATAACGTAGAGTCGTTAGAAGTCATATACGGATGTTAGAAGGAGAGACCTTGAGTTTGAAGTTGGTGACTTAGTGTATCTGAAAATTTCACCCATAAGGGGGGTGAAGAGATTCGGAAAGAAGGGGAAGCTTAGTCCCCGTTATGTTGGTCCTTACAAAATTCTTAGTCGTGTTGGTATGATAGCTTATAAGGGCGAGTCACCTTCCGAGTTGTTCTCTGTTCATCCAATATTCCATATCTCCATGCTTCGAAAGCATATTAGCAATGTTGTGGTAGTGGATTCCTCTATGAGAGTGCTAACATTTAAGAAAATCTTTGTTTTGATGAGATTCCTATTATGATTCTTGATTTCAATGTCCAAAGACTAAGGAACAAAGAAGTTCCCTTGGTCAAGGTGTTATGGCGAAACCAATCTGTTGAGGGTGGAACTTGGGAAGCTGAGGCGGATATGCGATCCAAGTAGTCGCACCTATTTTCCACGAACTCCAATCCAGACGAAGGTACCGTTCTTTCCCAAATCATGCAGTTTTGATAAAAGTTGCAGCAGTTCAGCTGTCATTTATTATGTGTTCAGTTGTAGTTTCTTGAATTTATGCATTCTATGTTGCATTCGGAGTGAGAAACGATGTGGTGATGAGTCTAACGAATGGTTTTGGCTATATTATCTATTCCTTATCTAATCTTGGAATGTCTAGTTTTACTCTAGGATGAATGTTTTCACGGGGGGGATGATATAATACGCTGGGAAATTTTTCGTTGAAATTTTGGGCATAAACATTTTGAGTTCTATCTTCTAGAATGCATTATAAATTTTCCGCGAATAATCTCTTAGATTATGACCCACCATTGTTTAGATTACCGAATAATCTTTCCAACGATATGTGGATCATCCAAAACGGACACCCGAGCGTCGAGTTATGAATATTCCGATCTAACCGTGAATAGTAGTAAACAGTAAAACGTGCAGGAAAAAGTACTGAGGTGTGGCGTATTTTTGCTCCAAATTTAAATGATCATAAATCCTTGTAAATAATGATCTGGGTGATCTACTATATATCAAAGGAAATCTTTGCGAGTCCTCTTTCCAATAAAATTGGTTTCATCCAACTTGTCTATCGGAGCAAAAAGTTATGGTCGATCTACTTCAGCCTATCAAAAGTGAATTATTGGGTCAACTTCAAATGATCATAACTCCTCATACATAATTATCTGGGCGAGATACTATATATCAACAGAAAGATATGAGATTCCTCTTTCTAATGAAATTGGTTCCATATAATTAGGATATCGGAGTAAAACGTTATGGTTGATCTACTTCAGACTATCAAAATAGTTCACCAAAGGACAGATTCGAGAATTATTTGATTTTTAGGGGTATTTTAGTCATTCCCCCTCACCCAAAATCCATCCAAACCCTATATTTAAACCTATTAGAAGCATTATATGTTATATTTCATCAAATTCCCATAAAAAGAAAACCCTAAGCTCCTACATCCAACTTCAAGAACCTCTAAAGTTCACCATTAATTCTGCAAATTTATTCCAAATTCCAAGTTCCTAGTTCAAGAACTCCAAGAACCATCATTGAAAGGCACGATTAACATCTCAAAAATGAGTATCGATCTAAACTTCATCATTCAAGGTATGCGGGGTTTTTCAACAAGAACTCTCTTTCGAAAAGTAATTTTCTTAACAAAGGCATGATTTTTATTTGATTTTTATGAATTTGAAGCATGAACCCATATCTTATGATGATTATTATGATATCTTGATGTTTATGATTTTGAAAGATAAATATACATGTGTTGAGATATAAAGCATGAATCTTGAACCATATTTATTATGATTTTGATATTTGGGTCGCGAATTCACATTGGAAATTGTGTTTTTTTTGAGAATGTGTGTGTTATAAGCAATTTGATGTTTAATATTTGTGATATTTTGAATGATTTCACCTTTTGATCTTAATGGAGATATTTTAAACTCTAGTGTGAAAGAAATCCGCAACGTGATTGATTTTGATAGATGGGAAGCAGGATAGCTCCCGATGTATATTTATATATTATTGAAATTGTTTTGTTGTGGATTGTCTTTGAAATGATCCTATCTAAGTCCGGGATAAATCATTAGCATAGAGTCGGAGGTATAAGGTGACCTTTCTTTTCTTGAACTATGTGCCCCCGTAGGACTGAGCTTGGGGCTGATTTATATAATGATCACTAGTTTGTGTGGATTTGATATCGATAGTCCTACTCTAATAGGAACAATAGGACGACTCTCCCCAATGTGTGTTGTACATTGGACTTCATGTAGCTCACGTGGTTTATGTCGGTTATAGGATCTCCCAGTTGATTTTCTTTGGGCTATGTGAGTCTTTCATACATCCTGCATATTTAATATAAATATATATGATGATGATATTTATACAACTATATACACCCCCATATACTCGGTTCTTTTCTATGGTACTGACCCACATCTTCGGATGTGGGCTACATTTTCTTGGAATGTAGGTTCAGGTGCTCAGTTCCAGGTTCAACAGTGATTCTTAGGGCACGCTATTCTATATCATATGTTGTGGTGAGACCTCATGTTCCGAGGACGTGATGTCTGATATTGGTTTTACGGAATTGTTTACATTTGATAATTGAAGGGTATATCTCAATGGCTCAATGGTTTTATTGATTTCCTTAGAGGCTTGCCAGACTAGTATAGATGTTGGTAGTTGACTAATAAATCGTATTTTGTTATCTTTCTGAAATTCTTTTATTCTTGGATGCTTACTCTGTTGATATTTGAGAGTTATTTATGGAAACCCCATTGATTTGTGTTGAACTGAATGAAAACTGCTCAAAGGGTTAGCTTCAGGCTACTCATAGCCTCAAGCATCGTGTGACGCTCCGGGACCCATTTTCTGGGGCATTATAAATTACCACCCTCAAACTTAGGCTGAGTAAAGTTGAAGCTACCTATTCTAGCTCTCTTATTCTCCCTCTTCTTCTTCTAATTTTTAGCCTCATCTATCTATTGAGCATGGTCCAAGAACTTGGATAGATCCATCTCCATAATCAGAATTGTGATCCAATGCTCTTTGACCACACTATTAGACACACTTGACACAAACTTACTCATCATAGATATGCTATCTGCTACCATATGAGGAGCATATCTGGATAACTGAGTAAATTTGAGAGAATACTCATTTACTGTTATGTTACCTTGCTTCAGATTAATAAAATCCAAAACCTTTGCTTTCCTCAACTCCAGTGGGAAGAAACGATCCAAAAAAGTAGTAGAAAACTCCTCCCACTCTATGGGCCCTCCATCTGCAGCCCTAACTGTCTTCCACTACTTGAACAAAGAGTGAGCCACACCTAGTAATTGATATGCGGTCAACTCAACAGTCTCCCTAGTAGTCACTCCCATAATATTTGTGAATTTCTGCACCTGATCAAGGAATTTGTATGGGTCCTCATCTGACTTAGACCCTATAAACGATGGAGGATTCATTCAGGTGAAGTCTCAAATTCTAGCTGCAGAAGTATTGGCCACTAGGTTGGCCTGGACAACAGCTGGACATTTATTTTGAGCTACCACAGAATGAGCCAAGGTGGTGAAATCTACTTTGAATTTTGCGTGCGAAACATGCTCATCCAAGGGATCTAGCTGGACTAATGGAGGTGTTGGCTGGTTTCCTGTTCTTTTGTTGTTGTTTTTTTAAGGAGACACATTCTATAAACGGAAGGGAAACTTGAAATAGACAGAGAGTTTAACTTAAGCGCATTCTCACTCGTACGATATGAATACTGTAAGAAGGTAAAGTTTTCCTAAAATACCTTATAGCCTCTTGTCCATAAGTGTGAATCACTACACACCCATGCATAAGACTCTACTAGACATGGCTTTAATACTACCTAGGATTCTGTTGAACCTTAGGCTCCGATACCATGTTTGTAACACCCCGAGTCTGCACCCCGAATGTCACACGGTGCTCATAATCTCAGATGACCACAAGCTAACCCATTACTCGTACCTGTTGTAATTACTGAATCATAATACTATAATAATGTGGAATTTGACTAAATCTACCATAAGGTTCACAACTAAAATCAAATACTAATAAATAACTACTAAAACTAAAAATCTGTCTGGAATAGTCTAGTCGGAAAGCCTCTAGCTATCTGAATATGGAGTTGATGGGAAAAGCACCCAACTAACTCCAACTACTGAATATACTGAACTACTAAAATATTCAAATGAAAAATTTGTCCTCGAACTATAAGGACTTACCACTAAATCTGCTGCTGATAGGCTGGGCTGTTAAGTACGATCAAGAGCCCGTGCATATAAACCTATGATATTAGATGTTATAGCACAGTAAAAGATATGCGTCAGTACATTGAATGTACTGGTATGCTAAGTTAGGTAGGCTGATATGAAAGGATTTATGTGCTTGCACAATAACTAGATGAGTTACATGAATATAACTGAATGATAGTACATGTATATCTAAAACTACTATAGATAATGATTAAGCAGTGCTGTATGTAAATCTACTTTACTGTAACTCAGATCACTGATAACTGAATTAATAATTACTGGGTGGCTATTTCTAATATTCTTGATTCTATAGAACATAACTTAGTTTCGTATTTTGCTTGGTGACTTTGTCGGACAGTCCAGATTCTGAAAATTAAACAGAGGTTTTATATTGAGTCTAAAACTAAAGATGTAGCTACAGGAGTGTTCATCTAACCAACATACCCCAATTATAAACTGAGTTAGGGTCCGACCTGTGACCCTAGTTAGAAGGGTGTTAGCACCTTGCCAAGGGATACTAATAATGGTTGTAAGTTAATCCTATCTGGTAGAAAGATATTTCATCAATCGTCACTGGTGGGAAAACTAGTATGAGATGTATCAACTTTTATCTGGCAGGAAGATATCTCAACCTACGCTGGCTACGTGATTCTATAACACAAGGATTCCTACTAAGGTTCAAAACCTTCACCAATAGGAATGCCCCCATCCCTGGGTTCGCTCAATGCTGATTCCTACTCCCAACTGAATAGACATAGAATTGATTTCTAGACTGTACTATGCTTGACTGAACTATTATTGATGATACTAACTGACTAACTGGACTGAGTTTATTGAGTTCTATTAACTGACTGAATACACTGAGTTTTGTAACGGACTGAGTACTACTATATGTTACATCATTGAGACTATTTTGAAGCTACTATAATTCTAGGTAAACAGTTAGATTTTGGGTATTGAATACCCCCAGGACTTGATAGCATTAAAAGTAAAACATAGCATGGTTATAATAGCATAACAATAGTAGCTTGTTAATAATGCTTCTATTTAGACATTTTTTCAAACACTTGAGAGGCATGAATTTGTGCAAATACTATTATGTCATGATTTCACCCTTCAACGCACATGATCATTCTATCAAACACTTGGGGACGTAATTTATGCACATAATAATAATAATTCACATGCAAACATCATGATTACAATCCCAACTCATAATTTCAAGCGCCTTTATCATAAATCCTCAGAACCCTACACAAATGTTGATTACTTCACATGAAACATGTAATGAATCATGGATTAAAACTCAAATAACATCATAATCATGAATACAATCAAATTCAACATAAAATTGATGAAATCAATCAACTTATAGATTTAAATAAGTTTCTTGAACTCCAAGGGTGGAAGGAAACGCAAGGATGAACACCTAACATACCTTGGTAAGTAAAATTGTGAAGATTTATGGTGTATTCTTGAAGATTAGTGTTGAAATTTGAATGATCTAGGGTTTTTTCCTTAGTAAATTTGAGAGAGAATGAGGGATTTTGCCTTTAGAGTAGGTTAATCTCTTGTTTTTGGGGCTGATTAAGGGTGGGAAAATGACCCAAATACCCCTCCGGATGCGGAGTTTTAATGACTGAAAACGTGCCCAGGGATGCATTGAGCGATGCGCTACATCAAGGGTCAACATGATATATAATGCGATACATCGATATCATATTGGCTCACTGGAATTTTCACTGAAGGTTGGCTGGTGAATAAATCATAGTCGACATGATAGGTGACGTGACGCATAGAGATCACATCGACTCACTATTTTGGTCATCTAAACATGTTTCAAACGAGGTTTAAAAAATTCAAAAATCACCTAAAGTAACCTATTGACACACCTGATCATAATTCAATCAGAGGATCGATATTTTAAGGTCACAAGGGTGATAAAATAAGATCGCCAAATTATGAAGGCTAAAAAATGATTCTAAGTATAAACACTTAGCTTAAATTTCTAAGTCTGGGGCCTCTTTTCATGCTCTAAAGGACTACGTTAAGCTAGGATTCGACGGGGTCTTATAGTTATGTTAGGTAATAGACTAATATTGTAGTACATGGAAGGAATTATGTCAAATAAAGTAACGTACAACCGCCATGACTCATTTTAGTTGATTTATTTATCAATGACAAATGATTTTGGATTTAACGTTAATTGTGTACATGATTGACGTACATATTAAACCAGTAAATTAACATTGTGTGTGGGAGAATATAAGTTCCTATGGCCCACATAATTAATTTATTTGCTGGTTTAATAATAACTGAATAAGTTAAATGCTCAATCTACATGAGGAAGTTACCTAGTAGGATTAAACTACTGACTACTGTGTTAGTGGGATGATTAGTGACTGTTATTGGGATAACTATTTAAGTGGAATAATTATTATATCCCATAAATGACATTGGTGGAATGTGAAAACATAACTGACTATTCCATGTATTATAAAAGGGGTCCTCTCTTTGCCAAAAGATGAATAAGCTACATCAAAATTATTCTGAAACATAAGGTAAAGAGAGAAATAAATATTCTGTTTTATTCTTCCGCTAATCTCGTCAAAGAAAGTTATGGAGAATTCTGGTATGTTTCTTAACAAACTTTTAAATTTGTTAAAGAGTGGTATGTGAAAATCATTAAGTTCTACGATCCTAAATAATTGATAGGATTATTTATATTAGATTGTTTAATTTATAGAATCTGTTAAACCCTTACAGTCTCCTCAATTGTCATCTTTAAATTGAGATTATGAGAGGTCTTGCTTGTCAAAATGTGTACTACTATGTTGGAGTTCATTTCGACAGTGTTTCTGTCATATCCTTTTTCCTTTAAAATCTCAATAGAAAATTGGGCAGCCATAGCTTCTTCAATATTATGGTCTTTACACTGGACAGCTGCAACAATGGCAAATAAAAATCTCCATCTCTGTTCCGTACAATGCTACCAATGCCTTCCTTACCCTGATGCTCCGTAAAACTAAGATCAATGTTAAGTTTGAATCTTCAATATAAACTACGGAAACATGTGAAATGAAAGCAATACAATGTTAAAGTGTTGAAATATGTGAAATGCAAGTAGTTTATTAAATGTATGCATATTGTTTCTGCACTTGTCAATGGTAATGCGACGATGCTGATGCCTCTTGTGCCTGTGCATGTTTTTATGTAAAAGAAGATTGAGAAAGGAATGTGTCGTCCTGGTAGAATGACATCTGGAAAATTAAGGAGACAAAATATTATAATATATACATAGAGAGAGAGAAAATGACAAAACGCCTCCAACCAACTACACACCTATACCTTTTGGGGTACTATGACCTCCCTAAACTATTTTAAAATTAAATATATACCCGTGTAAAAGCTCATACTTAGATTTTATTTCAAGTAGTGGCTTGTACACTCTGTCACGTGTCATGCCACATTATTCCACATCATATTATCTTTTTTTATATAAAAAAATAATTATTTTAATTTATATATTATTATTTTTCTAAAAATTTAATTATTTTACATTATATATTTTTATTTTCTCGCTAATCCCAGCGATTTCCGTAGCCGCCGTCGAGTGACGTCCACCAGAACCTCATATCGAATATGAAATTTTCAACAATCTTGAAGTCGAAAATAATAAAACACATCGAATTTGAAATTTCCGAATACCTTGAAGTGGAAAACAATGAACAATATCAATTTTTAACTTTTCAAAGATCTTAAATTCGGAAACAATGAATAATACCAATTTTAAAATTTTTGATGACCTTGAATCTAGAAACAATGAACAATACGAATTTAAAATTTTTGATGACCTTAAAGTCATAAACATTAGAGAATTTTTAAATTTTTGATTACCTTAAAGTCGGAAATAATGGACAATATCCATTTTCAAATTTATGACGACCTTGAAGTCAGAAATAATGGACAATATTGATTTTGAAATTACCGACAACCTTGAAGTTGGAAATAATGAAAAATATCCAATTTGAAATTTTTGACGATCTTGATGTCAGAACCAATCGATTTTGTGCTTGGAGATGAGGAAGATTATAAATTAGTCTTGAATGCCATTGATGAATTCTTTAAGTTTTTTATTTGTGAGAAAGAAGAGGAAGAAGAAGAAAGACGAAGAAACAAAATGAATAAGGAAAGATAGAAAATTATATATATTTATGTAAAGAAATATTAAAAATAAGTTTTTAATTTATAATTTCCGTTCTCACTCTATTTAAGAGAGTGAAGCATACTCTCTTGTCATGTCATTTTTTAGGGGTGTAATAATTCCACTTTAAAATAGTCTACAGGGTAATAAGATCCCCGCAAAGTATAGGTGTGTAGTTGAGATTTGAGGAAAAGGTTGGGGGGTGGGCTTTTGGATATTTTCCCTCTCTATATATAAAACCAAATTAAATATATATATATATATATATTATATATATATATAAAAAATCAAATTAAAACTAAATAAATCTAACTTGGAAAGAAGGTATTATGACATGGAATAAAGAGGGTATTCTGTAAATTTTTCAAGACTTGTGTAACACCACGTAGGATTCTCGACTTGATACCATACTTAGTAGCAAGCTTAAAGATGTAAAAACCTAAAGTTTTTCTATGTGTTAAAGGACTTAGTCATATTTTAAGCTCCTAAACTTAATGAGTTAAAAATCGGCCTTTCCGAC